>CM040753.1:6654883-7219883 GCA_022829145.1 Albula goreensis | reverse complement strand
GGGCCCTGTGCTGGTTTGCCCATACAGAGCGGTTCTGACCCGCACAGAACCGCAGCGGCAGGTTTGCGGGAGTGTCGCCGCGGGGAGCAGGGACCGGGCAGCGCCGCGCCTCGGTGCCAGCTGATCCCCAGAATGCTGAGCAGGGCATTGTGATTCAGCGCGGCGGTCCGTCCGCGCATCATTGCCGCCTCAGCACAAAGATTCTCTCTCATTCCTGCCACATCAGCCCCCACCGCTGGGCCTGCCGCCGCCCCCAACCCCCCACCCCCAGCCATGACATAGCACATGCGCCTGTGTTTACAAAAACAGAAAGAAAAGATTTGTCTTGTCATGGTGCCTTTTTGTTGTTGTTCTTGGCTTGTGTCCAGACCGCGGTTCTTGGGCAGTGAAATTTTCCTGAGACCACATTGAATGGCCTCATTGCCGCTTTTGACCAGTTAGATCAGCTTCGAAAATGTGATAAAGAAAATCAAAAACACTTTCTTTAAAAAAAAAAAAAAAACATTAGCTCATGATGGCCATGATTTAAACCCCAATTTATTCTGTTCCTATAACTCCACACAGTAGTTTTATGGAAAGATTGAGATGTCTTCAGAACGATTTGTACCTTATCAGATGTTTTGTAAATGGAGTGCGTGTGTTTGCAAGGTTGTTGTAGGACTTCATGTGATTTTGTTGGTGTTTTGCACACACTTTTTCTTGGGAGTGAGGTTAGGTGTGTTTAGCTCAATGCCTCTATGACTGACCAATCATATTTGTTTATTGTGCCTAAGGCAATCAGAATAGGGTGACTCTGCTTTGAGAACACGACACATTTGCCGGGATGCCCTGCATTGTAACAAATGCAAGCTAAAGTTATTAGCACATTTTTCTTGAAAGAAACAAAATTATTCATCAATGGGATATGGAAAACTTACTTTGTATGATGTCTTAATTTTCGTCAAAATGTGAGATAGTGCCCATTAAGATTGTTTTGCAGCGTAAATGTGGCAGTTCCTGCTCCACAGTTGTGATTCCCGCCAAACCGAACCAGATGTGTTTGAGCGTGGTCTCCTGTCCGCCCGCCCACGTGCGGCTGGCTCGCCGCTCGCATTCCGCCTGCCGCCGACATTCCATATCCTCTGGCGTCTTTTGGCTCTGCGACGGCAGAGGATTCTGTCCACTGGAGCTGTCATCGGGTCCGTGCGGGAACGCAGCCGGGTGGGGGAGGTGGGGATGGGGGTGAGTGAAGGGGTGGGGCGGGGCCGGTGGTAGTCAGTTCAGAACGCTCAGTACAGTTCTGTGAACGTTTATATGATTTCTTTGTGCATTTCGATTATCAAATTCCATATTCATTATAAAGGACTGTTAAAAAGGGGGTCCTGTCCCCACCACCCATACCCAAAGGTATATTTTTCCCACCTTCCTGCCCACTTTTAGTTAGCTTGCATGTCTTATGCCAAAGACTGAGGACTTGCCATCAAGAGAGCTGATAAGATGGCCGCCATGCCCCGGTCTTCTGTATGATCCAGGCCCACTGTCCTCCCAAAGCTCGGCAGATCAGTAAGAACAGTGGTGGTGTGGTGTGCGCTGTGTCTGAGTCCTCCTCTGTAGAACCACAGGGGAAAAGAAGTGTTCCTCGGGACTTTCAGATGAGCAGTTCTACCTCATTCTGGCAGATGTCTCTTAGGACATAAACTGGATATATTTGTTAAGTTGGTGAGCCCCCCCTGATAAAGATAATTCCCTGGAAAGCCAGTTTGTACAGGGTGTTGAGTGTTGGCATCCACAGCGGTGTTGAAGCTTAACCTCCTCCCGGTGGAATTGTCAGGACTCAGAGCAAACCTATAGTTCTGCTCCCGGTTGCTCTGAATAACTCCTTTATTCTGGAGTGATTAGTTCAGTCTATTGTGTTCTTGTGTTAACTGTAGTAATGCCCTATATTGTCTGTAGAACGGTCTCAGTCTCTCTCAGTGGCTTGGAATGCCAACGTCAGAAGGGTTTTCAAAATACCAGAACTCATCTGGTGAGGGGAGAGCTGTGTTTTATTGCCGTCATTTGATTTATTTTTCTTCCCTTTCAATCACACTTCTGTCCTCCAAGGCCTCTCATTTTGCATGCTGTAACTCTCCTTCAATGAAAACGCTGGCTGGATTGACTGTGATTGTGAAGCAGCACAATCCTCCTTTTATTCTCACACAGGAGAATAACCTTGCTTGTTTGTGAAAGGCTTGGCCCACAGTTATTTTATTTATTTATCTTTTAATATCCCTGGGTTTGTTTACCCACCCATCGAGCGTCTGTCACATCTGCAAGAGGCTGTGACAGGAAGTTCCAGGACTTTGACCTGCTGTGTCTCTCCCCTGTACCTCTGCCCCAGACACTGTGCTTGACTGCTGTCGCATCACTTCCTGTCTATCTGACTGACTGTCTGTCACTTCTGTTTTTTTTTTCTTTTCTTTTCTTTTCAGTTGCATCTAGCTGGTGCCAACAGCAGCTCCTGTGCCCTTTTTGCTTTTGCAGAGTGAGACTGTCTCCCCCAAGTCTGTGCTTTTTTTATTGATTACATTTGTCTTCTCCTCTGCATCTTTAATGAAAAGAAAAAGAGGTTTTTGCAGAAGTATCTGTTGTTTCCCAACGTGGCACTGTCAAACGATCTCTCAGGAAGGTGCTGGTGCTCGGTTAATCGCTCTGCTTTTGACACCGTTCTCCACTGTGTTTGGTATGCAAATGCATAAAAAACGCATGCATGTAAGTCTGCAGTTGCCACCCCGGTGAATGTGCGAGTTTGTCAGCCTTTTTTCAGACTCTTGGTTTGCTTCCTCAACACTTGAAACTGAATGTGTTGCCATTGCTGCACACTTTCCTAAAGAGGGGTTCCATGCCACTCTAGAGGAGCTTTAGATGTGCTTCATCTATTTCAGCGCCATCATTTACCGACGAGAGGAACAATTTGGCACTCCACAAGTTAATGCTTTGTGAGGATGAATACAAAATAGGTCACTTAGTGTGTGTGTGTGTGTGTGTGTGTGTGTGTGTGTGTCTGTGTCTGTGTGTGTGTGCACGTGCGTGTGCCCGCATGTGTGGGTGTGTGTGTGTGTGTGTGTGCACGCTTGCACGTGTGTGCATGTATGTGTGTGTGTGTGCGTGCGTGCGTGCGTGTGTGTGTGTGTGCAGACTGTCTATGTCTGTCTGTGTGTTGTTGTGTGTCAGACTGTCTATGTCTGTCTGTGTGTTGTTTAGAGACTGTAGTAAAGCAGGCTGTTGAGAAATGGAACATCTAAATCGGTATGGTTTATGGACTGCAATCTCCTTTACTGGCCTTTTAAGACTCCCTCTAGAATGATCTGCTCTCTCACTTGAGACTAACCCAACCACATGGACACAAATACACACAAACTCACACCCACACTTGTCATGCGCGCACACACACACACACACACACACGTGCATAGCACACATAGCTCACCCACTCACTCTCATTGCATGCACACACAGAGAGTGTGAAGTTAAGTGCCCTGTCGCTTGTCTCAGCATTTATACATCACTTCCTGTGGCAGCCCCACACCGAGCCCTCAAACCAGCGGAACTCTTGTGTCAGGAGGGTTTTCCGCCGTGTGTCCATTAACCTGAATCACCTGTGTCAATGCAGCTAATCTGTTTTGACCCGTCTCTCTGAAAGGGTTTAACAGTGAGTCATATGTATGAGTGTGGTGGAAGACCTGACTTGCACACCACGTGGTCCAGACCTGCACACCACATACCCCATTGATGTACACACACACACAGACACACACACACAAATTCAAACACTTAGACATGAATTGTGGCAAAGTTTTTTTTTTTTTTTTTTTTTTTTTTTTTTTTGTAAAATTCACAGTTCCATGTTGTACCCACCCACCCCCCATTGGTAAACATTGAGGATCTCTGTGTGCAAACTGAGGTGTGTGGGGACTGTGAAGGTGAGATTCATCAGCAGATCACGTTTAACCATGGTGATTAATCGTTACTCGGCTCATTCCTCCACAGGTAGGGAAGCTGCCAACAGAGGGTGTGGCAGAAAGTGAGAAATTAGTCTCCCGAGGGCCGGAGATTAGGCACGTCTATGTCACTGTTTATCGCCATGACAACGGGAAAGCTCTCAAACCGCTTTTCTCATGCTTCGGCTCGGTGTCTGTGGGATTGTGAGTTGGTTGCTGGTGTTGATAGATTAGTGCAATTCACAGGGAAACGGAACTTCCTGTCCGGCTCCTGACCGCTGGTTTTGCATGACGGTGGAATGTGCTTGTGACCTGAGTGTGTAGGTTTGGATCAGACCCAGAGATCCTTTGGCACAGGTCTGTGGAGGGTATTTTACAGCTGCTTTGTGTGTTTAGTATTGGTCCCTTCACAATAAAAATGTCACAGAGCGCAATAAGGAATGGTGATGGCAAAATTGTAAAATAAACACCATAAAAGTAACAAAAAGGAAAGAAAAGATGATCAACCTCAGTGACTGTTACTGTGCAGTTATAATGCAATGATTCCCCAATGATAAAAACTTTTTATTTCATTTGATTTTCACAAAACAAGGTCTGGTGCCTGATTGTTGCAGTAAGTCTCTTGCTAATACAGAATAAGTGGAATTTATTGTCATTTGTAGAAGACTCTTAGCTGATGTGGAGAAAAGTGGTTTTAAGTAGTCACCGACTAATGAGTAGAGAATTACATTTTTTGACAGTCCCTAATTGAAGCAGAGTGGATGTAATGAAAAGACTGCCCCTTGTGGTGATAACGTGTAAAACACCTTGGCATATTGACTTATTATTAAAGGGTCGCTGGCTGTCACAGACTGGTTGTAATTTGTAGATGGTCCCTTGCTGGTGTGGACTCTGCATGAGTTGTAGACGGTCCCTGTTTGATTTACCTGTGCCTCGGTGCAGCTGAAAGGAAAGTTTCTGAGGTGCAGATGTAGGTGAGCCAAAGGTCAGCAGTTCTTCCAGGAGTAAGAGAGTTATGGCCGGTAGGAGCAGGGATCCGTGACCTCTTAACCGTCAACCCGCTGACTGGCCGCGCCATCAATCCTCACGCCGCTCCCTCCCTTCCTCTCTCTCTTGTGCCAGCCCTCTCGGCGGCTGAGGTCGCGCTGTTAATAAGCATCCCTATTTTTAAAGAGAATACCGTAGGTCTAAATATAATCTGAGATCCTGTAAATGCAGAGACCCGTCAGTCTTTGCTGCAGTAGCTGGAGTGGTTCGGGGGCTGCCTCTCTGTGCATGCTGGTTTCGTTTGGAAGGATGTACTCGTACCTGAGAACCCCACACTACCTCGTAAGTACCTACGCGTTCACCATATGTGAACCCCTCCCAGACCCTACTGTGCATGTTTTTGATACCGCAGGGAGGACAGTAGTGAAGGTGCTTGACCACAGACTAGCAAGGAGGGCTCATTGCTACATCTTGCCTTTATTATTTTATTATGCCTTTCTTTTTGTTTTGTTTTAATGGCCATGTTTTTGATTCTTTTTTATTGAAATAACAGTGCTGGACCTGCTGTCATGCTGTGGTGTTAATTGTTGATTGTCCACTGTAACGAGTTTGGCTGCAGACAAAATGCTTGTTAGTGCTCCTGGGTTTTTGGCAGTCTGGAACGAGAGTGAGACCTACTGAGAGAGACAGAAGGACAGACAGAGAAAGATGGAGAGAGAGAGAGGGAGAGTGTGAGAGACAGAGATAGGATTGCGTCTGCCACTTGTCTTTGTTGTGCAACTTTTTTTTTTTTCCTTTTTCTAAAAAGCCCTCAGCAGAATCGATATTAGCCATTTCGATGAAGAGGGAAAGAGAATGAGGGGAGAGAAAAAAACTCTGGAAATTGATTAGTGGAGAAACATAGCTCACTCAGTGGGACTGAGGAGCGGGGTGAGGTTCGGGGCAGCTTTCGCTTTGTGTTAGCGTGACAGCTGACTGCGAGGTGGGCGCTTCTCTGTGAGTGTGTTAGCGTGCGTGCGGATTGTGTAAGCTCAGGTGGGACCGGGTGACCAGTGTAGATGTTTCCAGGCTGTATCTGTACCTTCATTGGAGGGTGGTACTTTTGTGAGCTGCTCCCATATGCTGCTTTTATGAGCTGTTTGACACCTGCATTCATAAACGTGCATCTAGAACGTTCTTCTGCTGTTGCCTTCCCAGCAAAGTAGAAAAATACATATACACGTACACATTTCAAAGCTGGCATTTACAGATTGTTTAACATAGAAAAAGCGACATCTAGCTTTTCCATCCAGCAGTTATTTCTGACCCTACTAAATGAGAGGACATTCTGCAACATAATGGATTGCACCTCACACATTACCCTCTCATTATCCCAGTGTGTGTGTTTTTTTTCTTTCCTCTGGTTTTCTTTGGCAGAAGAATAATTCGTTTAAAGGCAGTTAAGGCTGAAACTGTTCATTTTGTGTCTGAAGGGCCAATACTGATGCAACAGCCAGCCCCCCCTCCACCCACCACCCACCCCCACCCACCCCCGGGTGTTTTCATTCTCGCTTAGTCATTGTCTGTTGTTGTAATGGGAGCGGGCCCAGTGAATGGCCATTGTTAATTGTTGTGTCTGTACCAAGAGCACTTGTCTCCAAGTTGATGTGCAACACAATCAATAACGCCTCCACCCTATTGCCTCCATCCCCTCTCTGTCTGTCCAAGGCCCATCAGCAGATCTCGCCGTCCGCGCGGGGCGAGGCGGAGCGCAGATCGGGCGTTATCAGGGAGATGTGCCAGTCCACACCTCAGGTTGTAATTAGTGTCAGGGGAAACAGCGGCGCTGTCAGCCATGTTGGTTTAATAGCTTTCGGTTATCATGAAGGGCTAGCTGATGATCAGCTTTTGCACATCAGCCTGTCATTGCGATTTGGACGTTAGGTTCAACAAAGTTGATGTTATTGCAGGGACGTGATAACGCTACCTCCTGTTTAGTCTCCCTGTTTTCCGCTACATGGGATCATGGTGTATAGACATTAAGGACCCATTTAGCTCATTTTTTGTATTTCACAGGAGAATGTTTTTTTATGTCAGAAACAATTATCAGAGCAAAGTTTGGAGTGTGTGAAAATGCATATTGCTCTGGCCTTCCCCTCAACAGCCAGTGATTTTATGCCTTTGTAGAGCTTCATTCATACAAGAATAAACTGGTCTGATTGGCTGGCTCCATCCACAATTAATGACAGGTGGGAAACTGGTCCAATCCAGGGTAGGGTTGGTCTATGCAGAGTTTGAATGAACCAACCCCCCCAGGTAACTGGGGTCAGGTAGTTTTGGACCAAATGATGTCACTGTGGCTACGTCCATCCGCTAAGAGTGAGGAAACTCTGTGAACTTTGTTGTCCAAATCTGAGACTACTGTCTGGATTCACAGTCCGCAGGCCTGAGGTTTTCCTGAGAAACATAAAAAAACTAGACTATATAATGAAATTTAAGCGCAAGGCTATATTTAGTCAGCATTCTCTTTGTTGAGGTCAGAGCTGCTGGAGGCTCCTGGCAGCCCAAAGCTGACTTGTAAGTAGAGCACGGGCTAGCATGACACAGAACAGAATGGACATCTACCAGCAACTCCTACTGGGCCAGATAGCTGGAGTCCAGCTCTTTTGTAGATGGGAGATATCAGTCGGTACAGACGGTCAGTAACAGACTGAGGGGGCCTCTTGTCCTGGAGGAGATTCCCAGGTGTCCTTGCAGGGAGCAGGGTGTTCCCGACAGGAGCGCTTGCACAGCTGGGCCCTGTCCTCAACCCTGCTCCCTGTGGGCATGGGGCTCAGGGACTGTGTGTGTGTGCATGTGTGTGTGTGTGTGTGTTGTGTGTGTGTCTGTGTGTCTGTGTCTGTGTGTGTGTGTGTTTGTCTGTGTGTCTCTCACATCCCTTATTCAGTAACCATTACAGTCACACAAACAGCATCATTATTAGTTCAGTCACCATTAATAGTACAGCACTGATTACAGCAACTTTTACAGCCAGCATTACAGTTTTTGCAACCAGTATAGTAACAAGAACTCATATAGTTACAATGGGGTTAGTTATTGGAACCATGGCCTACATAGTTACAGAAACTAGTATGGCCATATAACCCACAACAGCACCCATTTTGCAAGTTATAAAACATAACTAATACATCTAATGGAGCTACTAATTTATCTGCGATTATTTTTGCAGCTTGCAGGTTACTGCCTATTGCCAAAGGGTAGAGTTACAGAGACAGATTTTTCCATTTTGTGAAATTGACAAAAAGGGTCCAATTATGAAATAGTTATTATAATCCCATTTATTAGGTTCATTTTATGAGCCTTGAATTCTGTAACCTCAGGCAAGCAAGATACTGCTGTGATTACATTTTTGTTGCTCCAACTTTGTTGAGACTTGTTTGGTATTTTTATCATCTTTCCTGACATTGAACATGGTGCACACACACACAAGGAATGCTTGCTTCACTGTGTTGTAAGATAGATTGTATCAGCCTGAAGTTGACTCTTATTTGATGGGAATTTTTTAATGTTGCCCGCGGCTGTATCCATTTCATAACCAGCTTTGCAGCCACAGGTTTCCAATATTAAATATGTCCAGGCTAGCAGCCCATCTCTTCTGAATGCCTGAACTGCTGATAGGCATACATACACATTTTATGCTGAACGTAGAACATGGAGGGAAAGATGAGAGGAATGCCCTTGCCCAGGGTATGAGTATAGGTTTTTAATGGCGGGTGTGCACTGCATCGTCCTCTTCCTCCATGAAAGTGTTATTTTCCTTTGGGGCCATGGGAGTCAGTAGTTAGACAGAAGACTTCACTGGCACAAAAGTATATTGCATTCAGAAGACACCCTTCTCCAGAGTTATAGGCTTATAGTTTTGCACACAATCTGTTCGTACAGCAGGATGTTTACTGAAGCCATTCAGATAACATACTTTGCTCAAGGCTACGATGGCAGAACCCGAGCTGAGAGCTGAAGCTGTGACTTGGGAGTCGCAAGCCCAGCTCCCTAACCATTACATTTCACTGCTGCTGCTGCCTGGCTAAGCACATCGGGGCCTGCCTGTAGCTGCAGACGTGTGTGTGCAACTGCCTGCGTGGCTCTCGTTGCCGCTCTCCACGTTTCCCCGGCGATGGGGAGTGGCGGGAAGACGCACAGACAAGCCATAAATCCTGCCTCCAGCTTCCAGCCCAGAGGCATGCTGGGAAGTTTACCGCAGTCATACTGTTCCGTGCTCCACACCCTGGATTTTCTTCCACCTCCTGGCTCTGAAAATGCGTTCCTCCCAGGTTTACACAGCCTTTGTTGACCCAGCAGTGTTGTAGACTGTTCCAGCTGCAGGTGGCAGTCCACAGAGTATAAGCGTAGCCACAGGTTACGAGCCCTCAGAGCCCCCTATTTTTAAAATCACAAAGGTTACCAGTGTAAGTCCCAAAACGAATATCTTATTATATCTGGTATTAAGGACAGATGAGTGTTTATTAGTTCAGCGCAAGCGTGGTTCCCTTGGCTTCTCTGGGATTACTGACAAGCTGCATCCTTCCCGAAACACTGAGCTCCTCTTATTAATTACTTTGTGTAAATATGGCCGGCCGGGTGCATTGTGAACAGCCCAGCTGCGTCTTGGCTCTCTTATTAAAACGGACAACTGCAAAGTAAGTTATGGTGGTCTGGGCTGGGCCCCTGTTTATTAATGTGTTATTAAAGTTCAGCCACCTGGAGAAGTGCTGTTTACTGTGAGACTGGCCCTTTGGATATATATATATATAAAACTGCAGCTGTGCTCCCCAATATAGATCAATGCTTTACAGTCAGAACAGCACTTACTGCCCAGACCACAAAGACACTCCAATCAGCTGTCATTTTCGCAGAAACAGGGTGGTTTTATGCAAATTGAACATTTTTTCCAGGAAGTGGGGGTGCTTAACAGTTAAGCTGTAAGGCCGTCCCTTTGACTGGAGTCTCACATTGCGGTGTTCGTGTGTAATCATGATAAAACATACTATGGGTGTAATGACACCCTTAGTATGTTTTATTTGTGAGTAACTTGTGTTTCCTCTTCTATTTAACAAAAACAGAAAGGCCAAATGTCATTTCTCCTGAGCCCCCTGAAAGGGGTTTCGTTTGTGATGAGCCCCATAAAGGATTGCATCGAATGCCCGACTCGGGCGCTACTCTCGGCGCCTTCCCAGATGACGTCGAAGAGCGGGTACGGAGGAGGAAAACGACACTGATCCGATTTTTTTTTTTGAAAACCTGTTTTCACCCCATTTTGTGCAGCTGAGCTGAAACTCGCAGGCCTGTCCAAACAGTCCAGATTTGGTCAGAGCCGCAGGGTGGATTGCCGAACCCCTCCCAAATGCATTTCGCAGACGGGCCTCTGGGCTGCTCACCTTTTTCATGAGTAAATGATTTAATGGCTGCTGGAAGAGCTACATCGAGAGCACAGGTTATTAAAACAAGTTCAGACTGAATTTTGGTAAATGGGCTCAAACGCACTCGCGTTGAGTCAAATCTGGAATTTGCTCTGCATACTCATATCCAATGGAACTTCTGTTTCATCATGAAGTCATACTGCAGTGCGGTTGCACCTCCGAGTGCTGCAATTTGTCGTTTTTTGTGTGAAGATTGTGGTCTTTCCTGTATCTGTAGCTGTGTGTGTGTGTGTGTGTGTGTGTGTGTGTATGTGTACGTGCGTGCGTGTGTGCGTGTGTAAGCACTTGGTCATGGTCATGCATTTCTGACTGTTCTTGTGTGTGCATGTGTGTCCTCAGACTGCGAGTGTGTGCATTCCATATGGACCAGGGCATACAACCAGCATGGCTTGGAGGCAGGTAACACAGGGTGGGTGTTGGCCAGGGACCGTAGTGCTGTGTGGAGGAGCAGGAGGAGTTGATTTTAGAGCCTGTACTCCGGCGTTTGGCTGCCCACCTTCGGCCCAGCAAGTTAAGGTCGCACAAATGTGCTCTGTGGCCCAAGCGCCAATGCGGCCAAAGGAGGCACTGCTGAATTAGTGTAATTACCTGGAACCAATCACGCTTCTGGCATTAGGAGTGGATTACCCAGCAGCCCGGGGTTTAGCTGTCAGCTGTCTGTGGGTAAGGAATGCTGGCGGTTTTCATTAAAAAGAAAAAGAGAATGCACTTATATCAGCGTTGACTGTGCATTTTAGATGAAGGGTGCGGGCTCTTGGTATTGCTCAGAAGGTGCTGTAGTGACTGCCCTAATGCACAGGTAAGAGGAGCTGTGGTGGGGATTCGGGTCTTCCTGTGTGGTTTAAGTGCAGGGCTCTGTGTAAGCCCCATTAATCTGCTGCAGTATGTGGGTTTGGGGCACTCAGATCGGGGAAGCTCCTGGCTCAAGACTGATATTGCATGGTCCGGCAGGTCAACCCCCCCCACCCCCCGCCAAAACTGTCTAAACCCACCCCCATAAAGGAAATAGCATTGAATTTTTTTGGTCCAAGGTCTTGAAGCAAGAAAGAAAGAAAGAAAAAAAAAAGGGTTACCGTTAAAGAACATTTTATCAAGGTTTAAAAGAGGCTCCTTGGCCCATTGCTCAGAAACAGGTCAGTGTTAGCCTTAAAAAAACACAACGCTAATGCAATTAAGGGAGCTGATGCAAACGTTAGCATCTCTTTATCTGCCATTTAGCTGTCTAGCAGTGTGATTACACCTTCTCCTGTGAACCACTGAGCCTTGTTAAGCAGTAATAACTACTTCACCAATGCCCTCTACTGCTCCAGAGATGCATTTTTCTGTCCTTTTGCAGAATCAACAGTGAGACTTACTGAGATTGTGTGGGTGTATGTAATATGTGTATGAGTTCCATCATTAATGTTAGATTGTTAACATTAAGGGCTTATTATGAATGCACTGTTTGCACTTGAGCTTTGTATTAATTGTTGCTGGTTAGCATAGATTACCTGCATTAATGCTTTAGCGATGTTGAGTATGTACTCACTGTTCTGGTAGTGTTGTTAGCCTGATGTGGTGCTATGCCTCATATTAAACGGGTGAATGCTCTTATGTTCTCCCACGCTGTAAGTCGCCATGGACGAGAGAGGTCATCTAATAAATCAATGTAATGTAATGCAGTTTTGCAAATGTCTCATGTAGTTGGTGAGCCATGAGGCTGTCTGCAGGATTAGACCCAGGTGGCAGCGCAGGGTGACTCAAGTTTTGATTTGCAAGGTGGGAGTGTCGGTCCCAGCTGTGGTTGGCCGCTTGCACGGCTCTGCTTTGATATGAGCTGGGGGTTTCCTGATCGGGTGCTCCAGGTAACTCCCTCTCCTCTTCATCCTCCTAAACCTTCTCCCTCTGGTGGCGCAGTCGGAAGTCTGAGAGCAGCATCGCATTTGGATTTGACGGTATTTGGAAGCAGCAGAATCGAGGCCAAAATCAGCCCCACCACATGATGAAATATGAATACGAAATATCACTCCGTGAAATTCTGATAGGGATGACCAAAAATGGAGTGAATCCAGCTCCAGTATTTGTAGGACATGGTCAGAAATCTTAGATCGGCACAGCCATTGGCCATTGCTTGCTCTGAGAGAACGGCAGTGGGCAGACAGACAGGATGGCCTTTTCCCTTGGCCTCCACCTGTCGTGTCTGTGTCTCGGGATGCTTGTCAGCTCTTGATGAACACGTGAGGGGATCTTGGCGCCTGTCTTTCACGCTCACAGTGCAGCGTCCCTCATGCATTTGTGTCTTATGCTGATGTGCAATAGCTTTGGGGGGTTTTAAGGCAGAATCCCACGCATTGGCACACGCAGACTGTGTGTAACTGCTGGAAGCAGGCAGGCGGAGGAAGGGAGCCCCACTCTGTATGCAAATGAGAAGGCAGACTGCTGGGGGAACAGAAATTCTGCCTTGGGGCAGGGAATAAAGAGCAGCTTGTCAAATGGTAGTTCTGGGATTTGGGGTGCACGGACGCAGGGGTAGGGTGGGGCGTGGTGTTGGGAGGGGGTAAATGCAGAGCTGCTCGAACCCGATTCATTTTTGCATGGTTTTGGCCATCTGTGGGGATGAAGGAAATGGGGAGGCAGGTTGGACCACCCACACAGGGGCCTCCGCCCGTACCCCCTACCCCCCTCCCTCGGGTTGGCCAGTAGCGCAGTGGAGTGTGTCCTCCTTTTACACAGTCCAGCCTGCATTCATGCAGGCAGAATGGTAGAAATTTGTGGGGGGTGGGCGCTCTTTCACAGAGCCAGCACTCAGACTGTGGAAACTATGGGTAAACTATGAGTGAAATGCTGGGTTTTGGCCACATGCAGGTGCTGAGGTTTCACTTGGGACAAAAGACGGAGGATAGGCTCCTCCAAGGAACAGGGTGTGTTTTTCACGCAGGTGGATGTGCTATTTGAATTACATTTTCCCATCATGCTGAGCGCCACTCTGGGTTTTTACACTTGGTCCAAGGGGAAGAGTTTCTGGAAAGCCCACAGGCACCCCAGCCAGCAGCATCCTGGTTCTTCCATGGATCTCCAGTCCAAGTAATATCCACACACAGCCCAACTCAGTTCCATGGCAAGATGTTATGGATGCATGCGGCGCGGCCTTGGCTTTTCAGCCTGCTGTTCCATGCTGAGTGTGGCAGAATTGAGGGCTTTTTTTGGATCCGTACTTTTCTGCACGGGATAGATCCAAACGGCAGTGACATTTCCGCTGAGCCTGTCGACGGTGGACTAAAAGGTTAATTAGCTGTTCATCTGTAGGGATGTGCAGATTTCCGAAGCGTGAAATGGGAAAGGAAATGTAAGTCATTTCAACTTTTTGATAAAAAAAAGACACTTTCATCACTGTTGTCCCCTGTGTCCCCTCCCCCACAGAAAACTTTTTTGTATTTAAACTGTCTTTTTTATTTAAGTGTGGAAAAGTGAATGTGTCAGTGTAGGGTCCAATATCCTCAATTTCCCCTGCCTGTCTGCCGGTCTCTCTCAGCCAGCCGAGCGTGCTGTTTCCCAGAGCCTGTCCGCTCTGGAGCCGCCCCAAAAGCACCTCCTCTCCGGAGAGAAACAGGACCCACGTCACAATCGCCCTGCCAAACGGGAGCGGTCCGTCCAGCTTTGTGAAAAGACAGGGGGGAAATATTTTCTGGAGCAGTGTCACAATGATTTAAGTTTGTGGGTGAAATGGCAGTTTCCTTTGTTCCCTGTGGTTTGTCCCAAAAGTGTTGGTGCTGATTTACTGTGAAGATACAGTTGTTCAACCTGTAAAATGTAGCCTCGTGAGCCAGGGCTTTTTATATTCTTGTGGATGTACTACCTGGTTTATAAAGCTGTGTTTTTGGATACTTGTTATTCAGCAAATGAAAAGTGCCCATACAGGTGTCTTGAAATGGAAATCAAAAGGTATCACCCTTTTTCACTATATTTTTGTCTGAAAAGACATTGTGCATTTTGTTAACAGTTAACTGTTTCACTGTGCAGCTAAGTAGATGCTGTTTTTATACAATCAGTTATGATCAACTATTCAAAAGCAACTGAGCTGCCTTTTTGTCATGCCAATTTAATTGACATATTTTGTTTAGATCATTGGTATGCCTGTTGCATTCCAGTGAGGTTCATGTTCCTCTCGCTCTCGCCACCTGTTGGCAGGAAGACAAAAATACACAAGAGCGCAAACAAACAGAGACAAAAACAACATGAAAGTGAAATGGGGGACTGCAATGTGTTAAATCTGCAGATGCCCGACTTAAAATCACTGAAGCGAAAAATATAGGTTAATCTGTGTGCGTTCGTGTGACTCATGCCGTCTGGGAGCTGGGTACATGGTCCTTACTGTGTGGCGGTGCTCTGTGGTGGAGCTGTCACTCTCTCCCCTTAGCGGTTGTGGGTTAAACCTACCCTGTGTCTGTGCTGGGCCTCCTTATCTGTAGCACAGTTCTGCCCTGTGGGTTGCGAGCCACTGTGTGCCCAGGCTGCTTTAATTCGGACAGGCACGGCTGTCTGACTCTGCCCAGTGACTGGGGGCGAAGCCTGTTTGGCCGTACCCCTCAGCTGACCGTGATGCCACTCACCTGGGCGCACAAACTGAGCTGAGAGTGATCA
The DNA here is from genome assembly GCA_022829145.1 of Albula goreensis. Taxonomy (NCBI): domain Eukaryota; kingdom Metazoa; phylum Chordata; class Actinopteri; order Albuliformes; family Albulidae; genus Albula; species Albula goreensis. The sequence goes on along the minus strand of CM040753.1, from coordinate 7,204,861 downwards.
GCAGTTATTTTACAGTTTGGCTCATTTACACTGGGAGAGCAGTGAAGTGAGAGAGGATGAGTGTGAGAGGGAGGCTGTGTGCGAGGGAGAGTGCTGGGGAATGTTTATGCGATAGAACAGTGACAACAAGAGGAAGAGAGGTAGGAGTGTGTGTGTGTGTGTGTGTATGTATGTGTATGTGTGTTTGTTAGTGAGAAAGTGGTACGGACAGTGTAATTATGGAAGTGAGGGAGACGTGTGGTGTGTGTGCGTACTTGAGAGAGAAACTGTTAGAGATACTCTGAGTGTGGAAAAGAGAGAGAGTGTGTACGTGTTTGTGTGTCTGCGTGTGTGAGTGTGTGGAAGAGACATGGAAAGAAAAGAGAAAGTGTTAGAGAGATGATCTGTGAGGAAGGAGGTGGGGGTGGGGTGTGGGGGGTTGAGGCCTGTGGAATTTCCTGACCAGTAAATGTAATATGTCTGTCAGGAAGGTTCGGCTCCTCCCGATCGCTCCTCACTAAAGGGACTCAGCGTCCTCGGTCCCTAGGAACGCTGCGGAAGCTCGCACTGATGCTGGCCACATGTTGCCTTTCTCCACAGCGTGCTCAGTCAAGCTGTCTTCATTAAGCACCGATATTAATATTGCTATTCATAATTAGTCTGTCTTTCTGTGTGTGAGTGTGTGTAAACTTTAGTATTTACTGTGTTAATATATCAGAGCAAACGGAATGATCTTGTATCTTATTTGACACTGTATCTATTGATGCAATTGCTGATATATTGATTACTGTATAGTGTTTCTAATATATATCGATTCATACATAAGCAAACAGTCTTTGATTATGCCTGTGGCCACTCATGTATTCTTCTCCCTGGTCATGGCACAGCCCTTGCTGTGTGAATGGTTTCGCACCGCTGTCTCAGAGAAGCTCTGGGGACATGACATGTATGTGGGCGAATGTTTCCACTTGTTAGTGTGTGAAAAATATCCTGGATGTGGTTGGCATGACTGTGAGTGAACAGTGTGAGCGGTAGGACGGCTGCCCCACTTGGCTGGAGGGTCCTCTAATTGGTTTCCTCTCCAGGTGTCCTCTCGCCCCATTGCTGTGGGAACCCGTAATGAGTGGCACACAGTTCGTGAAGCTATATGGGAGCCATGGAAACCTCTGGAAGGGCAACTTTTGCACTGGTTGGGTGACCACATAAGAGCGATTTTGGATGTCTGATAGAACATCAGTTTCTTGTTTCTCTTAATCCATTTCCTCTGTCGGTATGGGTAGATGGAAATGGGGGTTAAGGAGAATCAGAGCTACGATCTGTTTCATATGATCAGCACTGCCACATCCTCCACATTTTTGTCTCTTCACCTCCAGGTCAGATGCTCATATATCTTTGCACATTTCTGCCCTCCTTTGTTTTTGCCCTTTAACCCTGATCTATACATTTGCCTTCACATTGTAAGTCGGTCTGGATATGAGTGTCTGTTAAATGCCTGTAATCCATAATGTAACGTAACGTAACATCTCAACATCTTACTGAGCAGCTCTTTGAAGTCTGGCTTAATTTATATGCAGAGGTTATTGGCCAATATGGGAAGTCGTTCGGGAAGAAGAGTTCTCTGAACTCTGTGTTTTGTTATTCAGTGTGGTAAGAATTTCCTCCAGTCTCCGCAGCCTGCCTGTGATGTACTCTCCTCCTTTTCAACAGCCGTACATCACAGAGCAATGCTGCTCTCCTGCGGGTAATTTATGGACGCCCTCAGAAACTGCTCTGCTGACCTACATACGCCATACTGCTCCTGCTGTAGACACATGTGGTATATATGACCAGGCAGGTCAAAGGTGGGAGGGGTTGGGGGCATTTCCACCAAGGTAACTTGATGTGTGGTGTGTCAAAAATAGAACACTTAGGGGGATTAAGAAAATATGCTGCACATACATGCATACACACACACACACACACACACACAGAGGCATGTTACATAACCGAAATGGAGAACCACAGAGACTAAGCACCAGGTCAGTTTCTATCCTTGGTGACCTGCACTGCTCTGACTCTTGTGCTTGGAGTTTGGGAGTTAGTCTTCCTCCGGCAACGTACTGGAATCTACTAATGGTGTAGGGAGTGTGTTGAGTCCTGCCGGGAGCACTGGCGGGAGAAACACCTCCGCCCAGGGAGCTCCAGCAGGGATGAGTGCTGCAGGGCGGGTGTAGGGGAAGAGAAGAAGCACCTGGGTGATTAAACCAAGTTCATGTTCCTGTGTGCCTGGCCTGCAAGCAGTCTGCAGAGGTGCAGGGGACGGAGGAATGTGGCCGAGCAGGTCGCTTAGTGAGGAGCTCACAGCCTCATGCTCACACCCCTCCCCACCGACCCGGCCGTGACTGACTGACCCTCCTCTGGTCTCTGTGGCCTGAGAGAGACACCTATTGGTCATGTAGTGGAACTGCACAGGCAGAATATCCATCCATTGTCTGACCTATGGGACTTGACCCTGATACATTGTTTTAAATCGCTTCACTTCCTGATCAGGTGTGACAGTTCCTTCCAAAATGGACAGCATCCTGAATCAAGTGTCATAGAGTGTCTGATTGTATATTAATTTTTTTTGGAATGGCCAAATGGTGACCTGACCAAAAATGTCTTAGGACTCCAAGAGCATGGTGTTCTAGGTACATGGATGGACCCTCTAACAGTACTATGGAATTACATACAAAATTTAGGCAAATGGCGAATGCACCCCTTTTAACTACTCTACTCTTATCTTGCAGAGCTATAACAACCACGCCACCTAATGTGTCATTGTCACAATGGAAAACACTTGGCCATCTTTTCATGAACTCAGCAATCGTTTCAAAAAGCCCACATACATTAGTGTGGAACAATGCATACTAGCGCACCACAGCATTAGGGGTTAAAGCCGAAAGGCTTTAGACCTGATATATACCAGTCTGATCTCCAGGCTAGCGTGCTGTCATCTATACCCCGGAGCAAGCTGTCTCACCGAAATTGCCTAAGAAAATCCAGCAGAATTGCTAGATAACAAGTGTGTCTGTACAGGGGCCATTCGCGAAGCAGATACATAATTTTATGTTCTTATATTTAGCCTGTGGTCATACCATGAGAGTAGAAGCGTGTCTGTTTTATTCCTCTCACTCGGTCTGCTCTCAGAGAGAGGGCAGAGTGCCCGCACCCACAGGGGGCTTCATTAGAATCTTGCTACCCGTGGCGTCTCCGAGGAACGACTCCACGCCGCAACCCAAAAGGCCCCCGCCACTCTCAGCCCGCCTGCCGAGGCGCGAATTTTACGATTCACAATTAATGCGAAGATGAATAAAACATGGCGCAAAAACTTCAAAATAACTCTTTCCAGGTAACGGAACTGGAGGGGATTAATGAATTCCACTCCGTGCCGCGATGACCCAGCACGTTCTCCCGGCTAATGGCTAATTTATCAGGTGCCGGCGGAAATCGGGCGGATTGCCTCTGTATTCAACAGCCTCGGTACTTGGTGATTTACTCACCGACAGCGCTCGCGCGATGACATACGGGTCCGCTATCTGTAATTGCCTGCAACAGACTCAATCCCGGGCTCGCCTGTAGCTGGCAGATTTCATTTATATTTATCAGTGCTGGTTTGAGGCAACCCGATACTGCTGCGTGATTCACCTTATGCCGAAGGTGGCAGGTGGAAGCTCAAGAGGAATCTTCTGCTCTTTAATTCAAGTTCAGAATTAAGTTTTTTTTTTTTTTTTTCAATCTCACTACAGATGTAGGAGCTGTTCAAACCCCTGCTGTGCAGTGTGTGCCTTATCAAAGTTTTGTGTAATAACTCTTGTCTGCACCATGGGTTTGGAATCTCATCATAGAGCCTTGGATGTTTATGTAATTATCCCCTTCAAGAATGTGTTCCCCTTCTTTGATGAGGTGAACTGAACTGCTTGGGTGCTGTCACAAGGGGGCGCCCTTAGGCTGCACTCCAGGGGTTTAGCTGTAGAGCAGCTCCGCTGTTCCTCCCAAGAGCTGCTGCACCATGTCTCATAACCCGAGCTCCCATCATGCTTATTTCATGCACCAAGCTCTTCATTTTCCAATTTGGAAATTTCACACCAGAGAATCATATGGCACAAAAGCCTTCAGGTCACATATCCTGCAGCCAGGAAGAGTGGGCCCTCCCGTGGGACCATATGTATCTCTTTACCCAGTGTTCTGGGTGTCCCCTGTCACCTGCATGCTGTTCCCCACCTTATGCCTGTGTTCTGTGCTGGTCTGGGCTGGGCCTCCACAGAGAGCCTGCGTGGTCCAGGCTGAAGGCTCTGCTTTTGAGAAGCAGCAGTGGGTTGTGGTGAATCAGCACAGAGGCAGGATCACTCGTCCCTCCTCCAATGGGACACTCCTGATTCTGGGTGTGTGTCGTACTTGTATAGCACGTGGACTACCTGTGCCCTGCCTTGTTTTTGCCTGGTTTTTGCACTGGGCTGGAGGCGTCACGAGGACAGACACATGCACACACCACCAGCAGAGGAAAGAGTCGAGGGAGGGCTCTCCCGCAGCCACTTCCTGTGTGTGAGTGTGTGTGTGTGTGTGTATCTGGTGTCATTTCAGTCAGTCTACACACATATGGTTTCACAAGCAGCATCTGGGGTTTCCTGCTCCTAGACAGACAGGGACACGGGCAGATAGCTAGAGGTCAGGAGGTGCTGGAGCAGACAAAGGGAAAACTAGACCATCTCTCCCGCACCATGATCAGATTCAGCACTTTTAAAGGCTACCGCAGATCTGAGGAGGAAGACGATGACGTGTTTGTCTGCAGCCCTGGACCCCAGGTGACAACCTCTTCTACCCCGTCCCTCAGTCGGCCTGCTCTGTCAGACGGTCTGCCTTACCTTTTACTTTTCATTCTACATAAAAGCAGCTTTTAATTGCAGAATAGAGCTGGTCGCCTTGTGCTTCAGCAGCAGACTTATTTCAGACTTAAGCTGTTCGCACTGCAGCCTCACTGACTTGCAGATTTCAGGATGTTTATTTAATCTGAATTTGACAGGCATTCATGCCCCTTTCAACAGGAACAAAACAAGTTTTTGCCTTTTCTCATTTTGCATTTAATTTTTACAGCACCCCTCAAGGCAAATATTTGCTCCATTATAAATGTGTCATGTTAGGAGTGTTTGAAGGTATGTATTGATACTGAAACTGTGGTGCAATGTTTACCAATCCTCCTTTTACTTTAAGTTTCACCAGATTGACTAGCTGTTGGTTTTGGCTGTGCCCCAGTGGATTGCTCCATTTAATTTTTACACTTTTACTCAGAGTCTGGTTCACTTGCTGAGTGTTAAACTTCTTAAGAGAATGATGCCACTCTCTGCAATTCTTACAACAGGGATATGAAGGTTGTTCCAAAGGTGTGTAAGAAAACACATCATTTTGTACCCGAGTACACATCATTTGGCCAGAAGACATCCTTCCAGGCTCACGTTAATGAGCATTAATGATAAATTTTGAAAGCACATAGGAAGGTAGTGTAAAAAAGAAAACCCAGGGAGTTTCCTCTGGCTGTCTGCACCATTTTTTCCATAATGTTGATCTGTCTTTGACTTAAAGCAGTGAATGCCTGGTGAATCTGCTAATCGCTTTCCCAGGGGACCATTTTCAAATACTCATAGACGACTTACTATCTGTCAGGAGAACACAGTTAAATCAAAGATCTAATTATATGCCTGTTCTGTCATAAAGGTAATCTTACCTGCCAACCGTAGTCTTGGTTTGCAATTTTGGTGAACTTTAATCCTGACTTTTCAGACTCAGTAAAAATTGGTGTTTTTGCAGATTGGTATTTAAGATTAGTATTTTAACACCCTCAGGTTTGCAACTGGGAAGGTGAACCTCTGAATATACAGTGCAATACAGTGGTATTTCAGAACATTATTTACTGTGCATGAACCCTGAAGCCAAAACTCCTTCCTCTCCTACACTGAATTAGCATGTGTTTGGGATTTGCAGTTCGTTTGGTGTTTTATGGTGATGAATTGAGTTTTACTGCTAAAGTGCTTTGCAGTCCAGAGGTGCGATGCCGCTCAGGTGTAGGCACAGTGGGGTTAAGTCAGGGTAAGAGGAGGAAAATCAATGTGCTGGGCTATTTCAAATCATAATTTTGAAGTGCATGTTGAAGGAAATTTTCGCTACAGCAATCACTAGTGACTGTTAAATGGGATGAAGTCTAGAGGGCTGTTTGGGGATTTAGCTGAAGCGGGCAGATTCTTACACTGGCATTGCAATTCAGAATTTTTGTTTTTAAGGGCAGCTGTAACAAGGGGAAGTAAACACTGCACGTTGCTATGGTAGATGGAATTTTGGTTTAGATTGTGCATATGAAGGTTACTGGCGATTTGAAACATTAAAACAAATTGATTTTAGTGTTATACTTCACACTTCTTGACAAGCCGCACTTAAGTTGTCAGTCATTGGAAGCATTTTCACGATTTTGGTAAGATCATTCTGGGTCAAACGTAATGAATACAATGAGACACCTGCTCACGACACACGTGGCACAGTTTAAGTCTATTTTTGAGTTTGTTGTGATGTATGGATGTACGAACGCACTGTGAAAAAAGTGCGCTTCCCTTCAACCGCAGAGCAGATTTTCCGGCAGCGTGATTTCATTAGAATGTAAATGAGGTCTCGCGGGGGGCTGTCTTGTGTGCCGTGAATTTCAGCTCTACCGGAGTCTGAGTATCTGAGCTTCTCTCCCCACGGACGTGGCATAAATAACGTGAACACAAAGCACGGACACGGAGATTTGGAGCCATATTCGTGATGCCAAGGACAAGCGAGGCTAGACTTAACCACCTAAAGCATATTATCATATACAAAGCATGTATCATATTTTACTCAACGTTAGCTGTGATCAGCAATTAACAATTTTTGCCAACCAATTTAGCATTGTCAGGTTTAGCATTTAATTTCACCTAATAGGTACACAGCAGCGAAAGCTTAGGTTTTCAGCTGGAAACCGAGGACCGACTTAAATAAAATATTACAAAAAGTATTCTTGCCACTAACTGTAGGCTTGTTACCTCCCATGCAGGATATTAAATATTCTTTTTGAGCTATTTCTATTATAGCAACCCAGCGGGAAGCGGAATGTGTTTCCTGCAGACCGCAGTGCCGTCCATGCTGTTCGGCCCGCAGCGTTTCCGCCACTATTCTCCTGTTGGAAGCCGGCGCCGGGTTTTTACTCAGTAAAAAGGAGTAGCTGGGTTTCCCCTCGCATGGCACAATGGCCCGTCTCTGGGCCAGCCATCCTGTCCTGACAGGTTCTCTCCAACTGATATCTTTGTGGGGAGAGGGGATGATGGGAGGGGGAGGTTTGCTGAGAGGTGTCAGTGTTGACCGTCTTACCAGTGTTGAAATTTCTCACTGAGTACATTGTGCGAAGCTGCGGTTTTTTCTCCTCTTTTCTGTATTGGCAACTTCCTGTTGCCGTCGTAGCTCGCACCAGAGTCTCTAATATATTTTAGCCTTTCTAGCGAGTCCGTCAGGGCCACTTGCTTCTTCGCTACGTACGTTTGATTCCCTCATTCACACCCTCTCCTCTTTTCAGAAAAAGTACATGACACCCACCTCCAACGCAGCAGTACACTTTATTACATGACCGATCTACTGCTGTTGTGTAAGACCACTTGCCATCAGTCTTTATTGCTGAATGACATGACGTGAGCTCTCACTTGTTATTGTCTTAACTGCATTTTGTGAGACAGATTTTGGAATACATTGCCCTCAGAAATGGACAAGGTCCAAGTCAAGAACACCACCGTTTTTCTGTGGTTTGCTCAGGGCTTCATTTGCTATATCTCAAGAGCAGCTGACATTATTATATATATATTTTTTTATTATTTTGGGCTGTATCCGGTTTCACAGAACTGATATCACTGTGGATCTGATATCACAGAAAAGAGAGGAAGCAATGTGACAATGTGGGTGCTTTGGCTCTTATCTCTGTAGACTGGTCGACCTCTTTCAGAGCCTTTTCATTTTCACTTCACGGTGATTTATGCTTTTTTATATACCAAAATACTGCATATATGCTGCATATCTTTATATATCCCTGATATGGATCCTTGTTTTATAAGAGAAATTTTAAAAATCATGACAAAATTTTAAAGAAAGACATTGTACACACACACACACACACACACACACACACACACACACACACACACACACACACACACACACACACACACACACACACACACACACACACACAGAAAAAATCACACAGGAGAATAGCTAGCAAAGAGAAACCCTATCGAAGTTGACATTTTCTCCTAAGAGGGGGCCTGGCCAAGAAAGCAGCACTAAAACAAATGCTAAAGCCCACACAAGAGAGCCTTAAAGACCCTTTTTACTCATTCTGATGTTTTTAGCTATATATTAAATCCCACTGTTTGTAAATATTGTGCAATTATCCAGTTCTCAAAACTGAGGTATCAATATAAAGTGTAAGTAATTGCACCGTAAAAGTAAATAGTCTGGAATCTTCCTAAAGCTATTTCCCATGTGTACATTCCTGCATATATTATGAAAGTGACATTGTTGCATTTGTACAGTTACTGAGCAAATGAAGGGGTGTGACTTTCATTACTAGTTTTGTGAAGCTCTGTGTCTCCATATCTGTAAAATAAGGAAGTCAGTTCAGCGGGAATAGGCCTTTTAAGACTGACGGCGTGCGAGCGGAGCGATCATCTCTGACATGGTGTGTTCCCTTCCCTCCCTCACAGACTGCATCTCCCATGGGTCAGGGCAGGCCCGAGTCCCCGGTCTACACCAACCTCCAGGAGCTGAAGATCTCGCAGTCCAGCCTGCCGCCGCAGCCCTCCAGCTCCCCGCTGCACACGCTGGGGGACTGGGAGACGCACAAGGACGGCACGGGGCGCCACTTCTACTTCAACCGCGCCTCGCTGGAGCGCACCTGGAAACCGCCCCGCGCCCGCGATGCCAGCAGCAGTGGGAGCAGCCGGAGCGAGCCTCATGGGACAGGGGACTTGGAGGTAAACGCCCGTCCCCGTCGCCCTCCTAAAACTGGCCCCAGCCCTTCTCCTCAGGGGTGACATCTCACTCACTGAACAGGTGAACAGGAAGAGGAAACCACTGTGCTGCCCTCAGCGGGGTTCGTAGAGCTGTAGACTGGGCTATGCTCCATTCTGCATACTTGCAGAGCTGTAGGTATGCATTGCAAGAATGGTCACCGGTTTGTCTGTCATCAACTGCCTTCCAGATTGTAAGTATGCAAAACTCAAGTACAGGCATGTTCATGTCTACTTGACTGGGTCAAATTGTCAGGTCAAATACAGCAACCACCAATGAAACAACAGAGGAATTTGTTTACAAATTCACATTACCTATTGTAGCAGTGTGCAAGTTATGCTGTTTTATCAAATTATTACTGATATATGACATGAAAGTTAAATAAAATAAAAGGATTCTAAAACCAGTGATGATGCTGTGAAAACATTCCAAATTTCCAAAGTAGCATTTCCAAAGTTGAAGCCAACTGCATACTTGCATACTAAGAATTACACTCCAGCTAGCACCCTTGGAAGAATTTCATTACCAAGTATGGAAGCTGATGGTATGCAAGTATGCAGACCGGAACACAGCCATAGTCTTCGCATAGTTGTTACCTTTGACCTAATTGATCTGAGGTGGTGTGGGTTTGCGTAGCCGTGGGGCCTAGCGGTGCGCTCAGTACTGCCTCAGACCGTGGCCTCGCCTTGAATCCGGTCCCCAAACTGGCTCTTATCACTGCAGCTCGTGTCTGAAAATGAAACCAGGCCAGAGCTGAAGCTGAAGCTGGGTCCTGGCTGGAGCTATATTTAAATGATATATTTATGATTGATCAGATCTGTGGAACCCAGCTGCTAGAAGAACTATGAGGACAGTGCATTTATTTGACAAGCCTGGATCTGCAAAACTGGCCTGTTCTTGTCATCACACACACTGATGTTCTGATGGCCTCATGCCCTTACATGCTATCGAGAAAGGGGAAATGCCAGTATGGTAACGTGCCAAAAAAACGGGCAGGAAACGCAACTGCGAATGCAGTGGCTTAGTTAAATTAGGCTTGGTATATTCTCTAATTATCTGAAAAATAGTATTGAAAAAAATGTATACTGTTAAAAGTTTTTGATAAGCATGAAGATGATGACAAAATGGCTCCATACTGCCATCCTGTGGCTAAAGTATTTCATTACACTGCAGTAAGAAAAATTGTATTGAGGACCAGCAGTTCTCCAGCAGTGTCCACAGCTTTACGTTTTAGTTAATATGCTGGTGTTATGCTTAACATGCTATTATGTTAACATCTTTGTTTGTAAGTCCTGCTTACACCAACTTAGATTTGGAAGCAAACATGTATTTAGCATGGCTTTTACAACAGTTGTCAAACTATCAGTTAACCATATAACCAGTCTCCATATGAACAGCTTTGGATGAGTATGACAATCAGTGCATGATTTTTCAAAAATATTTTGGTCTTCTGGAGGCTGGATGGAGGAGCATTTGCAAATCTACATTGAAAATTTTACCTCAAAATAATAATTTATATTATTTGCTAACATTGATAGCTGTAATTACCCTGCATGATAATGATGGATAGAGATGACAGATATAACAACATCTGCCAGTTTATGGCTTTGCAGAGTGTGTGTGTGTGTGTGTGTGTGTGTGTGTGTGTGTGTGTGTGTGTGTGTGTGTGTGTGTGTGTGTGCGTGTGTGTGTGCGTGTGTGCGTGCGTGTGTGTGTGCATGTGTGCGTGTGTGTGCGCGTGCGTGTGTGTGCGTGCGTGTGTGCGTGCGCGCACGCAGTCTTCATCATCTTTGGTGGGTGTCATCAGCTGTTCGTATAAACTGAGTCACTGTAAAAAGTCACAGAGCCAAACCAATTTAAAGAATGGTGGGTGCCTGAGAAGTAGAACATTTTTGTAACTTCAAAAGTAACTAAAGAATCACCAGTTTAAAGATTTTGACCTTTAGTCCCTTATATAAGAGTCACAGTCCAAATTAATAATGAGACAAGGGCTCATTTGGACATTACTTTTTTATGTTAGCTTTCTAAATGATACTTCTCCTTTTCAGTGACACAGTGTCTTTGGCTCGATTTGTTTATTGTTTGGTTTTGTTCTTGTCCCTCTTAATGTACACTGTTTTTTTTTAACACACCATGTTCTTTAGCTATGTTGCTAAGACCAGGTCTTTAGACTAATGTTTTTTTTTTTGTCAGTAGAAAGAATGAGTGGTTATGGCTTCATGCTTGCCATGCTGAAATATAAAGCAAGCCTGGTATTGATAATTTACATGCATTTACAGTAATTGATAATCACAGTAAATGCATGTGCTGTTTCCGAGTTCATAATCCATTAGGTTGACCCATTGGTTTGTACATCTGAGGTTGTACTCCGCTAACAGCCCCACACAAAAGAACTATAATCAGACTGATAACAGATGCCCAGACCCAAATTTTGCATAATTTACCTGCTGTGGTACCACTGAAAAGCATCATGGGATATCTGACTCTGTTCTGTGTACGGGTATGTGAATCTCCGGGGATCTCTCTGCCTCCTGATTAACCGTGATTATTTCCTCTGGGGTGAAACTATCTCCTGTCTCCTAAATTGATGAACCTCTCAATGTTCAACAGATGAAAATCACCCCCCCCCATCCCCATGAATCACACAGATTTCTCTTTCTCCCTCTCTCCCTCTTTCCCTTCCTTTTTCCACCTGTTGATTCCAGCCTCTGTCATCGGAAGAGAACTGCCACAGCACGTACTCCAGCCAATCAGACAGCCAGTACGGTTCCCCTCTGAGGGGCTGGTCAGAGGAGCTGGATGAGCATGGACACACCCTTTATGTCTGTGAATATACTAATGAGAAGGTACTGGGGCCTTTGTCTGTCTATCCATTTATCTATCAGTCCTCCCTTCTGCTCTGGTCCTCCTGGGGGTCAAGGGTCAAAGGTTACAAGGTCAACATACAGAACAATGGTGACACAAGGTCAATGGGGTAGAGGTGGACAGCTATAGTAGTATAATTATTACTCAGGGGTTGCAGGTTCAATTCCCTAGAAATGTACTGTTTTTGTACTCTTGATGAAGGTACTTCAGTTAAATTTGCTGCAGTAAATATCCAGCTGTATGAAAAGGAGTAAAGATGAAACTCCCTGAGTAGCTCTGGATAAGAATATCTGCTTAATGTCAAATGTTAAGTGTGAGGTTCTGGTTATTTCTGTTGCTGAACACACACCCATTTTCCACCCAGTTGCTTAGCTCAGACCCACAGGATGACCAATCAGGAGGGGAGGGGAAGGGAAGTGGGTTCATGTATTCATCAGACAGGAAGTAAACTTAGTCTGATGCGGCTAACGGCTTATCGTTCACAAAGTTATCCATCTGAAGCAATACAGATATTTTACCATTTATAGCTCATTAGCGCTTGGTTGGTTGGGTAGAATAGGGAAAGAAGTAAGTTCTATAAACAGCTTACCCCAGAAAAGGGAATCGAAGGACACAGCCTGGCTAGATTTAGTGTAAGAAAATAATCAGGCAGTTAGGTAATAAGTTAGGCTGTTCCCTAACCAGGGCTATGTTTTATTCTATTACGAAAAGTGGTTGCCAGTGTTGGCTGTGTCCAGCTGCTCCATAAAGCTATGTATAACTGGGTGTAGGTTCACCCAGGGTTTAAGGGGATTAAGAATGTTTCATTTAATTTATCCTTTGTTTTACCAATAAAGTCCCGCCGAGATGAATATCTGTTTTGCAAGAGTGTCCTGGACAAGAAGAAACATACAGTGCATCCGGTTTAACAAGGCAACAATTAAATTGCTAAAATAAGGGGCACCGGGAGTTCACTTTGGCAGGAAGTCTGTTTCATCGCTCGCCAGTGACCCCTTCTGGTCAGTCGGGCTCCTACTGTTTGTCTCGCACAAGTTTCACTAGCACACTTTGGCTCCCGTGGCTCAATGTGCAAGCACAACCAGTGCACTGCGGAGAGAGGACAGACCGTGGCTTGACATCACATGTTTCGGAGGAGAGTACATGCTTTTGTCTGCTCTTCTGAATTGAGGCAGTTGCAGAAGGAGCATGGACACACACAAATTAGGCATTCAATATTGATAGAGAACTGGGGTAGCATCTATACAAGAAAAAAAAAAACACAGTGTTTCTTTTTTAAAGAAAAAATAAACCCAGTGGTACCCAGGCGAGGCATGTTCTGAATGCATTGTTCTCCTTCTGTCATTGCACTCCCTGCTGGTGCTGAGTTTAATTTAAATGCTAGAGTGAGAGAGCTGCTGAGTGCATGTGTGTGCGCGTGTGTATATGTGTGTGTGTGTGGGTGTGTGCAGGGGGTATATGTGTCAGCTTTTCTCATCTATCTGGTGTGTTTTCAGTGGATAAAGCATGTGGATGAACAAGGACGGCCTTACTACTACAGCGTGGACGGATCCAGGTCTGAGTGGGAGCTTCCAAAAGTGAGTCTATCAGTGGTACTGAAAATGGTGATGATGATGATGATGATGATGATGATGATGATGATAACAACACAAAAACAACAACAATAATATATCCCATATAGAATACTGCTTTTCATTTAGTCTTTCTCAGTGCCCCAGAGTGTGTTGTGACAAACACAAAACCCTTACCAGAAGATATGACAATGACGATAGCGTCTGAAGGATCGCGAGAGGACTGGTTCCAGCTCTCTTAACAAATTAAATCCACATAATAATGTTTCAGAATCCAAAAAAAAATGCATGTTTTACTCACAGGTTTAAGTACAGTTGTCTGTTGCCTGATGACACTCCTTTCCAAACCGACTGCTGTTGAGTAAACCCCTACACATGCAAATCATGGAGCAGGAGTTTGCTTTTGAAGTTTTATTACCATTGGAAGCTGCTGCTAGTTTAGGTTTAAAGCTGCCCTATTTGCATCAGCAGTAAAAACTAGCAGGCAGGGAGATGTTAGCTTTTTGTGGCTCTTCAGCATCGATGCTTCAAGGCTGTCTGGATTCCTGGCATGGTGTGACACCTCAGTCTGTAATTTAAGGGTTATGTGTGTAGAATTTCCGGGCCCCTGTTCTGAGTATTGGGAAAGCTCAGGTAGCCAGCCTGCAGTCATAGACCATCGCATCCACGGGGGACAGCAATGGATAACAAGCCTGCTGAGGTATGACAGAGCTAGGCCACTCATGCCTGATAGCGCTAGCCCACTCACTTTTCCCAGGGAAGGAGCAGAATCTTGCTTGAATTTGCAGAGAAGCCTGTGACAAGAACCCAGGACAGGTGACATAGGATGATACGCTTTGCTTCATCCCAGCTAGAATCCCAGCAATAGCATTCTGGACTGTCTGCAGCTGGGTATCACCAAGGAATGGGCAGATTCTACAGGAAAGCAGGGTTACTATCCAGAAACAATGGCTTATTATGGGATGTACATCGGTACCCAGACCTCACTGGCTTTGACATAGGCCACAGAAAGTGTCAGTCCATTAACTCAGAGCTGGTGGGTGGTGAGATGGCTGGATTTAATTAGAGGAAGTAGGAAATTCTGTTGTGTTTGGGCTCTTTCAGTTCTGCTCGTGTCTGCTAGCTCTGCAGGGGGGGCATTTCCATCACACTACAGGATGCGCAGGCCTCCAGACAGCCTTTTCCTGTGTTACATGCACACACAAATATAGGCACGCATAAGCATGTAAATACAATACTAACAAATACACACACGCGCACACAGATATAGGCATACACAAATGTGTAAATACGGTGCTAACGTACACACACACACGCACAGAATTATCTTTGCTTGAAGTTGCCTTTTGACAGTGTGTGGCACGGTTCACAGATCTAGGTTCACCGCTTTATAGCTAAAATAGAAGACCTCACAATCTTAAATCTAAACCTGAGGCTAATGCTAGATATATATTCGCTTCTGTCACATGGCATTAGTTCCCGTTGTGTGAAGGAGGTTCATTGGCGTTCTTGAGCTGATCCTGTAGTCTTTTGTGACAGTGCTAAATTCAGAAAGGCAGTAATCTGGTTAAGTTAATGGAGATCAGGGCAGCAGTGTGGCTTAGGAGCAACTTTCATGTCGGCAGGCGTTAGATAAACCAAAATGCGCAGGGTCAGCGCCTGTTACCGTGGAGCCTGGTGACAGGGCGACACTCTCTCCACCAGGACCGTGACTCACAGATGGTGTTCTGGGCTGTGAGGAGAGAGGTACAGCAGGGCCCTGTATTTGGTCCACTGTATATTTGCACATGGAGTTCTCCAATCTGATGTTTTTTCTCTGTCTCCCTTTCTCTCTCTCTCTCGATTTCTCTGCAGTATAACCTTTCCCCTCCGCAGCCTGGGGACCCGCCCAAAAGCCGAAGTCTCGACAGGAAGGTGCCGGAACCCATCGTGCTGACCAAGTGGAGACACAGTGCCTACGTGCTGGACGTCAGTGACAAGGTAAGGGCCACCGTCCGCGCCGTCTCTCAGGAGATGTGCTCCTGTGCTTCAGGCAAGGGGTTACCCTGTTCAGCTGAGTCACAAGTGTGGATCAGGGACTTGGGTCTGATGTAAGCCTGGAGTCAGGGCGCCTTTTGTGTTTTCAGAGTGGCAGAACTGACAGTCGCCATACAGCGAAAGGTAAAGATGAGCCTAGCTAATGTTAGCAGGCTTTTCACCAGGTTTCAACCCCTCAGGGGAGAAAATGGAGGTACAGTAGACAAGAGGGACAGAGAGGACTTCAAGATGCAGACAGGACAGTACAATGTTGGTTAAGAAAATGTGTATGGACTGTCATCACTGTACCAGTTCTTGAAGGCTCGCTGCCTCAATGACTGTTGATTAAACTGTGCTGGTGGACCCACTTTTGCTAAAGCTCATCATTATTTTCAAAAGTGAGTGTGTCTGTTTTGGTCTTTGCACAAAGCAGAGCCCAGTTGCTAAGTATAGAATGGAATGGTGACTGTTTTCCCCGACCAGCCCAAAGCCAGGGCCTGTCTGAAATTCAATCCCCTTTCTGATGTCGCTCACCATTGAAATCGTCCAACCGTCCTTCCAGTATAAATGATAAGACCGCAGGGAGAATTTGAAAGTGTCTTTTGGCTCTCCATAACCTAAATGGTAGCAGTTGGCGGGGTTATAGTGTGGCAGTCTGCACTGTCTGGGAAGCCAGCTGTTGAGTTTTATCCCATTTTGGGGGTTGTGGTGTTGTGTTGTGTCTGTCTATGACCAACCATAATCTCTATCTCTGATGACCTTTATTTGAACTGCTTCTTCATGAGGCCATTGTGTTTGATTTATACAATAGGTAATCCGTTACTCTTGTCTGAGGTTATTCTCAACTCCCTATTGGTTTGAGCGTCTTTTTCCAGTGAAAGGAATGATATCAATAATAATTCTTTGCATTTGAGGAGCTGCCTTTTATCTCTGGATCTCATTGTGCTTTTCGGGGGGGAAGGGGGGTACCCCGGCAGAGGCGGAGCTTAGATTGTGAGTCATTGTCCCAGCTTTCATTGTGTCTGAAAATATTGTAATGAGTTTGAAAAGACTCTGAAATGTATTTATCCTGTTTTTTTTTCTTGTTTATTCATGACTGACACTAAGATGGATGTGTGTGTGTGTTCCTTTTTCTCAGACAGGAGGAAAAAAGTACTGAATAAAAAGTGTTGAACTGATCATCTAGGTTCAGAATAGGCTCTGTATTTTTTAAAGTTGATTATATACCCTGTATCCAAAGCTGCAATGCCATAGAACAGTCAGAGAAAGCAAAGCAAATATGCATGGTTTTACAATGCCTAAGGTCCTCCTGACTGTCTGAAAGATTATGGTTCTGTTTACTTTAGACTAGTCTTGCAAGTATAAGGCTTTTTTTTTTTATATCCTAGCGGATATTGTCAGTAAAAGCAGTGTGTTTGGAGATGGGCCCATCCCCATTGCAGGGAGAAACAGTGTCCATCAATAGTTTAATGGAAGAAAATAACACACTCGAACAGTGAGCCAGTGGAAGTGCTTCAGGAACCCTCAACAGGAACCAAAAGCTTTCAACCCCTTTTTTCAACACATTTACAAAGCAGAACAGAAGGCTGGTATTGTGCAGACCTAAAGGGAGTATTCTATATTTGGCTTTTTTCTTTGTTGTTCTGAATACTGTTTTCAAAAATCAAACTACGTGACAGTTGATGTTCCTGGATGGCAGTTCCTGGAATTTCCGTAATTCGCTAATCTTTCAGTGGTAATGATCTCTGGCTCGCCACAACATAGTGACTTTTTCTGGTCAACCAATGGGCACATAGAGGAGCTGCTGATTGGCTGGATTCACCAGTCCTTGGACCTGATTGGGTGATTCTGTAACTTAAGTGAGGTCCATGGGAATAAAGGGGAAAAGAATACTCTGCTGTTGGAGAGTGATGGTCAGAAGTATTTAGTCAGCAAGCAAGCAAGGTTTGGATAGAATCAAATCCATTTTTTACCATTTTTTCTGTGTGTGCAAGCTTGAAATGTGTTTCTTGTGTGAATTATGCTGGATACATGCTGATCTGGACCCGGCTGAGGGGGTAATGAGGGAAATCATATTAAGCTAATCATATTTATTGCTTTACAAACGAAATAGGGCAGTGCGCTGCTACATTGATTTGCCCCGTGTTTATTCTCGGTACATGGCTGAATCCAGCAGAAATTCAAATGCAGTCGATTGTGTTAAAGATACGACACCCGATCCCGGCTAGCCAGTTTGAGTCTCTGCCCACCGCCTCGCAGTCATTAATCTGCATTGAGTCTCCCTAAATCAATATGTAGGGTTCAGAAGTGTAAGCCAGTACAAAAGAGCATCTTCATTGACCCGCATTTATCTGCTCATGCTGCAAAATCCACTCATGTTTGGTGGCCTGATCTATATTCACTTACCATGTAATAACTATACCTGCTTATTTTCTTTTTTTGTGTGTTTCCCCCCCACATTTTTTGTGATGGGAATGTTCCATCTCTGCGTTCTCTACTCATGTTCTTCCTGTTTGTGAGGTGGGTGTTTAACCATCGTTCTCAGTGTTCTATTTGTTTGGTGACGGCTCATGATCCACCTCCATGCTGTCTAATAATGTTCTGTGTTGGAGAGGGGAACACGCCACCTCAGTTGAGTTGATTCTCCTCTGTAATGGGGAGTTGAATGCTCTATATGGGTGCTCTCAGTAGATGTAAAGTCCATTTGTTTATGATGCCATTCTCATTCCCAGGAGTCTGCGACAAGCCCCAAACTGAGCTCTCCTGACTCCGACTCCTGTCCCTCATCTCCCAAGCCCCCTACGACCGTTAGTATCCCCTCCCGTCCTGTCTGTGCTCCTCTAACCCTGCCCTCCCTGCCCCCTCTCCGTCCCTATACCAGCCCTCAGCTACCAGCCTTGTGTCAGTGCTTGTGTACAATGTGCACTCTAAACTGAGATAATATATGCGCGGAGACCTGACCAATCAAAACCAGCGGAAGTTACACCCGCCCAATAACTGTCAAATAGCTGTGTTTCTTTACATAAAAGGAAAAGCAGATAGCTGCACACGTTCCACTGTATCTGTGCATACTTATCTCAGTTTAGCTCTTGGTTTTCATAAGACAAGGAATACATTAAGACTGGTGCAACAAGGCACACCAGGCAGATGGCAGGTAAATAAGGGCCTTCACGCTGACTTCCCCTTCTGGAGCAGAACACAGTTCCAGCAGTCATCTCCTCTTCTGCTTCCTCTCACGAGGTGTTCCATTTCACTCATAACTGTCACAGAGGTGACGGTGTAGGCCCAGAGTGTGGGGGAGCAGGCTTTCGTTGTGACTGGGTCTGAGGGGATCTGTAATGAGGCTTCAGCTGTTGTCTGTCATCCTGCGGCAGCGTTGCAGTTTCAGTGGTGGCTACCGCAAAAAACACAAGGGCTTGTCAGCTCACCTTGATGTGTTCACTTTCCCAGCAGGCCATGAGCAATGTACGCTATGCGTGGTTCTGCAGTGTGTGTGCGCACTTGTGTGTGTCTGTCCGCAGCACAGCATAGACAACATTTCTGTGCAACTATTCTGGGTGATTAGCTTTTCACGGATGTGCTCACACTTTAGTGTTGATGTTGTGTATGCTTTGCCTCTACAGGTTTGTTGGCGCTGGCAGATTTGTTGTTATTTTCATGCCATTCTTTCCTTGCGCTGCTAACAATGATTTTTTTTTTACTTACCTTCTTGCATCTGCAGCCTTCTGAAAAGTGTGGAGTTCTGAATGTCACCAAGATCACAGAGAACGGAAAGAAAGTACGGTACGTAGAGCTGGAGTTAAAGCAGAGATTCGGCTGATGGATAGAATGCCCTCACCCCAACGGCTCTTGGTGCTGAGCACATACTGTCAGGCCTCAGAACACAACCATAAAAACTCAGTGCCCACAGTAGTGTTGTTATAAATGCTTCATAAATCATGAATGACTGTTATTGATCATTAAAATCACATTATCAAAACATCAATAAATGTCAGTGAACTTCCTGTTATGGGGGAGGCCATGGTGGCTTGAGAGAAAATCCCACACAGTTTTCTCTCTGGGCTGTTACAGATGGTGAGTAAAAGAAAATGTAAAGACCAACATAAAGTCACTTATGAGGTGGTTTATCTATGTCCAATTTCCATTAATTTCACCCCTAGTTGAAATTTGTTTATTATTGATTGATTGATTGATTGGGCCAAGGTGTGGTCTAATGAGTGCTCTCTTGTGGTTGCAGGAAGAACTGGACCTCCTCCTGGACAGTGCTCCAGGGCTCCTCTCTGCTCTTCGCCAAGGGCCAGGGGAGTGGAACCAGCTGGGTAAGTGTCCAGCGATTTCCCCACAATGCAGCTGTCATGAAATGACCACAGAGGAAACACCAACGCAAACCTCTGTCATTTTTTAACGTTCTGGAGGCTTCTGCTGGGCTAGGGTCAGTTTTCCTGTTCACCACAGTTGTAATTGGTTAATTGCACGGGCCAGTTGTGTACATGTCATCAGCCTAAGGTTCTGGGGAAGCACACGGCATACCGTGAGACCAGGCGGGACGGTTTCCACACCGTGCAAATGGCAGGATGGTCTTTAGCCTGTCAGCACACTATCCCTTCACTCAGCCTGTGGGTTTAACTCCACCACATCTGGAATATATTCAGAAAATAAAGCAGGATTGTAAAATCTGTAGTGCATAATGACCAGCTTATGTGTTTCACTTTAATGTAGTAGGATGCATATTGACTCCAGACTGTTCAAAGTGCCATGTATAGAAATTTGCACAATAAACAAACAAAGAATTAAATAAATGCATACATAAGTTTGCTTTTTGAGTTATACAATATTATTTTTCAAACTTCTTTCAACATACCAATATAAGAACTAATAAACTACTCAAAACAAGTTTATAGTAAGCATGTTTTAATGATTAATGCTGTTTAAAAAAATACCTGTAAATGTCTGAATTATGCCGCATCATTAATGTTAAAATATATTTCAACTGCAGTGGCAAGGTCAATATAGTTACATTTTTGTATTCTTGTATGGATCTGTAGTGTAAAGTCAAGGTCTTTGTTTAAGTTTTGAAACCTCATTCACAGACAGCGCTCGGGGGGGGTGGTCTTTCAGATCTGTCTGAAAAAGCCTTTTAAGTCTGTCTGTCTGGCCGTCTGCTTCCTCTGTGCGTTTCATTGTTCTTTTGGTTTCTTTTTCTCTCCTCTGTGGTTTTGTGAACTTTTGTGACATCACCACTTTCCCCCCTCCTCTTTTCCATCAAGTCATACTGCCGCAGCGGCTCCATCCCCGAGCTGCTTCTCTCGCTGCTAAGCAACTGGAGGCGCTCGGTCAAGCCCGCCCGCCGTGTCCTATGTGTGCCCTGGGCCAGGCCCAGCCACAGCTGTATGTCCTCTCTGCATGCTGCCCATCCGTCTGTCTGTCTGTCTGTCCGGCTGCCTCCCCCACTCACTCGCTTCAGGCCACATTCCCACCTGTTGAATTTCTCCTCACCTTGTTTTCCTTGCTGTGTGCTGATAGAGTGAAAAGGGAGGTACATTATGAATTCCCTTAGCTGGATATAACGTGTGTGTATAAAATATGTAGTGTAAAAACATCACCGAGTCTGTCTAGTAAAGGTGTCAGTACCTAAAAAAAAGCTGTGTTTCGCAGACTGATCACAGTCAACAGTGAACAGAATACACTCCAAGTCCTTTCAAAGTCCTGTATAAAACATGCATAAATGTGCAGCCAGTGGGAATGAGCAGGTGAGACCAGGCTCTGGTTAACTGAGCAAGGCTCACAGTCTCACTAATTATATGTTCATCTCCACTCTTGGAACCTGTTTAACATTAATTAAAGGTTTGCTGGAACAGCTAAGGTGAAGAGCTGAACCTTAACTAAAAGTTCATTTGAACTTTACCTTGGAGTCTGTCCAGCTTTTCTCAAGCTCATTTAAATTTTGTGGACTTGCATCTCAAAGTGAAAGCACAGGGTGAAAACATTTCTACTGCTGTGGGGATTTCATTAATCACCTCTTACATGGAACTGCCTAAACTCAAACAGTTCTTGGTGGTGCTTGGAATGCTTAATCTGTGCTTCAGTCTAACTCTGCTGCATTATAAGGGTTACCTGTGTGTATTGCCGTCTACTGCATGCAGCCTGTCCTGAACTCTGAATGCACCAATCACAGCTGTCGCAGGGAATGGGGGTGGGGTTAGCAACAGCCAATAGTGATACATCTGACATGCATGGAAGTACATGTCACACACCCAGTGGTGCCCTGTAACATTGCACTGTATAGGTTAGCATAAGCGCTTATGAATGTTCATATGGTGCTCATGAAGGTTTATGTAGTGCTTGTGGAGGCTCCGCATTGTTTCCGCATTGTGCTCCCTGGCCTCTTTTAATCGAGTTATAAAGGTCAATCGATATGGGTGCACATTCACTGAAGGGTATCCAGTGCTCTCTGATTAGGTTTGGAGGAGCTCAGCGGGTGTCTCTGTCAGCCTTGCTTAGCTTCCGTTCTTTGATTAACACAGCGGATCCTTAATTTGATTGGGAAAATGTGATTATGAACTGCGCCTTTATGTGCTTGAAAGGACCCACAGATTTCCTTGAAAGGACATCTCTGTGCCTTTTGAAGGGACGTGCTGTGTAAACATCGAACCGGACTTTCATTTGATTGGATTCCCTCCACACGAACAAGCAATTGAATAAAGTGTCAGAACGCTGTCACTAAATTGTTGAGGTGATAGCACCTCACCCCCCTCTGTCACGGGACGTTTTTGCAGGTTCATCTTAAACATGAGAATTCACAGTTAGTCAGCACATTTGAAGATAAGGCATGTTTGAAGAATAAATGTCAATAGTGTCTCACAGCACAATGTTTTTTGTTTTTTTTTTTGGTTTTCCTGTCAGTGATGTAGAGATATGGCTGCATTGAGCGTGCTCAGTTCAAGCTAAGTGATAATATGCCATTTATTATGAACATAGAGAGAGGAAGTGTTAACTGACTGTATTCATTTTATGTTCAAATGTTTTTAGTTCAACATTAGAATGTGAAGGACCCTTTCTGTATTTCCCTATGTAGGAAGTAGTAAAGGAGTAATTCATATAGATAATCTGCACATCATACTCAATGCTGTATATGAACAAAGCAGAAATATATACTGACAGTAAATAATTTAAAAGGCCTGTACTGATTACTGCACAGTTATTCAGACCCTTTGCTGTACTTAGCCTGAATTACTTTAACTGAAAATAAAATAAAAAAATGCTCAGTTAGTATAATAGTCTCTGTGAGCAATAATGGTTCACACAATTTCACAAAAGTAAATGAAATGAAAATACATGACCCTATTAAGGTTCCACTGTCATGTAGTGAATTTCATAAACACCAAGGAACTTACGGCACAATGTGTGGTAATCGACATTTGTAATGTGAAAAAAATGCACCATTTCAACGTTGTTTGTCTGTTTGCCATTTGGGGCTATTTATATGTAAGCTGCTGCTGATAGCTAGATAGTGACGTTGACACTGATAAGTTTTTTTTGTACATGGGTGTGCTTCTGAGAAGGGCTTTCATCATGTGGCATGCAGATTAGCGGCCTCTCGAGCTGTGTCCCTGAGCCGTCGAAGGGCGAAGGAGGGCCCTGTCTCTCTGCAGTGTCTCGGCTCGCACCGCTGAGACGCGCATACCCACGATCCTTATCACCAGAGCCAGATCTGTAGCTGGTACAGAGGTGCTAATGGTTAAACCAAAACCCCAAAAAAAGGTCATAAACGGCACCAAAAGAGTTAATCACAGGGGAGCCTCTTTGGTCCTGTGTAGAACTGTTAAAGAACCGTTTGGCACTCTGCAACCATTGATTGCCGACTGGTTAATTAGTACTATTGTATAGTACCAAAAAACCTTCCCCTGTGATTATGTGCAGAAGAAGTTTGAATGAACCCTCTCCTTGCAGGGATGGCCGATGATGGTGTGCACCCAAAAAAATATTCTGTTCTACTAACTGATCCCAGCACATCC
Source organism: Albula goreensis (assembly GCA_022829145.1). Taxonomy (NCBI): domain Eukaryota; kingdom Metazoa; phylum Chordata; class Actinopteri; order Albuliformes; family Albulidae; genus Albula; species Albula goreensis. Next base: position 7,181,334 of record CM040753.1, on the reverse strand, counting down.
CCACTACTCGTATGTTCACCCTTAATCCAGTAACCCCTCAAAGAAATCCACTGTCAGTAAAGCTGTGGAGTCCCTAGCGACCGGATGCCGTCTTGATCAGCACCATGACGGAGCGAGCATCGGAGTGTGACGCGCTTCGATTTGGGAAGATGGGAGCTTGGCAGGCTCAGGGGGGTCGGGGTAATGGGCCAGGAAGAACACGGACGGGAACCCGTCCTGAATCTTAACGCCTGTATTTTTGAGAGGCGCTGCAGTGAAAGGTGGCTAGTGCAGCCATCATCACACCTACCAGCATAAATCATGGGAGTCGGTTTCTTTGCTGTGTGCTGTGATTTAATCGCTGTGTCTACTAACTCTCCAGCATGCTTTGTAGAATAAAATTTACATGTTTTTTTTTTTTTTGCTTTTCCTCACTCCTTGTAGAAATTTGGAAGCAATCAATCCAAACCAGAGTTCACAGTGGATCTCAGAGGAGGTTCAGTGGAGTGGGCCTCCAAGGACAAGTCCAGCAAGAAGCATGTCATAGAGGTACATGCCAGTCTTCTCTCAAACCACACATCATCATAGGGAACTAGTTTAAGGTGTTTATGAGCTCTGAAGTGCAAATTCACTGTACTTCCACCATAAAGCACTTTGTCTCCCTCTAGTGCTTTAGTGACATCATTACAGGTTAAACAGGTTGCATGACTGCATTGCAAAAGAAATGTTATACATTTACTATTTATTGTTTTTAGTAAATCATATGTGTGGTTACACACTGTAGGAAATGAATTGATGTTCTGGGACTCAGAGGTTTCTGTAAAAATAATTCAGATCATTGGCTGGATTGATTTACTGTCTGTAAATGAGAAAAATCTTGTGTGTGTTTTCTCTTCAGCTGAAGACTCGGCAGGGTACAGAACTGCTGATTCAGTCCGAGATTGACAGCGTCATCAATGACTGGTTCAGAGCCTTGGTTGAGACAATAAGCATTCATGTGAGTGAGCATCCCCCCACCCTAAGGATCCCATGCACCCACTCTCTCAAACACACCACCTGTCCCTACCCAAATTCATTTTCTCCACTACAGCATCCTTTGCGTGCTCATCTCATTAAATTGGCACCCAGGCAAACATATACACATTACAGTGAGAGGTACAGGAAATTCAAATTGCAAAAGCTAACCTCACAAAAGCCAATTTTCACCAGTGCGATGAAGCGCTTGGTTTTTCTTTTCTTTGTTGGTTTTTGTTTTCGTTTACTTGAGAGTTTACACAGAAGGTGTGTTTGCAATACCTCTTATATCCACTTGATGGCAGCATTGACTCAAAGGGACGCGCTGGCCAGGAACGAGTCAGAATTACCTTACTCAGCCAACCCTACTTGACAGAAGCTCCAACTGTCCCCTTAACTGAGTAGCTTGTCCTGCTAATGCCCAGTAAATCTCCAGTAAAAGGAGACATTCAGGCATTTCGCAGTCACTCTTATCCAGGTAGATTTACAGTTTGCATATTACACACTATCCTTCTATGCAGCTGGATATTTACTAAAGGAATTCAAGTGAAGCACCTTGCTTAAAGGTACAACAACAGAACCCTAGCCGGAAATCAAACTGCCTGTGAGTTACAAGGACCACTCCTTAACCCTGGCACTACATTGCTGCCTAAGATGAGGCAGAGCATACAATCAAATACTGAATGCCCATCCTGGCAGGGCTGTCTCTTTCTCAAGTGGCATAACGTCAGGAAGTGGACTTCAGGGCGACAAGAAGGGTTGCAGACACACACTTTGTGCGCTTGTCTGTGGTCTTTAACTGAAAGGCGATGTTGCAGTGAGAGGACAGGCCTATGATTGGAGGATTTTAAATGTTTGGTAATGGTGACGCGTTGTGTGCATGCAGGCTTGGGAGTCAGACGAGGCCATCGAGGAGGACATGCCGGAGTCTCCGGGGGCCGAGAAGCATGACAAGGAGAAGGAGCACCGTGACTCTAAGAAGAGCAGAGGTGAGCAGGAGGGAGAATTTCACTCTACACGTGTGTGTGTGTGTGTGTGTGTGTGTGTGTGTGTGTGTGTGTGTGTGTGTGTGTATATGTGTGTGTGTGTGTGTGCGCACACACACACGTGTGTATATGTGTGTGTGTGTGTGTGTGTGTGTGCGCATGTGCTTGTGTATGCGTGACTGTCCATTTGTGTTTGTCTGCATCTGTGTGCATGTGTGTCTGCATGGATGTACACTCATATGTGTGTATATATGTGCGTGTGCGTGTGTATGCATACATGAGCGTAACTGTTACAGTATGTTTCTCTCTGAGATGCTTCTATCTGGAAGACAGTGGGTCATGTGACCACAGGTGTTTGTTCAGCTCATTATCCCCCTGATAAAACCTGGGCTCCTTTGACTTTTCCAGCCATGAAGAACTCTGCCAGCATGGACTGCTCGGACCAGAAGAAGACCCGAGTGAAGCTGAAGAAGTTCCTCACACGACGGCCTACCCTGCAAGCCGTCAGAGACAAGGGCTACATCAAAGGTAAAGGACAGGAGGGTCTGCGACCTTCTCCCTGCATGAGGCTGTAGCTGGAAGACCGTAGTGTATATGAAAACACACCGTGTCAGAGACCTCATTAAGACATTTCTGAAGATCTCATGGGCTTTTTTTATGATGGCTTCCCCAGCCACAGGTCTGGCAAATAACAGCCAAGTCTGAATGACCTTCCTTGAATTTGAGCTTTGCCAGGTAGTCATGAAGAGAAATATGGAGGGAAGGTTCACCTTAGTGTCATGGCTGACCAATGAAAAACTCGAGCACTGTCTCATTCCTGCTGCATAACTCCAGTTTGGATTTTATCACACTGTACTTATGTCTCTCATTTCTCTTGCTCCCTCAATCTCTCTCTCTCTCTCTCTCTCTTGCTCAATTTGTTCAATATGCTTCTTTTGGAATTAAATACTTACTGTAAATTGTATTATCTTGCAGGCATTTATCAGACGATCTTAAGCAGAATGACTCACAGTGACATATGAAATATGTACACATTTATCCAATTATCAGTACATTCTCTGAAATTATAATAACCCTAGCCATTTAAAAAGGTACCTAAATGTAAGTTTAAGTCCAACTAATTTAAACATAAACATGTATGTGTAAACATACAAGCATAATGTATTGCTGTCAGGTGTTTACATGTATATTGTCCCTCAGGTTGTGAGAGGTTGAGATATACTGAGCTGCGAGTGGGGCTGTTGTGTCCTTCCCCTAAAAAGTCTCTCAGCTTTTGTTCATTAGACAGGGAGGGAGCTTTCTTTTGGAATTTTAAGAATTATTTGAATTATGTCTCTCTTACTTCCGGGTTCTTTTCACAATGTGGAAAGGAGTGAATCGCTGGGTCTCTGCCTCTCTTACCCTGCAGTGAACTCTGTTTCTCTCTCTCTCTCTCTCTCTCACTCTATTTTTATATAGATTAACTCTGACTGCTGTGTGTGTGTGTGTATGTGTGTGAGTGACTGAGTGTGTGTGTGTGAGTGTGTGTGTGTGTGTGTGTGTGTGTGTGTGTGTGTGTGTGTGTGTGTGTGTGTGTGTGTGTGGTGAGTGAGTGAGTGAGTGAGTGAGTGAGTGAGTGAGTGAGTGAGTGAGTGAGTGAGTGTGTGTGAGTGTGTGAGTGAGTGAGTGAGAGTGTGTGAGTGAGTGTGTGAGTGTGTGTGTGAGTGTGTGAGAATGTGTGAGTGTGTGTGAGTGTGTGAGTGCGTTGTGTTTGGTTACTTGGCTGAGTTTAAACTCCGGCCGTAATGAAGGTGAAGTGTAAAGCTGATGCCCAGTGCTAGCTCATAGTGCGAGTCATGCTAAATCACATGGTGTTTAACTCTTCTTTTCATCTTGATTTCGTTCTTCAGATCAGGTCTTTGGCTGCAGCCTCACCAGCCTGTGCCATAGGGAGAGCTCCTCAGTCCCCGAGTTCGTCAGGATGTGCATCGACCATGTCGAAAACACAGGTACGCCCCGACCTCCTCATCCTTTTTTTAACCTCCACGGGTGAAATAACGAGCGACCCCTGCTTTTTCCTATCGTTTATTTCCTGCTCAGGTTCATAATTCTCAAGATATTGCAAACGTTTCTTACCATTACAGGATCTGAGATGTCTGTGTCAGAAGGCTAGCTTACATGCTGTCGCTCTGTGGGTGCTGAGCTCATTTCCTTTAGGGACAGTGTGTCTGCTAACTGTAATTACCTTGCTAGCCCTGTCACTCCCTTTGCTCACGTAGCATTCCTGTCCCTCAGGTATTTGTCTGCTGTAACGTCGTTTTACACCTGAATTATATACATATAACAGTGTGCTGATCAAATGCTAACGATAAGGGCAGCCTTTAGTTAGTTGTTTGCGTTCAGGTTTTTGATGCTCAATAGTGCCTGAGAAAAGACTCAGCTGTTATAGTGAAGTTGACAACTGTCTCTTTCTCTCTCTCTCTCTCTCGCTCCCCTGCAGGTCTGAATGTTGATGGATTATACAGAGTGAGTGGGAACTTGGCCGTGATACAGAAACTGCGCTTTGCTGTGAATCACGGTACGCCCCTCTCTCTCTCTCTCTCTCTCTCTCTCTCTCTCTCTCTCTCTCTCTCTCTATGTGTGTTAAAGCTTGACCCAGTCAATAAACACTCAGGCAACAATCTTCCACACAAAGCATTTATCAGTGGCCGGGTACACACAGAACACACCCCCATTCTCTACTGATCTTCATTTGAGTGCGCATTGTTGTTTTCTTTTCACCTTTTTTTTTTTAAATGTCTTTTTTTTTTTTCCCAACAAATTTCACTGGGCACAGGGAATGGCCTTTGAAAGTCACAAAGCCTCACTCTGTATTTGTTTATCAGCTGACTGTGGTCATTAAATTCTTATCCTGGAGGGCTCCAGAGATTCACATCAACAGCCACTCAATTCCCATATTTTAGGAATTTGTCTCTCATGACAGGCGGTTTGAGTTCATATGTAAAAGACATAGATTATCAATATATAAACATACAGTACATCCTAACGACATCAGACACAAACTAATTAATTTCAAGCCGAAGAGATCAGGATGGACGGTTTATCGCTCTGCTTATAGCAAGTCAGTATTATTTATTGCTGTTTTTGTCCTCTCTGTTCTCCCATTTGTAACTTCAATCCAGGAGAGCTCAGTCAGATCAGGTCACAGTTGACGAGTACACTGTATCTTGGCCACACACCAGAACTCAGAACCTGGTGCTTCGCGTGTAACTTTCTGCAACAACCCAGCAGGCCAGCAGGGGTCACCAGAGAGCAATAAGCCAGGGACATCCCCTCTGATGTAATCCTTCCCTCTCTGTGCAAAACAAATGCCAATCAGGCACTCCCAGACCATGGGACCCATCCACAGACTTGAACAGGACTGCAACAGAATGATCCACCCAGCAAGCATAGCGAATTGAATATTCTCATTATTATAATTACAATTTAATGTATTTATTTTTTCCAACCTGGATTGAACTCGTGTTCTATCTGGCCGTCAGACGGATCGTCTTCCACTGCTTTGCTAGGAATGGGCCCACACATGTGACTCCTGTGATTCCCGTGGCAGACTACCTTCAAATTATGTTTGAGTTATACTTTAAGCCTTGTGCCACCTTCCCCCTCCTGTCTCAGCTCCAGCTGCTTCATCTCCGCTGAGCTGTCCCAGCAACGAAGTCAAACAGACAGATAGCTCTGTTTGAGTGTCTGTAATTAAACTCTGCTTGCCCTGTCTCAGGATTCCTCTTCCCTAACTTTGTGTTGGCTTTGAAAGCCCTCTCTTCCCAGCGTGTGATTTCGTTCCCCTGCATCACGCCGCTAAGCCGCTCTCTAAATGTACTGTGTCTCCCATGGCTACGGCCTGTCACGGCGGGGCATATTCTCAGGCCTGTGGTCAGTGTTTAAGCGGTCAGTTTCGTTGTGCTTTTGGGAAACCCCCAGGGCTTTTGGTAACTGACTCTTGCGGTCTGTCACAACATTGCAGTACATGGCAATTTGCTGTTGTGGTGAAGCACAGGGGCATGGAATCTGAAGCTTTCCCTGGAGGTCAGTCATAGTTGCAATAGCATCTAATTTACTTGGGTGGACTATCAGAGTGACACAGGATGTAATTTTCCTCAGTGGTCAATCACACAGTGGTGTAGGCGGTCATTCTCTGCAGCGGCAGTTTCTGTAGGGTGTGTTTGCTGAATCAGGCAGTGAGACAGAACAGCAACTGGTTACTGTGGTCAGTGTCGGTGTGGCACGGTCATTATCTCGGTTTGGACTCTGAGTGGCATGGTCATTAGCGTGTGGTTGGTCATGGCAGCGTACGGTCGCTATGCAGGGTGGGTAACCGATGGCTGAGCTGCGCTCTGTGTGCGGTTGAGCTCTGACTCTCCTTGTCTCTGGATCTCAGATGAGAAGGTGAACCTGCAGGACAGCAAGTGGGAGGACATCCACGTGACCACAGGAGCCCTGAAAATGTTCTTCAGAGAGCTGCCCGAGCCTCTCTTCACCTATGGCTCCTTCAACGACTTCGTCAACGCCATCAGTGAGTACCAGTGACGAAACACGCACAGAACCCAGCAATTATGGAAATACATGGGTGGTGGTGGTGTGGTGTAATGGTTTGGAAGCTGGTCTTGTTACTCAGAGGTTGCAGGTTAAATTCCCACTCAGAGGGAAGGTAGTGGACCTCTGAGTCAGGTAACACACTTAAATTTCCTATAGCAACTACTGAGCTGAAACAATGCATAACGACTTTAAACAACTGTATAACAAATGTAAACTGTGTGAGCTGCTTTATGTCTGCTAAATGCATAATTGTTATATTTAAATGTAGACAATGACAAGGTTTTATGATTGATAGTCATATCTACTGCTTTTGTTTGATTTTGTTTTCCATTATGAAAATGGTAGAAGCCTGCATTTCTTCATTTGACCACATGGTGGTGCCACATCACACCAAAAATGGAGACATTCTTTGGAATCTTTTGCGAGGCTAGGGAATCAGTTATTTGATACTAGTCATGAAATTAAACCTTTTTAATTTGTTCTTTCTTTTTCCAGAATGTCCGGACTACAAGCAGCGTGTACATTGTATAAAAGACTTAATCAAGCAGTTGCCAAAACCAAACCACGACACAATGCAAGTTCTTTTCAAGCACCTCAGAAAGTAAGTAGAATATTACTAAAAACCAGACAGTAGTTTTTGTTTTGGTTTCCAGTATGTCCCCGTGTTTCTTTCATCTAAAACAGGGGATGATGGTCCAATTAAAGGATTTTGAAAACATATTAAAAAACACTGAGTGCGGGGACAGAGATGTTATCTTTGGTTTTGTAACAAGTTGGGACTTAAAAACTCTGTTCCTCGTTAGATACGCTTAATTAAAAAGGACGTGGTCTGTGATATTTCCTAATAGCCTAGACTTGTACCGTACCACAAAAATGTCACAACAGACAGTCCTGCAGCCAAAGACGCCCTCGCCCACCCCCCCCCCCACGGCCAGTGTGCAAAGCTGTATTAGGTTATCTTGTTCCATCCATTAGTAAGGCAGACTTGGAGGCCGGCCAGCTCCGTCATTAGAGTGGAGTCGTTCCAGAGGGAAAGCCACTCGATACGCTGCCAATCGCACCGCGGCATGATGGGTAACGCGATGATCGAGCGGCTCTCGACACGCTGGAGTGGTGCGGCTCGAGGCAGCTCGCAGCTCTGAGGGTGTCTAGAAGTGTCTGGGTTCATCAGCCAGAGAGGCGGCCATTTCATGGGTTGGGGGGGTGGGGTGGGGGCAGTAGAGGAGGAGACACGCGAGTGTATTTTTCTGCTGTGTTTTAGGCTTTCTGATGAAACCCCTAAATGTTTGCTGACTTAGGTCAGTGCAGTGACAGGAATGAAGATTGCTGCTTAAATAAGCCTATCCCCACAATGGGACTGAACAGAACCATAAGGATGTCTGTTTTAATCCCGCGTAGGTAACAGATGTTATATCTCACTATATTTGAAGTTGAAGTGCTGTAGGCTGTATAAATGGATAATAAGTTTTAAAAACTAAGCTTTCAGGTCTGATAAATAATTCAGTAGCTACACTTTATTGGCCAAACTCTCAGTGGCAGTCGAAATGGATGTGTTTATTGGCCAAACTCTCAGTGGCTGGAGAAATGGCCGCCTGCAGATTTTCCTCCTCTCACTCGTGCGTGCAGAGTACGTGGCCATGGCGATGAAGCTCTTAGCCCATTTTGCCCTGCTTGTTCTCTGTCTGGCACTGAAGGACGTGGGCGTTGGGGATGGGGGGAGGGAGGGGAGGGGGTGGAGGAGAGTGCCCACTCTGGACAGAACTGAAGTGTTTTTGTTATTGTCCTGCACGATTAGGCCTTCCTGTTGGAGGAACACCGACAGGTTGGCAGCAGAGGTGTGAGCGGAGAGTGCGCGAGTGTGGGGGGGCAGGCGACAGTCGCAGGAGCATGGTGAGAGTTAGCCCCGCTTTAGCACAGAGAACCGCGTAAATCTGCTCCCGCTAATCTCCTCCCTGTGAGATGCTGTGCTGAACAGAAGTGTGGGATCGAGGAGAGTGCGGTTTGGACCTCCTGGCAGACATTAATGGCATCATGCGGCGATTGATATGAGATTCAGCAGGACTGCTGGGAAAACTGCAGAGAGTTTGCTGGAGATGTTTATTCTGTTTGATCTAAATTGTTAGTCATCATCTACTGTGCTCTAGAGACTCTTTGGAAGTGAACACTACCAAAGACATTCCAATGAGAATGTGTTCAAGTGAACACAGCTATATCCACTAAGTGTGAGTAGAAGTGAACACTACCTCCCCCACTTAGTGTGTTTAGACATGAACACTACCATATCCACCGAGTGTGCTTAGAAGTGGACACTGCCATATCCACTGAATATGTGTACGAGTGATTGCATTGGAGCGCTCTCTCTCTCTGTGCAGTATTTGGATTGACATAGCCCTGAGCTCGAGGGAGTCAGCCGTTTGAAGACGGCTCAGAGGCCCAGAGGACCACTGCTTAATTTTAAACACACAGAATGGCATTTCTTTATCTGCCATTTGCATTTAAATGATGCTGAGATGTTGGCTCTCTGCTTCTCCGTTGGAAAAGAGATTACAGTTGACATTTTGTCTCCTGGAGAGGGATATTTTTTTTTTTTTTGCCCTGTTAAGATAACAAGTGATGTTGCGTAACCAGAGCTGCGCTGGGGTTTTTAAGATTGCCCACTTACACACACTGCTATGCAGTTCTGGCGGACCAGGCACCTTACTGTATCAGCATGCATGCTCACAGAAACTCCATTTTGCCAACTGATTAGTGTGCAGCAGTGAAACCTCGCCTGCCACAAAGCAAAACCCATGTTAGCACGGCCCCCCTCTTTCCTCTCTCTCCCGATGTCAACAGTATGAGATACGTATGCATATTTACTTTTGAAAGAGTAAGGTTTTTTTAAAGTGGTTATTTAATTAGTTCATATTAAGTATACAGTGTGTACACAAACAAATCTATACGCTGTCTCTGTTTCCAGAGTGATCGACCATGGCGAGATGAACAGGATGACGACTCAAAGCGTGGCCATCGTGTTCGGGCCGACCCTGCTCAGGCCCGAGACGGAGACCGGGAACATCGCCGTGCACATGGTCTACCAGAACCAGATCGTGGAGCTCATCCTGCTGGAGTATGAGAACATTTTTGGCAGGTAGAGCCTCCCCCCCCTCCCCCCCTCCATGGGATGAGGACAGCCCTATCCAAACTTACCGGAACACCAATCCCAGCCTACCATCTGTGACTGACGCTGCGGACCAAGCTATTAAAAACCCATCTGTATTAATAAAAATAATAATCATAATCATAATAACTATATTAATTAATAATAAGAAATAAGAATAATAAAGAAGATGAACAAAAAGGACGTGTTTGAAATTTGCACTTACCATTTTGGAGCTGCGGGCGCAGTTTCTTTAAACTGCCAATGCTGCCAGTCGATGTGGTGTTCCACCTTCCATAGCCGGTGACGTGTGAGTGGCCCGCAGGGTGTTGGTAGCCTGGCGGATTTGGAGTGGTTGACCTCTGACCCTGACCCCTCCCCCCCCCCCCCTCTTCGTCAATGATCATCATGAATTTAAATATTCAGGGTAACTTCCTGTACACTGGATTCCTATGGCCAGTACTGAGGATGAGGAGGTAATAGGGGACTTTGCTGCACAACTCGCTTTTGTTTTGGCTGTGAGGCACAGAGAGGATCATGGGAGTGTGAGTTTGAGCCTGGGCTCGGGACCATGAGTCTGAAGGGAAGAGAAATCTTTAGAGCTAGGGAGAGGGGCCAAAAGATGCTTCACTTCACACCATGAGGAGGAAAGTATCCTATACTGTGTAGGGTAACCATATGATTTGTGCAACGGCGTCTTCGTTTGGAATAAGCTCAACTGGATATCTTCACATCATTGTAAAAAGATGACTACTGACCTAATGGAGTGGGGGCCGAGGCCAGGAGGCAGTGGACTTGTGGACTGGACTCCAGACTAGCGATGGTCCCTGGTCATGCTGGAATGGATGAAAGCTTATATCAGTATTAAGTATGAGGCACGGTTTCAGGGAGAGACTCACGGAGCAGAACCCGGAGCAGGAGGTGAGAAACCCTGGTGTTTCCTCCTCTTTCTCTGAGGTCTGGGGACCTGAAGGGCTGCAGGGCAGGAGGACGGCCCTGGTTGGTGAGCTGGACGGTCAGCTTCACCCTGGACTCGGTCCCACAGCGAGAGCTGAGGGAATCAAACCTGCACCCCAGCAGTTAGTGCAGTAACCCGTGAACACTGTGGTCATGTTTTTCTTCCCAGTCACTGTGGTCACCATAGCCACAGTGGTCTTTACGGTCGCTTTGGTCTCTGTGGTAAACTCAGCTGCTGGGGTCTCTGTGGTCACCGTGACTACTGTGGTTGCTGTGGTAACTATAGTTGTGGTGTTTGGGGTCATGGCAACCACTGCAGTCCTGTGGCCTCTGTGCCAACTGTGGCAGTCGACGGCGTGAAACTTAGTGTTGAAAACCTGTGTATGGGAGTAAAGGAACTGCTATGTGTTTTATGTAAAAAAAAAAAAAAAAAGAAAGAATAAAAAAAGCAAGAAGTCTTTATCTCCCTCTAGTATTTGTACAGAATGGTCTTGTATAGTTTCATGAACTTTGTAAACACCTCTTCTTTTATGGCGAGAGAGCAGATATACCTGAGCACAAACCACTTAAAAGGCAGATTCCTTTTCCTCTCTCTCTCCTACATTACTCCGACATTTGTCACCCACAGTTTGGATTTCACTCATCACCATCTCTTTTTAAGCATATCTCTCACTCTCACTCCCTCCTTCTGACTCTCCCTCTACCAACCTCCCCCCTTTCCATCTCTCTCTCTTTTTTCTCTTCTGAATTTGCCAGAATACTGGTACAGTACTGGATTCAGGGAGGCTCTGTAAAATTAACTGTGTAGATCAAGTATGTGCTCTTCTCTGACTCCCCCAAACATTTCTCCTATTTTTTTTACTCTCCTGCATTTCTTGGGCAAATGTGAACTGTTTTTGAAAAATGGTACTGGAAATAGTATTGCATAGGTTTGAGGTGATAGATGGTACAGTTATAAACAGCATTTTAAAAAAAAATCTACAGAAAATATGTACAGTTTAAGACTGAAAAGCGGATGGCGTAGTGAAAACCTGTATAATAAATTTTCATTGTAAGTGAAGTATGTATGCTTTGATGGTGAGCAGTAGAAACTGAAAAAAAAATCACTTTGATTTTTTTTTTTATATGATTACAATAATGGATAATATAGACTTATTATGAGAAAGTGGGGTGTGGAAGTGTATATGTTTTTGGGAGCATGGTCAGCTGCACATTTTGAATGTAATTTTCTAGACTAACTGCTGTTTGTGACATTGCTATGTCTAATCTGAATAAAGAAAATGGACGAGACCCACTAAGTGCTCTTGTTTCCATCGTGTCAGAATTCTGTAGATGATGATTGGCGCGAGGTAATTATAGCTGACACTGCTGTCACTGAAAACACGCAACTTTGGGGAAGCATATCAACGTGAAGAACATTGCTGATAGGAAAGTGTCTTAAAGGGAAATCTAGCCTCAAACAAGTTTCCTAATTAATCACAATGGGAGTTGTGAAATCATTGAAATAAAATAAAAAATAAAGAACGAAAGAAAGAAAAACAAGGCATTAATTCAGGTATTGATTCCCTGCTGGAGTTAATTACTCTGAGAAAGTTTCAACTTAAAGTACTCTGGATGTACAGATGTTCTTTATCACTCTTCATCCATGCTACATGGCTGTGTGAGAGGCCTGCCCTTAATCCAGCACAGATGCACTTTAAAATGTCAACAGCGGTGGCAGAACAGACCTGACACACAGGACTGTGAGCAGCACTTATAGACTCTCACCTGTGCTGGTTCTGTTGCTTTATTGATGGGTGTTGTAAGGAACCGTGGGATAAAAAAAAGGCCCGTTCTGTGAGTGAACTTTGATGATGTTTAGTCTGCTGGTCTTACTGAAGGGCGTATGCACTTGAGCCATCCCGCATGCCTGTTTCTATAGGAACGGTATGGGCGTGCATGGAGCACTTTTCCTCCCCTCGTCTGCAGACCCCTGCTGTGGGATGAGAGGGAAGCGCACTGCGGCAGCGTGCAGTAAAGCTGTCACACTCCTGCCAGGAGGATCTCAGCCGTCTGACCTCTGACCTTTGACCCCCTGACCCCTGGTGATAGTGGGAAGCCTCAGCCATACTGGTTTTTGCTAAGCGTAGAATATATAATGATGTAATTTTTAGCCCTCTCTGACATTGACAAGACTACTTCTGAATTAAAGGCGCCAAATATTTCATGCAGTATGAAGAAATACTTACATGGTACTGTATGAAAATTTTTGTGTGGAGTTTGTTACTTCCTTTTGGAAGAAAGAAGATGGAAGCATGCAGGGTTTAGCCCGTGCCAGATTCTCCATCAACGCCACGGAGATCTGTGAGAAGCATTGGAGGACTCTGGTTCCCACAGTGCAGTATGAGGGGGATGTGGGTTGAGAAAGAGACTGGAGTTCCCAGACACTAGCGGAGTGCCAGCTGCGGGCACATTAGTCCTGCGTGCCACTCCACAACCAGACAGGCTCGCTCTCTTACTCACGCACAAGCAGACATAAACATGCACAAAAATATACTCCCCACCCACCCCTGCTGCTCCCCCTGCCACCCCCTTCCACAAGCGTACTCCAGCCAGTATGGTGGAGTGATTCAGCCAAAGCACCAGCAGTGCCCTACCTGGAAGTCCTACCCCCAGCCACTGAATTACAATCACAGCTACACAGTCATTTCATTGCATCAAAAAAACCCAATAACAAAAAAAAAAAAACTTTCAGTCACACTTTCTGAAGTGGTTATTCAGTGGTAACTACCCAAGACTGTGACAGACCTGGTTTCCAGTTCTCTCATTCACTTCACACATCATTTGGGGTTGAGACAGGAAGTGGACAGACGCTCAGAGTAAAATCAGGCTCTGTGATGGCGTAGGCCGATTGGCTGGGCTCCTCACCAAGGCTTTCTGGGAGCTGGAGGATCCTCCTCTCTGTTGTGGTGGCGTGACGCGGAGGTGGACGGCAGCTGCAGAAAATACAGACAACACACCTGATCCTCATTAGGAGACATCTCTCACCACAGGAAACTGCTGATGCTCCAATCCACAGTGCAAAAAAAATTAAAATTTAATGGGTGTTATAAAATTAAATTCAGACAACAACTTGACTTGAGATTAATTTCCTTTTTTCCCTTTTTACCAGAAAGATTATTATTCTTAATTCAGTATAATAATTTATTACCACTCAATCTTTCACTGACATGTCAGTTTTACATTTTACAAACTCACCTCACCCTAGGATCCTGGATCTCAACTGACCATGAAATTTCAGTAGAAAAAACAAAAGCCAGTGCACACTACAGCTTCACCGGACCAGGAATTACATACTACTAGTGTACATTATAATGTGTACACAGCCTGATCCTATTATTTCCCATGTATAAATATTAATACTATTCAGTATTCATTTCTCTGTACAATATTACAACTCTCACACTTTACATCCGCAATTGACACATGACCTGGTGAAGGAACGGGGATGAGAATCATGGCTGATGCTTCTACCTTGACCCTCAGATACCCCCTCCCCCACCATGTGCAGTCTGTGGATTCCCAGCCAATCACTGACAGTGACTGATAGTGACAGTGTGATTGCTTGGCAACCGTCCCCCTCTCTCCTGCTCCTGTGTTATGGGAGACGCACCTCTCATCTTCTGTCCTGGCGCCAGACCTGTGGCCCTCATTCCTGTGGTCCTGCCGGCCACCTGAGATCCCACACCCAGTTCAAGAAACACAACAGGTGAGTTAACTGAGTAATCAACTGTCATCCCTTTATTTAAACAGGTGGTCTCATTTTCTTTTTCAAATGTTTTGTATGATCAGCAAATTTGGAGTAACAATGTAATTCGTCATACACTGCAGCCCTCTGCGACCAGGAAAGAATAAAACAGCTCCAAACCCAGGACACCTCTCACTCCGAATACAGTATCAGACAGTGCTGTATCTGCCACCAGCACACACGCTGGTGTGGCATCATGGCCACCAGGCCGGCCCTTTGTTGTGAAAATCCCCATTCTCTGGTCCTGAGTCTGCAGAGAGGGGACTGACAGCTGCCATTGTCTTCCCTTCCCTCGGTGTGTGTGACATCAGCTAATTCCCCATGGCCCCGTAGGTTTACACGCCAATAAAACCGGCAGAGCCGTAACTCATGAAATGAGTTTATTGATTGATTAAATCGGAGCTGTGTAAATAGCCATTGTGTTTATGGAAGAGGGCTTAATATTCCCTGTTCCTCGATGCAACTTCGTAATGACGGATTCGATTTGTGATATTGGCCAACACTCTTGATGACAGTTGTTTTTTTTTTAAAAAAAACTTGGTTTATTTATTTTATTTTTTAAAATCATTACTGGAGTGTTATCACTCATTAGGTAACAAGCTTTTTGGTTCCTGAAAGCTGGAGGCGTAATTGACACGCAATAGGATAATTGCACAGTTGCCAGGCCAAATTAAAATGCGCGAGGCGTAGAGAGAGAGCTGAGCTAGGCAGGGGCCGAGAGCCAAGCCGTGTGAAAGACCCCTTGTGTGTCTCTTAGAGCCAGAGACAGGGTGATCTGGCAGTGGGACGTGCCCTTCGTATTGATGTCCCGAGCTTTGGGTGGGGGGTTGGTGCGTTGACATCATAAAGCTGTCTCCTGAATCCCCCCCCCCAGTGTTGGGTCTCTGGGTGGCCGAATGGGGAAGTACACTGAGTGGATTTATTGTCACCCTCAACTGGCAGAGGCAGCCGCTCTGGGCTGGCTGATGTATTGTGGCCATCCCAAAGCCGAGAACTTTAAAGCACCTCTGCCACTCGGGAGGGAGGGAGGGTGGGCCCGTAGCTTGGCTTTTTACTCAAGTGACCTGACACTGTACAAGTTTGCAGGCTCTTTAACTTTTGAGTGCTTCCCTTCTGTTGTAGCGCCCTGGGTTGCAACAGGCTTCTCCTTGGGAACAGATATCTGCTATGGCAACAAGGTTCTGTTCTATTATGATGTCACCCTTTGCTTTGTCGCCAGAGTTTCCGCTGGTTCCCTACCAGACCACACAAGATTGATTATTGGTCCCAAAAGTCAGAGGTCCCTCTGCTCTTTCACACTCATTTTTTTTAATACATTGTTTGTTTCACTCACACTGATTATCATAAACACACAAAGGCATAGAAACCATTATGGGTGAGGAGACATGTCCCTCCCAATTTTAAAATGTTTATTTGTGACCTTTCACCAGCACTGACTTTTATTTAGATTGTTTATCTTTTTTTTTTTTTTTTTGAAAATGGGAAAACCCCATCAAGGTTGCCTCCCCCACCTTTAAAGTGTTTCCTATGCTCCTGTAACCAGAAGTGAGGGGCCTTCTCAACTCAGTGAGATACACAATAAAAACTACAAACAGAACTTAAACACTTTGAGAGCCAGAAATTCACCTGCATATTTCAAAAATGTTTTTCTTTTAGTAAAAAGAGGACACCACACCATCTGAATAACAGGTTTTAGTTTACCTATGCAAAGTAAGATTTTTTTTGGTTTCTTTTAGTTCTTATTTTTGTTGTTACTCTGCCTTACCACTTTTCTCCAGGCTGACGGCTGAAACTAAGCAGGGCTGGGTGTGGTTAGCCCTGGGATGGAGGTGGAGCTGGTTTGAGTACTTTCCTCAGAACTGAGAACACAATTGCAGTAATGGGGACACTGTACCACAGGATGTGTTATTGGACAAAATGCTAAACCAAGGTCCTGACTCATGCCAGTCTCTGAAAACTCCCTGGCACTTACTGCAACGAGTAGGAGGGTCCCCCAGCAACCTCGCCAAATTCCCAAAACCGGATTTCTGAACCTCACTGACTACTCATTCTCCACCTCAGCGGCTTCAGCGATCGCCTCTCTGCCCAACACCGTAACGCAAAAGGGGCTGTATAAATGAGATCGATTATTTTTGTTTCCTGTGTTTATCTTAGCTCAGTTTGATGAAGCCTCAAATGGGAAAATGTGTCATAAAAAATGTATCAAACTGCGAGCTGTATAAAGAAAAAAAAAAGAAGGACAAGTTGAATTTCCAAATGAGAACACAATTAGCTTGGCTGAATAATACATAAGAGGGGTAGGAGACTACAAGCCCCCCCTCCCCACGCACCCCCGAGGACTGAGTCTGCCGTGCGCCATTTTTTTTACGGTGGCTGAGCCAGCCAGGCCTTCAGTTTCACATGTCTTTGGAGACTGAAGTGTGAGCAGGTAATTTGAACGAGCCATTATGAGCCATAAAACATTAATGTCTCTTCAGTGTTTTTTTCTTTTTCCTTTTTTTTTTCCCAGCCTTTTCCAGGGCCACGAATGTGGAAAAAGAGGTTGCGTCCTCTTCACTGCTGAGTTTACCCTCAGAGAAATGAGCAGAACCTGCTTCTCTCTCTCTCTCTCTCTTCTCTTCTCATACACCTCATATGATCCCTTATTCTAGTGGCACAGAGATATATGTACACACAGAACTGTAGCAGACATATACTCACATGTGCACATGGTTGACTATGCCATGGTTTATTTTCCTTGGTGTTTGAAAACATAGCAAAGGGGTTAGCGCTCAGTTTTCAACAGAGATATAGAGAAATGAAAGGTGACGGTGCAACCATTTTTATTTACTGAAAAATAAAACAAGAGAGTCTGTCAACATAGCCAATACTGATACACTTTATTTTAGAGAGGAATGTATTGAAGATAATGTTAATAGGATACGATACTGCTGTGTTGCATTGTATGTGTCACCAAAAGTTGAAGCTGAATTTTCTTGATGGACAGTGGCACATTTTTTCACAGACCACACTGTAACTGTACTTTGAGGCTCTTTGCTCTCATTGAAAATCACTAGTGTATATTTTATTGCATTTTTATGAATCTTAAAGTCCGGTGTGTAAGAGCCGTTGGTGGTGCAGATTTCAGGGAAAGTGGATAAAAACAGACACGTGGGCTGAGCAGCATGTTATGCACCTGGACAGGAAAGGGGCGGACATTTTGCTAGCTTAGCGCTTGTCTGGATGATACAAACCCCAAGCCTGTCTCTATGTTTAAGAATATTTCAGGCTTGTAGAAGAGAAAGTCTGTATAGACGACAAAGGTGGCGGAGGTTATTACTCTCCTGGAATGACATGGTGGATTTGTGCATCCATGTCATAATGATATGAGTTGAGAGATACAAAAAGAGGACTCTTTAATAATCATAAAGGAACTTTGTGGTACTAAACAGAACCTTTAATGAATCATCGATGAACTGTGATGTATTGTATATCAGTTAACGGTTGTGTACTATGCAATCATTCATAGTTCTGTACAGTCCTAAAAGTCCCATAAATTATTATGAACAAACAACCCAGGTAGATTTTTTTTTTCCTTATTGTGAAATAACAGGGAGAAAAGATACATCAATATTTTTAATCACTGCATTCTCGATCGGCCACCCGTGGATCGGGCCCGGGCCCCAGGAAGGCCGTTAACCGACCCCTGATGTTTCCATCTTGGAGAGGTGTCTTTGCTTCATACAGACTCTGTCCCTACTCCCTCACATTCTTTCTTTAACATGGCCCCCGTAGCTGGCGGCAAAACCTGCTGATCACAGACTGGGAGTGTTAATTAGGCCTTGTCACTGAAACCAGCTGAGCTTGTCTGCTATTTACTTACTGGTGGGCGAATGTCAGCTGACAGCTCCACCCCTACAGCACTCACATACTGCTCTCCACTGTAAAACTGTACAGCATTCAGCCACTCAATATCACTGGGTCTATATCACTGCTTTCCCTTTGACCTACAACACCATTAACCCCTGAGCATGTAAGCAGAGTTAACACCCTTTACACTGTTATACTAACTGCAAGAGGGAGTAAGCTCCACCTTTTGAGGATTTGGCTTTTGCTATGTGTCAGCTGGTTCCGCCTGCTCGTTTGTTTGTTCGTTCCTTCAGTCAGTCAGTCAGTGTGGGCTGTGGACAAATATACAATCTATCTGTGTTTCTTATTTTTTTAATCTATTTATTTGCCTTTGTTTAATCAGGAAGTCTCATTGAAATTCTGAATCTCTTTTGTAAGAGAGATCTGGCAGAGGTAGCAGTCAACACAATGCCAATATAAAACAGTACAATACATATATAAAACAAAAACAAACAGTTTTCAAAATCAAAAGAGAAAAATGGGTACACTGGTCACAAATAGCATTAACATGATTCAGTTACAATGTTTTGTATGGTGCATTTAAAGTCAGCATTTTGTCAGGTGTGGTTGATTGTTTGTTGAATGGCAGCACCTAAATAAGGGACACATGCTGATTGGATGTGTCCATCACGCATGGGCCCTCTCCGAAGTCTTCTGCAATTTGACCTCAACCAACAGACCACCCATTGGACCTGTCCATTGAAGTCTCCTATCTCTCTTCTCCGTAGCTCACATCTTTGGAAATGTTACCCTGTCGACCCCTGTGCATCGCTGTCCTTTGGGGTGCATTTAACGTCTTTTCTTTGCCTTTACAGTCACGTTTGACTCAAAAAAAAAAAAAAAAAAAAAAAAAAAAACGTGCGGATGAGAAATTGTCATGTGCAATATAAAACCAAGCTCTCAATGTCTGTCATTTGATAAGAGGACCAAAACGTATGTCTGTTTTCCCTCAGTGTTTCATTTCAGATTCGCGATCATACTCACACAGCGTCAAACGGAAAAAAAAATATTTGACAAGCTAACCGCTTTCACTGGGCAATATACAAATTCAAACAAAAGACGAAGGTCATATTTCTTCTGCCAAACGGACTTGTTTGACAGTTACAAGCACAGCCGTGACTCAGACGTGCACACATCCATCTACCCTGCATCAGTGGCGCTGATGTCAGAGAGCGATTGAGAATGATAGGTTTGACCTTCTGCGGAGACACTCATTTTCTTACGGAAGGAAAACGGTCCCTGGCCAATTTACATTCCGCCGCTTAGCCGCTGGAAACGAAGACAAGCAAACCTGTAATCAATGCAGGGAGATGTTTATGAGGTTTGAAATGCAAGCAGCAGCCGCAGCGGCTGGAACTGTAAGCCAGCGCATACTGAAATACCCTAATGTCCTCCCAAAGCCGCTATGCAATCATTCATTATATTCTAAGATATCTTTTCTTGGAAACACATTTTTATTGGCATGTCCTCACCTTTAAAGCTTCACCTTTAAAGCATTTAGCATTTGCTAATTGCTGATTTAAGTCTCTGGAAAATGCATATATCTGGATGTGTACAGATTATACACTTATAGAATGGCTTTAAAAAACCAATATTAGATCTTGAAATTCATGGCAAGCTTGCTTCCATTCGAGATCCCCATCCAGTTTCTTTCTTGTGTGTCTGAATTCAGGCATTGATCCCCCATGGCTTCCCCCTGCATGCTATCTGTTTTCACAGCTGGTCTGGTTCTCCATTTGGGCTGAGATCTTGTATGCCGCAATATTTTCATATCACTGTCTATAAATCAGTGTTTTATGTATCTATTTTTCCTCCAGATCGCTCGATGCACAATTTTCAGGGACTGACTAAATCCCATCCTGCAGGCGCCGTTTCTGGAATGCACCTTTAATCTTTCCGACTTTTTATCCACCCTGATGGAATTTCATCTCTCTGCTGGACAGAAGCCGTCTGACAGTCTGTTTGTTTGAGCTGGGCACTGGGCTGATCATTGTCACCAGTAAGCAATGTTTTATTCCTATATAAATAGATCAAATAAATAGATTCGGGGTCCACCACAGATCTCTGAACTACCGCGGCTTGCGGCCTTAAATTATGTTGTTGTCCTTTATAAAGAGACATAACTAACAGCATGTATATGATCGTTTACCTCTGTTCTCATTCCACCTTGTCTTGACTCAGATCATTTCCAACAGGCAGAATGAACACAGAAATTCACACTGAACCCTGGTCTTACTAAACTATCATGACTGTTTTGTACATGAATATTTATGTAATAGCCCCTGTTTTACAAAGTCTATAAACAATGAATTTTTATTTGTGCATTAAATTAACAAGCTCTTCCGAAAAGAAATCGGGATCTGCCAACTGGACACATTTTGGACAAATATCAAAAGTTATTTAATTTTTGAGCCTAAATAGTGAAAACAATATTGTGTGAACAGCATTTACAGTACAGGATATTGCAGGGTAAAAAGTCATAAGTAAGATAAACAATTTCTCACATCAAGTAATTTCCTTACATGGATACGATATGATCACAGTTAAATCTGCATGGTGCATTTTGAGAAGTTGCATATAGGCAACTGAATTTTATCTGCACACATTTTTTGTCAGGTCTTACAGGGGTTAAGAGATTAAAGTGCTCCTTATGCACATGTCACAGTCCTAAGTAACCATGTAAGTATTTCAGATGCCATTGCTTTTTCATTATGGTTATTAATGAGCTTCAAACGGTTAGGGGTTGATCATTTTCCATGGAAATTCAATGCATTTTAAACAGCAATCCTCTCTGAATGGCGAACATTCCTGCACGGGATTTCCATACGGTAATTTCACTGCACGGAAAATACACCCCCCATCCTCCATCCCCCAACAATGCACACGTACAGCGGCTCGAGCTGTTTCTGAAATACAATCAAGAAATTTCATGAGGCAATAAATACAAGACTGACTGAATCAAAGTCCATGGCTGATAATGGCTCTCTAGCCATTTGTCTGTGTAGCCTCCGATACATTAAGCAGAAGAGCGCGATTCAAACGATTTCAAATAAGCAGGGAGCCGGTGCGTTCCCTTGTTGCACAGCGGTGAGCGCTGAGCTGTGGAGAGTCAGGGGAAATCAAGCTCCTCCAATGAGTCAATGGGAGGGAAGGCAGACTCCTGAGTTACCATCTGAGCGTGTGTGTGTGTTTGTGTGTCAGGTGGGGTCTTGGGGTGGGGCAGAGATCCTGTCTTTCTGTGTGTGTTGATTGATGTGTGTGTGTGTGTGTGCAGGTGGGGTCTTGGGGTGGGGCAGAGATCCTGTCTTTCTGTGTGTGTTGATTGAGTGTGTGTGCATGTGTGCGTGTATGTGTGTGTGTGTGTGTGTGTGTGTGTGTATGTGTATCAGGTGGGGTCTTGGGGTGGGGCAGAGTTCCTGTCTTTCTGTGTGTGTTGATTGAGTGTGTGTGCATGTGTGTGTGTGTGTGTGAGTGTGTGTGTGTGTGTGTGTGTGTCAGGTGGGGTCTTGGGGTGGGGCAGAGTTCCTGTCTTTCTGTGTGTGTTGATTGAGCGTGTGTGCATGTATGTGTGTGTGTGTGTGTGTGTGTCAGGTGGGGTCTTGGGGTGGGGCAGAGTTCCTGTCTTTCTGTGTGTGTTGATTGAGCGTGTGTGCATGTGTGCGTGTGTGTGTGTGTGTGTGTGTGTGAGAGGGGGGTTGAGGCAACAAAGGGAAAAAAATGAAAGAATAACATGGGTGAGACAGTATCTCCCATTAAAGAGCACTAAGTCTAAAGGGGGTGAGAGAGAGAGGGAAGAGTAAGAAGAGACAGGGGAAAAAATTGAATGGGAGTAGACAGGTCCAGCAGGTAATAATTATAATGGATAGCATTTATATAGTGCTTTTCAGCGTATGATCTCAAAGTACTTTATATTGGATAGAGAAACTGACCTCAACCTCCAGCAAAGTCTAGCACCCACCTGAGTGATGTGCAGCAGCCATCTTGTACCAAAAAACTCACCACACATCAAATGAGAGGGAATTACTTACCCCATAAAGTTGGGTGATGGTTAAACATCCTATTGAGTTAATTGTTTTTATTTTGTTTTTTTTTCTTACCAAAAATGATTACTTCAATTAATGTTATTTTCTGCTTAACTGGAAACTCCTTACAGGTTACCATGGAATCTTTACTGACCACAGTGTGTGAAGACCTCAGTTTAAAATCTCATCCAGAAGGCAATGTCTCCTACAGCACAGTGTTCCCACACTCACCTGCAGAGGGACCTTGGACATCACTTGGTCATGGTTGATCACCACCCCCTGCTAGCCCATGATCACAACCAGCGACACATGAGTTTTTTTCTGGAGGTCTCCGGCCCAAGTGCTAAGCAAGCCCTTACCAGCTTAGCTCCAGCCGGTTGGCAGAAGCAGAATACATGCGGCACAGCAGCTGGCAAGCTGCCAACAAAACTCAGCACAGGTGTGTGAATCAAATCCAGATCATGCTTATTTTGATCAGTCTACAGTGTTATTTCTACTGAAACCCTCTCGACCTTGTTGAACTGAGTGACAAATCCATAGAGCTGGTGTCTCTTTCCCGGTTGCGCAGTCAGCCTTGGGCTCATGGGGAAGTTTGCATTCTCTCCGGCACATTGACTCTCAACTTATTCCAACTTAAGACGCTTCTCTTTCAGGAAACTTGTGCCAGGGGAATCATTCAAAAAGTCTCTTTCTTTGTGGCATATTTTGGATGAGAGAAGAATCAGGGCATTACGTTTCCTTTTCTTTTTCATCTGGGAGTGTTTACAGATGTATTTTGCGCGGGCGGACGGACCCAGTGCTTTGAGTCCCATGAAATATAAGATGACAGAAACAGGTCAGCATGAAGCAGCACCAACTGCATTAACGGACAGATCTGAAGCCTCTCCAAATTATCCTTGTTTGTTTCTTTCTACTCTAAAAAGTGTGAAAATATGAGTCCTTTTGTCTAAGGACCTATTGATAAAATATAAGAGCATTAAATCCAGGGTGCATCCGGAATTTATCAGTGTTTTTTTTTTTTTTTTTAAGTGATGAAAATTGGATGAAAAATATGATACATAGACATGGGTAACAAGAGCAAAGCAAATTACCATAATTTAAAAAAATGATTTTTAAAATCATTTTCATTTCAAAAATCTGTATTGTTTTTCAGTGTCGGCTTTGTTAATTGAACATTGACACATTTCGGGAGAGGAGCTGAAGCTTTGCCCCTGGCTATGGTGCAGTACATCCTGTGTCACAAGTAAGGCACCGTTTACCGAAATGAAACAGTAATCTCATACAAATGGTAAACACTTTTAAAATCAGTTTAAACCAAACTGCCCTTTTTAAAAACATTTTTGGATTAATTATAGGATTTCTCTATTTGTTTTTGATCTCCTTTGGGACATGTACCAGGGAGTCCTCGGGTTACGACGGTCTCGAGTTACGACGTTTCGTGGTTACGACGCACTTCCATAAATTATTTAAAGAACCTAGTTTCGACCTACGCGGTTTGATTCGTAAATACGAACACAGAAATAAAGATAAGAAATTGTTCTCTCTTTTTTCTTACTGTTTCATTTAATTACTGTATTTTATATGTCCTTCATGTGTTGTGTGTACAGAGTGAGTGACTGAAGGTGTTAATTTAGGTATAATTTCAGATTTACGTCGAAAATCGATTTACGACAAGTCGTAGGAACGGAACTCGTTCGTAAGTCGAGGATCCCCTGTACTCCCAATCAGAAAGCAGGCAAGTGGATAGAAGTGCAGAATAATGCCTTGAAAGGGAACCTCTAGCTCGGAGGTTCAGGTTAAATGTTGAATTCCCAATTAAAGTGCTATCTAGCATTGCTCCCCATGAGCAGTTTATCTGAAAATAAGCTGACCGAGGGAAAGGGGCACATATCATGGGTAACCTAAAGTGTACCATACCCAGGGTGCGATAATAGAGCTGTGTTATTGAGTGAGAATTACATCATCCCAGAATTAAACTAGCAATGGCCCACCTGTGGAACTCAGCTAGAGCAGGCCGCAAGCACATTTACAGACTAAACTACTTGTGAGCCAAACACATTGTAGATTAATGAATTGCTTCATATAACTTGTTTATTCTGCATATATAATCCGGGTATGTAAATATCCTTTTGCAGGCTATCTCTTGTGTTCTTCTTCATTTCAGACACTTTCATCAAGAGTGAAACAACTTATTGTTTTATATACATTTCTGATGTTAAGAACAGGTAGTAGGAGCCTACTGTCTTTGTTTTGATGTATTATATATTAAGGCTTTGTGCATGTGTCAATGACATCACAGGAGCTTTTGCTCTTCCTCGTGTCTTTTAGAGATGCACAGTGTGGATGGAAAGTGTGAGATGATGGTTGTTTCCGTGGAGACTGGCAACTATTTACTCAAGCTCTGTTTTGCTATTTTGGAAACGATGCATATTGGGACACCAGTCAGTTTTGGTCACAGAGGAGTAAATGTCTATACAGGTGTTCATTTGTTGATGTATGACAATATCGCTGTTAATTTGCACAGTCCTTTCAGAGAAAAGTGTCAGAATGGTGTTTATCTGGCCCTATTACTATATGTTGTGCAGATGTTTTCCTTGGTTGATGGACACCCAGGGGAATTTTTGCAGTCTGAATTAACTGACACCTAGACAAAAATAGCTTTTCTGTGAAAGGAGACTTGCAGCGGGGACCAGCAGATTAAGTGAAATGCTGACCCCTTTATACATGAAGGGAGAATTTTTGCTTGCTTTTGGTTTGCATGCACACATTAGTACACAATACTAGGATAGGTTCCCCTCTACCCAGAGAGCCATTGACAGGGATGGGTTTTAGAGGTTAAATTGTTGCGAGTGAGGACGTGACATTCATATGAATAAGAGGAGAGATGCTCAGTTTCTTCATCAACGCTGAACACTATTGGATCACAATTTTTGATCACGGGTGGGGTGTACCCCCCCCCCCCCCCCCCCACCCCACCCTGCAAATTGCATCTTGCACCCATTGTAACACAGCTTCCAGCCTTATTATTTCACTGCCATTTTAAATAGCATCCTCACAGGTAAAATGGAGGGTCTCACTTAAGGCAGGCCCCGCAGCCTCTGAGCTTCAGGCCCTATTCCTCAGTCCCTATTCTGCACAGCTTCATCTCCAGCACAGCCGAGTCATGGGCTCATTATGGAAGTTATCACTGATAAAACGAACAGGCAAAGCTTCCTGCCCACAGGAGACTAATAACATGTTTTTCAACACAAAGCAGCCACATTAGCACCGTTAAGTGAGGAGCACACTTAAAAATAACACTGTGTGCCATTTAATTATGCCCTGTGTAATCGCTGGTGTTTCTCCAGCAGAAAAAAAATGAGAAGTGTTTACCCCCCCCCCCATTAAGTCGTCAGAGATTTGCTCACATTTCCACCGTACAACACTTGCTCCTGCAGAGGATTTTCACCTTAAATGAAAAAAGAACACAGGCTACAAAGAATACAAGAGAACAAGCTAATAAGGCCTGTCACTTCTGCTGAACCAAAATGTATACAAAGTTTGGTTGTTCACAGAAAATGAACTGTCAAACCAGTCCCCTTTATGACTTAATTGCAAAAAAAAAATCTATATTCATCCTTTAGTTTTCATTTGTATTTGTCCCAAATCAGACAGCCCAACTTTATCTTGGTAGGGCCAATTGGAGTAGCATCCTCGGGAGGGCATGTATGTCCACTGGTTGACCAGAGGAGGCACTCTTGTACAGTTATATGGGGGTAGCCCTGTTGACTGAAGCCACAGACCTCCAGGCCACAGGTGGCACTGTAACGGTCTGGATATGGTCAAGGGCTACCAGTCAGGAGATGTTTCCTGATTTTTTGAACATGTTAATACATTTGAAATTGGACAATAGCTCATTTCCCACTGATTTGAGATTCACCACAGCTCTGTTTCTGTGGTATCGCAGCTGCTGGCTATGGTTCCCTTCTAATTGCCCTGTATTGATGTACGGTATTAGTAACCGTAGAGAAAATCCATGCCTTGTGTCTTTGGGGTTCGATATTTGGAAGACTTTCATGAGGAAGCTGTTTGCCTCTGTGATTTTTTTTCTTAGGCTCTCTGCTAGATGCTGATCTCCCCCAAGACCCCAAAGACCCATGACCCATGATTCTCCCAGTTCAAATGATTACCTTTAGAATTAGTTTTCAGTCATTGAATGTCCCAATCTTCCCTAAAGGAAATAGGATCACTGGTTGGTGCTAATAGGACTATGAATTTGATCGTGTTTGGAGGTTGCCAGCTTTGGAGCACAGCTAATGGTACTCTGTTTGTGGGTATGTTTATATGTGTAAGCACATACATTTGTGTTTATGCATTTGTGTGTGTTTGTGTGTGTGTGTGTATCCTAGGGTTGGCTGGGAGGCACGGCTGCAGATTTTCATTACAATTGAGAAGAAGGACATCTGGCTTCTCCATTTTGATAAAATGATCTTGGTTTTCAGGCGATTGATTAGTCCAAAGGTGTATTCCTGTTCGTTTGCAATAAGAATACACAGCTACACTGGCCCTCTGCATATGAGATTGGCCGCTGTTGGTGTGTGCGAACCTGCTTTTTGTGCGTGTTTTTGTGCTAAATACTCAGCGGTTATAATGACAAATTGTAGTGTCTGGTTAAACATTCAGTTCAGACACATTGCTAGTCCAATGTGCGGCCTAATGTCTAGATCAAGAAATCAAGTCCACACCTACATCCTTTCCTGCTGTGTGTGTGTGTGTGTGTGTGTGTGTGTGTGTGTATACATATCAGACTAACCCGCTTCTTCATGGCCCATCTTGTGTTCACCTCAACTAATTTAGTTCATCAGACATGATCTCTCCATCAAGCAATATCTCTCACAAGGATATTTCCCAGGAGAGAGAGAGAGTGTGAGTGAATGAGTGAGTGAGGGAGACGGAGAGATAGAGAAATGGAGAGACGGAGAGAGAGACGTGTCCCGGTGTGTTGCCGCAGCGCTAATGCAAGGCGGTCAGTTTCTGTCAGTGGTGACAGTGTGGGAGAGTTTATTATTCTCTCTCAGCGCGCGGTGAGCAGTCACTCGGCACCCCTAATTATGCAGGAAAAACCGAAGGGGGGGGGGGTGGTGACAGAGGGGGGTTGGCGGTGGGGGTGGGGGGTGTGCAGAACCAGCATGCATGCCACTAGACGGGGAGCGGAGGAGAACACTGTGTTCTGATTAATTCCAGGGGAGGGCGAGGTGTTTTACATCGTGTAATTAACGTTACAAAAACTGCCAGCAAACAGCTCTTTAATCCCCCTGGGTGCTGTCTTTGGATAAGATTTGAAAAGTGGGGGGCTAGGGGGAGCTTCATCTGTGTGGAAAAGAACGGATCTGAGCACAGAGGCTAAATAGAGACCTGGGCCTGTTTTCACAAAGCCTCTGAGAGTAAGACTACTGATCTGGGATCAGGTTTCCCCGGTTCATACGCCAACCTCATCCATTACTGAGTTAAAAGGCAAACTGATTGTAGATCAGGCTCCGTATTCATAAAGCATCTCGGAGTAGGAGTACTGATCTGGGATCAGGTTTCATCTGTCTTTATTCAACCATATCCTTCATGAGCTAAAAAAATAACTGATCCAAGATCAAGGCTGGTATTCAGAGAGTATCTCAGAGCCATGGCGCTGATCTAGCATCAGGTTCACCTGTCGATATACCAACCTCATCCATTGTTGAGTTAAAAGGCATGACTGATTGTAGATCAGGGGTTACATTCATAAAGCATCTCTGAGTGGGAGTACTGATCTGGGATCAGCCTTCCCCTGTGTACATGATAACCACATTCATTATGAGCTCAAGCCAAAGTGGTCCTGGGTCAGCACTCTTGCTCTAATCGGGCCTGATATGTGGTCATCTCAAGCAGCCTGAACGGGGAGATGTTGGCTCCTCCGATACCCTGCGTTCGGTATGCGCTGCATCCCCTCAGTAGCTCCGGGCCCAGATCTACGCGATATCGATATTTTGGGCCGATCCAGAGGTGTTCTCTCGCCCGTGCCCGCTCTGCTGCGTTCAGCACGGGCGAGCTCCGAGGGCTCTGCGCCTGCCAGCTCACTCATAAGCTTATTGGAGCTGCCCCTGTGCCAGCATCTTACTTAATTAGCCCACAGACTTACGCCCATAGATCACTGTTACACCGCTGTCAGGAAATGACCCCCAGAGTGGGGGCGGGGGGGTCGTACATTATGTTAAACTGCCTTTGTGCAGAGTAAGCTGAAGGTGCATTTGAATGCATCCTGAACACTCACACACACACACACACACACACACTACCCACACATGAATGCACATGCACACACACACACACACAACACATGCACAGGCATGCACGCACACACACACTCACAAAAACACACACACATGCACACACACATGTGCACACATACACACACACACGGATGCTCACGCGCACTTGCAGCGTTATCACTCTCCGCCTTCCTGTCAGTTCCTGTGTGTCCCCAGGGATTAGAGCATTCCTCTTTACGCCTCTTGTATTGACGGTTAAGCTGTGACAAATAAACAAAAGAGCGTAATGGAGAAACTGGAGCCCGCGGCTCTCCTCTGAGTCACCAGCCAGCCCCCGGGGCACCTGTCAGCCGCGCGGGGAGATGACTTTTGTGCTGAGAACATTCAGAGTTGCGCGTCTGAGCCACCGATGTGTGTGTGTGTGTGTGTGTATTTCTTTCGTGGGTAAATGGCTGCCTTTGACAGGAGGTGACAGCGAAAGCTTTTCTGGCCTGTTAAAGAGTTCCCATCACCTCCCCTTTCTGCCTCTTTCGCCCTCCTCTCCTTCCCGTCCGCAGAACTGCACTTTCTAAAGAGAACGGATCTGCCCTCCCATGCCACCCGGCTTAATTACAGTAATCACCGTGGCAGTGAGAGCGATCGTATGGTTAAAACGCTGTCTCTCCTGTTTCTGTCGCCGAGGCAGCGAAGTTAAGAGGGCCAGATGGGGGAAACCAGCAGTACTTTGCAATGCCTAGACAACGCTATTCACCAATGTGTCTGTGGAGTGTGTGCAGGCCTGCCTAAGGCCGAGACTGCGCTTACATGCCCAAACGGTGGAAAATAAAAATTCTCCAGCTGCCTCAGCTATGGATCAGAGTGGTAGCGTTGATTAAGTGTTTTATTTTGAATAAATTAATTGGAAGTCATTTTTGTGTGGATCACTTTTGGTGCAATACTCTATGAGTGTGTATATGACTATGTATATGTGTGTACATGTATATGCATGTGTTTGGAGTGTGTTCAGGCATGTGTGAGTGCACATGTGTATTTCTGGGGTGGAGGGGGAATTTATCTCCCTGTAATGTCAGAGAATAGCCACCAGGGGGTAGAGCAGAATGCCTTTTTCCCCCCCATCCATCTAACTGGAATGGACTGCTGTGCTCACTTACCTGCTGCAGGCTGTACTGAATTTCTAATCAGATTAACTTCCTCAAACGCATTCCCTCCTCCGCTTTAGCTAGATCTGGCACCGTTCTCCAGCCCTGTCAGGCTGTTTTGATGTCGAGCCCACACCCACTCATTGTTCCCTCCCTCCACCCCCCTTCCCCCCCCCCCTTTTCATTTATGTGTAATTCATCCATATTAATACCACATGATTCATGCAGAGCCAGATGAGTGACATGGCCCATTTCTGCTCACCCAGAGCTAATGAAGTCCCCCTTTGTAGCAGCAGTGCTGCTGGCTCGGAGGAATCACGGGCCGATTATTAGAAACATGAGGGAAGCCGTTCGCAGAGGACAGGAGCGATCTTGATGAATTCCCCTGGCATTAAGATGCAATCTAATTGATGTTTTACTGCTCTGCCATCTGGCACGTCAGAGGAGTGTGTGTGTGTGTGTGTACTCCACGTGTGTGTGTGTGTGTGTGTGTGTGTGTGTGTGTGTGTGTGTGTGTGTGTGTGTGTGTGTGTGTGTGTATTAGGAGATGCAGCCCAATCTGTAGTCATATCAGAAAAAGGCCCTGGGAAAGTTGCTCTTGCTATACATACATATAGACACTTATACACTCACACACACACACACATATGCAGACTTGCACATACATATACATAAAGAGGCTTGGTTTCTAAAGCACACACATACACATATACATACACTCAACGACGTGCACGCAGAAGCACACACATATACTTATACTGGCAGTCATACTTACTGAAACATGCTCATATGGGGACAATGCGCTCTCTCTCTCTCTCTCTCTCTCTCTCTCTCTCTCTCTCTCTCTCTCTCTCTCTCTCTCTCTCTCTCTCTCTCTCTCTCTCTCTCTCTCTCTCTCTCTCTCTCTCTCTCTCTCTCTCTCTGACACACACACAAACACACACGCACACACACAGGACGGCCTCAGTAGTGAGAACAGTAGTGAGGCACTGACAGTTATCCATGGTGCGGAAGCTGCATCAAGTCCAGCAATAGCAAACTTCATGACCTGGTGGCCCAATCAGTCTGCCCATTCAGGTCACATGACAGCAGCAGCAGGGCATGATGTCACAATGCACCTGGATGATCAGCTACAAGTAAAAAAAAAAAAAAACATGTGACAGCATGGTCACATTGGTCACATGGTGCCGCCCATGAATCAGAGGGATGACACAGGGGCACTGAGAAAGAGAGAAGGGGGGCAGAGCCATATTACACAGCTTGGCAAACATGTCTCATGATTTCAAACAGTAGAGGAAGCCATACTGAGACCCAATTATGTTGAATTTTCAAACAAGAATATGTAATTGGTTACCAAATTCCCCCCTTTGATGTTCTGAGCTCTCAATTGTTTTTGGTGACTGCTTCATAGCTTTAAAAATGTACAAAAAAACTCATTTTCACTTTCAAGTCGAGTCTCAATATGGCATCCTATTTGTAACTTTGCCATGCCCTGTGCGATCTTTGACTCTGAGGAAGGGGATACCCTCACCACTCTGCCTTAGGAGTGGGCCCTCTCTTTGCGTACCAGCGGTGCCAGGGGGTCTAGAGTGGCCTTCAACCAAAACTACAGACAAAACAAGCAGAAACATGAGCCCCTCTGAACCTGGGCTCTCTCTTTCAGCGGGGCTTTTAAGCAGCACCTGATAACTGGCACGGGGAAACTGTACACCCCCGGCAGCCCGCGGTGGGACCCCAGTCACAGGAAGGGCTGCTGCCGTAGGTGTGTGCTCGTTAAAAGGAGCTGAGTGGTACTGGCTCGCCCGCAACGGCAGGGGTTCACTGAAGAAATAGGGATACCCTTAGGCATTAACTGAAAGGGAAACATGAAGAAACACACACACACACACACACACAAATTGGGAGTCTCATTGGTCTGAATGACTTGTTTTCATCATATTTATTCTTATATTTTCATGCGCACACACACACACACACACACATACAGAGCACATCGTTTGTTTCCAGGGTTTATGCTGCTGTGAAGCAGAAGGATCTGACAGCTGAAATGCAGTTCCAGCGTAATGCAGCCAGCACTCTGGGGCCTTATCACAAGATACCCCAGTGTGCGGAGACCCAGTCACAGAAAGTGCCAGTGGCCTCTCACCCCTCCCTCCATGGGGGGCCTTAGGAGGCCTGCCTAGAGCCAGGTGGGGTGTGGAGGTGGGCAGTGGGGTGGATATGAGGGGGGGGAGGACCAGGGCCTGGGCCAGGGGATGGGTGGTGGTGGGAGGGTTTAGGGGGTGAAATGGGAGGGAGGCACCATGCAGTGAGGAGAGTCCCCGAGGGGCCTGCATTGGACTAACGGGGTCCAGAGTGCTGCCATCGCCCCTGGATATGGGGGACAAAAGCACAGGGTCAGAGGTCACTGGGAGAAAGTTCAACTGTGGGCGTGGCCTGAGGGTGAAGCAAAACTGAGAGCCGAAAGAGGGATGGGGGTGTCAACATGAACCCTGTGCCAATCCCCAAGAATACACACAAAAAAATGGAAATTACATCACATTTACCGACATGTACATTTTCTTTCTAAGTGCTAAAAATACATGTCAGAACATACTCTGTATATCTGAAAAATGTTCAGTATCTAATGAGCACCATGTCTCATTCAAATGAATAATGTTACAGAAAGGTTCTCTGTCTTAGCTCTGAGGATCCTGGCTTGAAACTTCCACTGATCAAGGGCTTGTGCTGTTTATTTACATGTCTTTGTTATCTGAGGGTTGTATTACCTGCACATCAGAGAATGCACCCTTCCCCCTCCCTCCTCCTCCCCCCTCCAGTGGTTCCCAGGAGGCGAGCCTTCAGATTTGGGAGCTGGTAACCCCCGAGAGAGTCTGGGAGCAACAGAATGTCCTTTTATGGCATCGCCAGCGACCTTGTGCACCGCGGCGAGCTGGCCGAGCCAGCGACACGGGAATCTCTGTGTATGCTCGCCGGGTTTGATAGGATTATGAAGAAGGTTAAACAGAGGGTATGGAATATTGTATGTGTGTATTTGGGGAGGTTGTGGGGCTAAGGGGCAGCAGGGTGGCGGGGGGGAGATAGAATTACCGGTGTGTCCTTCTAGGTTTTAAAGGGCCAGACTTTTAATTGAAATTTGAGCATGGCCCTGTTGTTTCAGGCCAGCCTGAGTGTGGGAGGTTTCACCTGGGGTGGCCGGTGGGTTGGGAGGGGGCGAGACCCAGTCCAGACTCATTAATGCCCTTGGGACTGACTCTTTGAGTTGCCCTCCTTGTAGACATTACCATGCCGCCATGCCAGATAACCGCCACCATCACCAAGTGGATGTCCATCAAAAATGAGGATGACATCACTCCACCAGTTGCCTCTCCCATATGTCCTTAATTCCTCTGCCTATTGGCTGCAGGTTCCTGAAAAGAATGCTATGATCTAGCTTAGGCCTTATGAAGATTGCTTGTACAGTGCCATAATGGAGTATTTTTACCAATTATTATTCTTTTATTACCAATTTTAAAAACTGGTCCAAGATCAGGGCCCATAGACACAAATATTTAATATTCTTGAAAAATGCAACTGGACTAGTGTTTTTCTCTGAGAGTGTTGGTAAATAATAGAGACCAACACAGTGCAGGTCACCATTTGATGGAATGCATAGTGGTGTAGCAATGCATCAACAAATACAACCATGTGCTATTAACATTATCTGTACTGAATTCCTCTTGAAACCAAAGTGTATTGATATTGGCTATTTTTACAGAGTCTTTCATTTTATTTCTCAATAAACAGAGAGGTTATATTGATTTATTTCTCAATATCTTTGTGCAACACTAAATGCTACACCCACTCTACATTGCGGTTCTGCCCACTAAGGAAAACAAACCACAGACGCTTCCATGTATGTGCACATATTCCTGCTACATTTATGTGTAAGTCCCATAGGGTTAGTTTTGGTTCATTGGGTAAGGGGCCGCTAACCTGCAGATGAGCTACAGTCATTGGTTATGGAGAGTTCGGTAAACTCGCCCATGATGTCAGACAGTGTAAGGCACCCTTTTGATACCAAAGTTCCAGGATCACAGATGACACATTCAACAATTGTCTCTTGTTAATAAAATGCGCAAACTGGAATCATCTTTATGAATTAATCAGCTGTGTGAGACAACATGTTAAAACAAAGTGCAGAACAACAACAACTTCTTCAACTCCATGGTCCTTTTTCATCTTAAGCTGCACTGAATTCTCCAAGAAACATTCCTAATTGTTTATGAAATTCCCCTTTGTCCTTTTGAGATCTCACTTGTTTTTCAGTGAAATTTTTAAAAAGTTCTCTTTTCCCTGTGGATGTTCCTTTCTCAAAATGGTGCTGTGTCATTAGGTTTGCAGACCTTTGTATAATCTGGCAACCAGGAAGCACGGCTCAGCAAAACACTGTCAGGTGACTTATCACGTTTACTCGTTTTATGGTTGCGACCATCTAAACGGTGCTAATGTGAACTGGCTTTGTCTCGACCATTTGATGGCAATGTTTATGGTGGTTATTTATTATTAGACATTGAAGGGAGAAATTGCTGCAAGCATCGCTGTTCTCAGGCTAATAAACACTTCACATGATGCAAGTGGCCATGGACTACAGGCAGCTTCATAGCTGCACGCAGCTCCCCTGACGTGTCTTAACAGCGTCTTGTAATCCGAGACGCGCTGAATAACGGACTCGTGCGCAGATGTCCATGCGGGCTTGATCCCTCCGCTGTAATGGATTGAAACCTTTTCTTATCTATGTTGCAATGCATTCAACACAGTGCCTGTGTTTTTTTTTTCTTCCATTTCAATTCCATGCTGACAGAACCAAAGAAAGATCAAAGGCATGCTTCATTAGCTGCTTTGAGTAAAGGGAAAGATAAGAGGAATAAAGCCTGCATTTCATGTAGTGTTCATTGGGCTGGAGGCCTAGTCTTTTTGTGGCTGAGAGAGGAGTCTGTGTGAAGGAAATCTCACAGCAAAGCGGGTTGATTCTTATTGATTTCCGGGAGTTGAGGTGCTGTGAACTATGATGTTTACAGCAGACTATTGCTACAAAAAAAAACAAAACAAAAAAAAAAACGAAATTAAATGCAGTGACTTTTCAGCCTTACTGTGACTGCAGGGGCATCACAGAGGCTCAGGTAGTCCCGGGACGAAGTGTGATATAGAGCCCGCTGTGGAACTGGGGTCCTGAGGTTTGCAAGCTCAGGAAGAACTCTCACTGATATACGCAGGAGCAGATGGGAGAGAAGGATATCTCAGGGCAACAGGGTACCACTAGAGCCATGTAGCAGGGCTGCAGTCCCATGAGTTGCAGTCTGGGGACAAATTTACTCTGCCGGGGGTGGGAATGTGACATAGTAGCACTCCACCGTGCAGAAGAGAGAGGGACTCAAGAAACCATTGTAACCCAGATGTGGGAGTACAGAAAAAAAAAACATGTAGCCACAGGTCTAGGTGGTCTGAAATTTTGTGTGTGGGTCAGGATGGAGCAGGTAGCCTCCTTCAGGGCCCTGACATAACTGGTGGAGTTAAGACTCATGGAAAGAAGGTTATCCCCAGCCTCATTACTCAGTAATAAGTCTTGTGGTTAGTCAGCTAGCTGGTTCTGACTGTACCAGCTGCACTTGCACGGTCCTGCAGTACCATAACTGCCCAGTAGGTGGATCACAGAGTGGACAGTGGCAGTGGTTCATTGCATGTACATATGAAGAAGAGTGTGCTGTTGCATACCCTCCCATACTGATGGCGGACATTACAGAGATGAGATGGGGTAAGGCCTTTTGATTGGCTATTCCAAATCTAGGACAAAAATATTTAAGAGGTAGTGTACACCTGCATGTTCACAAGCATACTGAAGCTTTAAGCATGTTTTTCAGCAAGATTACTGTGCTATCGGGCTGCTTTCTTTGCCATGTGTTTCTGGACTCACTAAGTACCAGGGGCAGCAGTAAGCTGGAGGTGATGTTGTGTCTTTTCATTTTTAAAATCCCCCTTTTTAGTTCCTGTTTACATTTTGGGGCCAGCTGGGCCAGGCCTGTTTTCAGCACCAGGTTGTTTGCATGATTCCAGCCATTTGCCTGAAACAGACCTCTCACAGTCTGCCTGGAACAGCCGGCTGAGGGAACACAAACCATCCACCTCCTGTCCCGCAAGTGAATTTATGTTCTCGTTTACAAACCAGGAGGAGAGCGCAAGAAAGGCACTTCCTTTACATTCTATTACAAATGTGAAACAGCAAACCTTTACCCCTACCCCACTTCCATGTCATGTCTGTTGTGGGTTGATGAATTGAAGATGATGGTTTAAAGCACAAATGGAGGAGAAGGGGGAGAGGGGGTCCAGCTCTTCCTGCAGAGGTCAAAGGTGAAAGGTGAAGCTTTAGCTGAGCGCATGCGCATTTTCTGTGAATAACCTTAAAGGGGAAGTTGAACTCACTTTGATGTTTTTCAGTTGATGTGTCCCATCCTTATTTGAAGATAGTGCTGCAATATAAACCAAAGTCAGAAAAGTTACACGTTAGTGGAATATATTGTGAATTCAGAGTGGAAATATTGGCTATATTGACTTCCTATAAAAACAATTTCCCACATGCCGTGATTTACATTCTTGCAAAGATTACAGATGTAATGTTGCTGTCCGTAAAGTTACTGATTAAAAAAAGCCTTAAAAAAGCCATATAGTTTTCACTGAGTTCTGTGAAAGCTCATGTCAACACTCTCTGATGCTATTTTATGAGTATGAAGGAAGTTCAAGAAGTAAGTTTTTAAGCGGCCAAATCTTGTTAGTGAACCCGGATGTTTCTTCCTGTTCGATCCACGTGGCTGAAATAGCCTTGAACTGTATGTTATCTGTCCCGCCTGTCTCTGGGTATGTTATTCCATTCAAGGTGATTTTATAACTTGAGGCATTAAAGCCCATCCCCACATAAGCGAATCCCAGGTGTAACCGAATCTGCTGGATTCCACAGTGCACGAACATACCGTAACTATCATCTTAACCCTATTCCCGTAACGCTCTCGCAGGTAATCAATGGCTGATGTATCAACCTTTCAACAGACCACGCTCGCTCTCATCTCAACACTCTGTGATTTGGAAACATGAGGATACAGGAACAGGCTTGAGTTCCCTCTCCACCTGCCCCCCCAACCCACCCATCCCCAGTCACTCAGTCACCCCCAACCCCCCCACTCGACACTCTGGTGCTTTTGGATCTGGTCTAATTTGAAGGCTGTAAGCATTGTAACCTGCCGAACGGGGGTGGGGTGGGGGTGGGTCTGACCGCAAACAAAATGCAGGATGAAAACAGAGACGTAATTCCACTTGGAAATGTCATTTCCTGGCCGAAGAGATAAAAGGGAAACGGGGCTGCCTGTTTATTTTTCTTACAATTACCGGTGCAGCCAGCGAAGGGCTTTAACGACGCTGCGCATTAAAAGATATGCGCGGGATAGATTTCAGCAGCTCTTATCTCTTTAAAACACGGGGAGCGGTGCAGGTTTTTTTTTTGTGAGCTGGAGGGATCACAAATGAGCTGGGGAGCTGGGCACACCGTGGCCCAGAGAGGGTGGGAGGGCAGAGGGACGTGGGGGGGGAGAGGTGACAGGGGATGGATGGCGGATGTCAGGGATGCACTCACACCTCCAGGCCGATCAGAAAAGCCTGGCGGTCCAGGTTTTCGATGAGGCTTTTGGCAAGCGAGCTGTGGACGGTGCAAGAAACGCCTGGAGCCCTTTGAAGCTCTCCCGATCTCTATGGGCACCCTCGTCTTCCCTACTCTATATGCTTTTTCGATGTATTTTGGCTCGGGGGGGATGTGCTGGCAGCCAGCGCAGAACACGTTTCACCCTTCTGTAGCTATAGCTGCTGTTTCTCTTGGCTTCAGGCAGGCTCGCTTGGATGAGGTTGAAGCTGAGCTTTAACGTTAATCCAGTATTGGGCCTGTTCTGGTTTGGAAAGACTCGTGAGATCAAAACCATGCCTGACTACTCCTTCCAAGACGCCTTTTCGTCTTCGTCGTCTCTTTTTTTTTGGACCACACAGATGAACTGTTTCGGTATCTCAGAAATCCAACACAACCGAATAACCTATTGTTACAAACCTACTACTTTTACAATTGCAGTGTCATTGCCGATGTAATTTCTGTATTATTCCCTCAAGGCTTCTCATTAGCCTAGAGCGAGAGTCTCTCATTTGCAGACCCCTGCTCAGGCCATACCCATGTCTACTGGAACATGTCGGGTGAGACTGCAGGGACTTCGTGTCTCAGCCAAATGCCACTCAATTACAGGACTGGAGAGAAGCCCCTCAGGGTTTGCAGCCAGGATCAGTCATGGCCCAGTGTGTCAGCCTTCGGCACATGCGTGTCGCTGTCCCCTCCAGCC
The DNA here is from genome assembly GCA_022829145.1 of Albula goreensis. NCBI lineage: Eukaryota > Metazoa > Chordata > Actinopteri > Albuliformes > Albulidae > Albula > Albula goreensis. The sequence continues at coordinate 7,143,162 of CM040753.1, read as the reverse complement.
TTACCTGCCCTCAGAACACTGTACTGTAAGGTGCCATTACTGCTCACCTGATCGAAATGAGCAGGGAACCTTACAGGTGGATCAGTGGTCTGGTGAAGCATGACGGGACCTGGTGAGAATATTCGCCAGACGTCTAAGATATAACCTTGGGTCCCATCAATCATTAAGCACTTGAGACAGCTACAGTACAAATTCTACTTCCTGTGGGTCTGAGCTTAGCCGATGGGAGGAGAACAGGTGTGGGATAAGCAACAGTCAGAAGGTCACGCTTTACATTTGACATTTATGAGATACTCCTACCCAGAGCAACTCAGAGTTTTTATATTGTTTTACACCCAATTATATAGCTACATATCCACTGAAACATTTCTAGGTGAGGTAGATAAGTCAAGAGTGTTAAATTGGTGCCCTACCTGGGAAGTAAGCCTGTAGTCTCTGGTTTACAAGCTCTCTAACCACTATACTACACTACTGCTACATACCCTCCAAACTCCAGGGAAAGGCTGATTGGCACCCTTAGTTAAAGGTCTGTGTCTTTAGCTCAAGAAGGCTTTTTTCCTGTCCTGTGCTGCGCAAACAGAGGCTGTAGCCTGTGCTTGTAAACCCACTAGAGACCTGTCTTTATTTTTTTCCCCTTCGCATTCTCATTTCCCTTTTCCTCCCTGCAGTTGAACTTCCGTTCTGTCAGCCCCACTGTCTCCCATAATGCAACTGTCTCAATGCAGATGCGACACCAATCACCCGTAGTCTATGCCAGAGGAACAAAAAAATCAACCTGTGAACAGTTCAGAAATCCTGTAGGTGCCCAGCTGGCCAACAGAGGCCGCTATAGAGTAATGAGACAGAGGTTCCTTACTGGCTCAACCCTGATTTTTCCTCTGCAAGGCTGAGCAAAATATTGCCTCACCGATGCTGACCTCCAGCCAGTGCAGGTGATGGCCTGGCTGGGACTCCAACATCCAGCCACCCATCCGCATCCCAAACAGGCACTGTTACTCCATGAGCACCCTGACGACACAAACATGCCTTTGTTTCACTATGGGAACCATCTGACCCAAAATCCGTTACTCCCCTTTCCACAGCTCTCAATTCGCCGTCCGGGAGGGAACTCACACAGGTCAATTTTAATTCAGGTTTCCCCATCAATACTCTCCCCCTCCACTCCAGCTCAGGCCAGAGTTTCAGAACTGAATTACTATTGACACCGCAATACAGGAACTGAAGCCGGTCAATTCAGAACTGACCCCAATTCTCGCAATAACAATGGATTGGGTCTCCATTCCCGCTAATTCCCTGAAGAGCCATTTATAAAGAGATCTTTAAATCTCCCCTATAAATAGTGCAGTGCCGGCGGAGCCAATCACCTCACCCAGGGGATCCCAGCATAAGAGGCGAGATTGCTTTATGTCTCACGGTAGAGTGGCTGCGTCGGAGCCTAACCATGAGACAGTGCAAACCACGGTGACAAACGCCTTTTCCTGGAGAGCACGTCTCGGGCGCTAAAGACCCGATCAGACTCACTCCACGGCGCGAGTGGTTTAAGACGGGCCGGTTCTGCGAGGTGGAATCCTGGATCAAGCGCTAAGAAAAGGTACTTATCTTGAATCGCTTCTGGAAATACAGAGGGCTATAAGCTGGAAAAAAAAAAAAAAAAAAAAGCTCAAGACGCTGCTGTCAGGACACGCTCCATTTGCAGCCTGTGGAATCGCTGAGTGGTCAGCTGGTGGTGGAGAGGCCCTGTTTTCTTACTCAGTGAGCAGTGAGGGGCAATGGGGCATTGGGGGAAGGGTGCAGGGACTCTGACCCCCTGATCCATCAATCCTACTAAACTCTAAAGGGGGGGAGGGGGGTACTCAGACCCCCCACTGCTCAATTCGGCCCACTTAATAACAGGGGGTTAGAAAACCTAAAGGGGGATAATCTTCTAAAAAGTGGGTTCAGCCCCCAGTCACCCTGTCACCCCTTTTCTTACTGCATACCCTGACCTCTCTGCTCTGCTCTGTGCCATGAAAAACATCTAACATTTGTCACAATTGCAACGAAATCAAATCGAGAATCCACATTTCTAGGGGAATATCTGACAGGTCCTATTTAATGCATTATCTACTAACAGAGAGCTCTGGATTTTTTTTCACTTTGAGGATATAATTAAATTCCAGCAAGAGAACATGTTTTGTTCATGCCTTGCGGTTGGAATACTTGAAGGTGAGAAACATTGGCAGAAAACACAAGACTCGATTCAATCAAACATGCTTAGTTTCTTTAGGGACATATGCTATCGAAGTTTAGTCCTTATTAAAGGAATATGCTACTATTTTAAAAGGGACATAACCCAGAGGATGTTTTTCTCATTATATAACATAAATAGAGGTAAGTTATGTTGTAATGTAAATGTCTGATTTGATTGATTTGCATATGCCCTCAGAAGGACTAAGTCCATCTGACTGAATGTAGCCTACGGTGTTTATGGGATATGTGTTTATGTGTGATGTCATTCTGAATCAGGGCTAATGAAGAGGTGTGAAACTCTCCCCAGAGCTTTCCTGCTGCAGACTCTGTGTTAGAATTCATCACATTGTTTTTTTTCTTTTCTTAGCTGTGGGATCACCTATTACCTAATCCCTCAACACTGGCGGGTTGTAATTCACACCTCTTGTCCATGTTAATCAGGATTAATCAGAAGATGCAAGAAAATGTTCAATTCCAAAGGGACAGGAATGATGGCTTACCGTGAACGACTCCTGTGTGTTTCCAATGGGATTATGCTCTGGGTTGTGCTCACAATAGTGGTGTATGTCTTTATGACAATAATGAATTTACTAAGATAATGTGTCAATAAACAAGTTTGTTTTTCAAATAGTGTGCGCATGTAAATTCTCCAGTGGAAATGTTGTAATAAAAGATGCATTAAGTTTAAACGAATGTTTTCAAATGTTAAATTTCCTTTTTCACATTATCAAGATTTCATGGAGGTCATGGAGACTGTAGCTTTTTTAAAACGACTTCCCACAGTCAAAACTAACTGGGTATCATTTCAGATTGTAGATCGTAGAGTGAAACTCACTGCACTGCCTGTGAAAAGATACTTTGTCCTGCAGAATGGTAGTTTGAAAAGAGACATTTTGATATTTAAAGGAAACATCTGGTATTTAATATTTCACACAGACATTTGGTGGTCAGGTTATTGAACATGATATTTAAGTGGGTGCAATTTTCAGCGGCAGTTTTTCCTGGGAAAAAAGTGCTCTCTCCAAATTTCCCCAGGGACCTTTAGAGCACAGCTTGGCTCTTTGTCAGAAATGTAATCTCTTTGATAGTTTATCATGGTTTCCTAACATTTATTGGCAATAAAACTCTATATTCAAACGGCATTTTCAATCTTTTCAGCTTTCGCATTCACGTATCTGACAGCAGCAAAGATGTGATATCAGTTTAACGCCGGAAAAGACAAGGCCTCAATCCTAATGAAAATGTTGAGAGGACCAGGCACTGAAAAGGTGTGGCTACAGCGGAGTGGGTCCTAAAGAATGTTATGGCGGATGTCGTCGTAGCGACACACCATAGCAGCTGCATTCCTGCTTGTTTGCCACTTTTGTGTAAACAGCTTCCTGCAATGGCATCCATACCTCCTTCTGTCTCGCCCCTGACTGAATCACAGTGTTTTACGGAGGCACAGATGTGGTTTCGGGGTCTGGAGCAGAGCACATCACCCTTGGTCTGGAGTGGGAGGAATCCTCAAATTTCACGTCTGTGTTTAAGTGCTTCCTCTCGGGGGCGTTGAGCGGCACGGAACAGCGCTAGATTCCAGCCTCCCTTATTTCACTGGTGCGTGGACCGCAGTTTAACCCCCGTGCCTTTCTTACATTCTACCGTGCCCCATCCCCCCCCCGTGGAGCTGGAAATGTATAGGTAATAGTTGAAGACAGCAGGGGATTTTTGAGGGGGAGCGGAATAGGGGGGTGGGATTTAACTCAGGTTTTGCCTGAAATGACGGATTACCCTGCTGCCTGTTTTTTTGACAGCAGGGGGTGGGGGACAGGAAAGGATGAACGGAGGATGCAGTTTGCCCCCCTGCTGGAGTAATCTGTATTGTACTGGTTGGGGTTTTATTGGAGCTGCAGGATGCGATCCTATTGGCTCCCTGTGGCAGAGCTGTGTGCAGTCTGAAACTTGGTGCTCTTCCCGAAGCATTCTCCTGCCAGGATCACAGCCCTGGGACCGCAGGGGAGCACTGGATAGTGCAGCAGGATCTGCGGCCCACAACAATACATGAATACAGTCCTCCCAATGTGCGCAGACAGACACACACACACACACACACACAGAGGGCGAGAGACAGAGGGAGAAAGAGAGAGAGAGAAGGGGGCGGCAGATTCATCCTCTGCTCAGAATGACAGAGCACATACCGGGCAACCGATGCAAAACAACAGCACTAACATGCGGAATACATGGTGTCTTTTAACGTGACGTTCCTGACAGACATAAGGCCAATGCGGGCAGAAGGATAAAAACAAGTGCTTGTGTATTTTGGAGTTGCACAAGTTTTACTCTGTTGTTGTGTTTACTCTTTGAAACTGTAGCACTGACAAGGTAAAAGAAAAAGAAAAGAAGTAAATACGAACTTCTCCAGCTACAGTTTCTCATGAGAAAACCTGCACAATAGTTCCCCGCTGCAGTCTCGCATTTGGTTGTTACCCGAGGCCCTGTAATCTCAGCAGAGAGAGAGTGAACCGCAGGGGCCTGCTGTAATGTAATGTACAGCATTACTCATGGCTCCTCTGAACAGGGTGCTGGTTGGTATTGTCAGAGTGTTCACAGGCCCGACCGATTCTCACGTTGCAGGTGTGGTCGAGCGTCTCAGGGCAGGAGAACGTGACGGGGGAAATCTGAGGCGATGTAAGGGCACAGCGCTCCAGAAAAGCCTTCAGGTCCAGCCGTGTTACAGGCAATGAGCCATGGGGTGCAGTATCTCCGGTCCTGCCCAGAGCTCTGGCTACTCGGGAGTGACACCTTTTTGGCAGGGCCCAAAGGTCCTCAGAACGGTGCATGCAGCCAGTGGAAACATCTAGCAAGTGGGGGGGTTGTAGGAGGGTGGGGATGGTGGGAGAGAAAATCTTTAAAAAAAAAAAAAATAGCTCTTGCTCTGTTCCACTAAATTTACCTCAAGAACCCCTGTTCTGACACCATGGCTAGTTGCTGTGCTGCTGTACTATCAAGGAATTATCCCTCCTACCACCTCGCCCACCCCCCCACATCCCTCACTCACATCCCTCCCCTCCACTCTCCACTCTCTAAATCCTGACCCCATTTCTCAAGAGACCAAGCAGTTGAGCAGACTGGGTAAGATCCAAGTAGAGAGAGCGGCAGTGTTTAACACTGACTATAGGCTTTGAGAAAGAGAATCACTCTCTCCCCCTACACACACACACACACACACACACACATATACACTCACACATATACATCATGAACCCTACAGCCTTGTCAACTCCCACCTCTGCACTCCCCCCCCCCATACAAGATAAGTCTACCGTTTCTGAGGACTTCTCAGATAAAAATAAGGGGAAAAAAACCACCATCTCGGTCAGAGGATATAAAGACAGTGCAGTCTATTGACAAAGAGTGCATACCTCATCTGGCAAAAGAGGGACAATGTATTACTTTCAGTTCCTCATCGGACTATGGATTTATTTTGGAGCGGTCCATTACTTATTCATGCGCTCGCTCGACCTGCGGGAAACATGAGAGGAATCGATGGCTGTGACCTTGCGCCTGTTTGCTCGCCCCCCCCTCCTTTTGGACTGAATCTGGGCATTTTGGGGTGGGGGTGGGGGCGAGATGAGGATGCGCTGTGTGGGGCTTCTTAAAGCATCCTGAGGGGGAGAGCGGTGGTGGGGGTCGGGATGGGGGTGGGGGTGGGGGTTCCGGCTGTCTTCCCCCTCGCCTGTCTGTGGTGACCAAGCACGTGGACGCCTCCTTGAAGAAGCAGAGCATTCTGTTCCAAAGAAATTAATCACACTGATATTCCCTGAAAATAAAAATAAAAAAATAAAGCACAGTCCTGTCCTGTATAGGGATAGTTCACCCAAATGAAATATTTCCACACTTTATAACATATTTTGGCATTGGCGTATAGACCAGCGGTGAGTGTGTTGAGGATGAACCTGCTTCCAGCATACTGCACCCATTGCAAATCAGCAGTGCTGGAATTGCAATGGTCGTCCATGCCCATCTAGCAACCACTTTCCTAATAGATGTGTTAAATGCTGGAGAGTGAATTGTTTAAAGTGTAATATGTATCATATAGCTCAGATTTTTTCCCATTTTCAATCAGAAAAAGCTTTCTTATTTTATGCTAATTTCAGCATGCAGAATGATGTGCTTTTTGCTAATAATTATATTTCAGATTTGAACTCTTAGTTTTCTGGGAATCTCAGATCAGGGGCAGTTCTTAACATAAAGCCGACAACATATTTATATTGGGCATTCAGATAACTGCTTTGTCTCTTCAGTCAGTCTGCAGCTCTTCCAAAGTACAGCATGATTCAGAACAGGAATAAAATGTGTTCAAAACTTGCAATGTTGTGATAATATTAACAGAAAAATGGATAACCACAGCTGCTTTGTTGATGTATTTTATTGTGAGATGGGAGTCATAAAAAAACTAAACAAAACAAAAACTTATAAAAAATGACCAGGGGGTTAAAACAGGGACATTTAAAAGGAGTTGTGGCCTTGAATTGGACATAAAAAGTAACGAATTGGCACAAATAAAACATAAAAAGGTATGTCAATACAATTTTGGCTTTGTAAAAGGACAGCACAGCTTCATGGTTAGGATAATCCTTCAATACAACAGCAAAGATTCATGCTATTAGTCACACAGTTAGTTTTCAAAGTTCAGTAGCTTCATAGTAAAGTGGGGGAAATAAAACTAACTTGATGAATGCAAAGGTAACAAGTTCTAATTCATTTTCTCAGGCGTATTGTCAAAGACGATCTGAAATGTTAACGTAATACTCTTTTTTTAAAACATATCTCCAAATGCCAGATGTTCACTTCCAGCTTTGAATTCTTTTACTGTCCAAATTATTTTTGATACTAAAATATATTATTGTATTAATACAAACTACAGTATTGTACACTACACTGTGTAATAAATAACCATAAAGAAATATAAAAATAAGACACATAAATATAAAAGTTTTCTAAAACTAAACAGGTATGTATATCAGTGAAGGGGGTACTAATACTGCCATTGTTGAACATACAGTACACACTTTTTTGCATGAACATTAAAAAAACCAAAAAACAAAAGAAAACAAAATAACGAAACAACTAAAACAAACATAAAATTAATACTGACAGGTAAAACCACCTAAAACATGTCATTGTGGGACCATATTTAGTAATATTTGTTACCTGAAGAGCAACCAAGCTCGCCATACATGTTAAACAAGTGCACAAAACCACAAACAATTGGCATTCCAAGGCAGGAGAATAAACATGGTTGTGTATTAATTTCAGCCTAAGGTTATATCCGTCCTGAACACGTGAACACTAGTGATGGGAAAGAGAGGCTTCAAGAGCCCCACAGTGGGTTGACATTTTAAGCTGTCGATCACTGATTTTGTGAACCAGTCAATGATTGCTGGGGCTGTCGTTTAGCATTTTTGCAAAAGCACTAGTTTTCAGTGTAGTGGTGTGTGCCCATTTTCTGCTATCTCGTCTTGCCGTTAGTACTGACTGTGGCCACTAGCGCCAGGAGGTGGTGCATTATGGGCCGTAGTGTTTCCCAGAGAGGGAGGGTTCACAATCAGTAGGATGGTGCCTGTCTCATTGCATAAGAGTGACACCTCTGCTCTGATGGACTGGGTGCCTTGCGGTCTGTCTGCCTGTTTCAGCTTCTCGGGCTGTTTCACTGCAGTGACTGAACAGCTAAGCTGGTGGACTGTAGGGTAAATGTAAGTGGTAGCTCCTCCTGAAGGACGTTACAATAACAGGATCATCCTACAAATGCAAGTATTTAAAATTTTGATTTAAGAAATAATATGAGACTATTTTATTTCCAAAAAAAGACTGCTCTCATGGCAAAAAAAAGCAGTGACTAGATCAAATCAGTGACTGCAGAAGATGGCACCAAGACGTCCGCTCCTACATAACCTCAAGAGGGCCTCTCTCTCCCATCACTACCGAACACACCTTTATGTTTCTCTGAACCAAAAAAATACTAATAAAAAACAAGCAAAAACACTCAAAATTACCGACGTGCGTATGCAGTACCTTCACTTCAAAAGTTAGCATCTCGGAAGGGACAACAAGACAGGGTGAAAAGGGCTACCGAGAAATGGCGGACAAATCTTAGTTAAATATGGGCCCTGTGTTTTGATGCGCAAACAACTGGCTACAGCCGCTGAGTTAACACTGATCAATGGCACTTACAGCTCGCAGGTCTTGCATAAGGCTATGGGGGAGGAGCCTGCTCTGTACTGTACATCCTCCCCCTTCACCTGATTCTAGAATACTGACAGAAGATTCAACCACAGACGAACAAAAAAACATACAAAGAACAACAACAAAAAAAAAAAAAGAACAGAGCAAGAATCCTGGATCGTGTGGTTCTCCGACAACCCCCTCCACTCTTCCGATGGTATCAGATGCCACATCTTTTCTTTTTTTTTCTTTCCTTATTTCCCCAGAATATATTTTTCTTCTTAAGGCTCACAATTCACTTAGAAACAAATGCTTTGCTAAGATCAGCTAATGTAATGGAGGTCTACTCTAGTGCGCTAATACTGAAGGTAACAACACTGATGCATGTTGTATCCATTGGTAAACCAGGAATACTGTAGTGCAGGGTTTTTTTCTTCTTCCAACCTAATAAAATACTGATTTAGTTCATTGGCAATAAAAAGGTATAGAAATCTCTCCCAACTGTACAGCTTAAAAGGTTAAAACATGAGCGACGAAATTAGTAACACTGATAAAAGAAATGACCCAGAATGTTTTAGTAATAAAACATTATCTAAAACGTGTCAGCTCTAGTTTTTCAGAGTCAGTATATGCAATTTTGTTAAACTTTATGTATTTTTTTTTTTACAAACAATTCGTAACACTGAAAATTTTTCGCACGTGAAAAAGATTTTTTTTCTTTTTCGTTTTTTTTTAGATCAGGCACACCAGGGTTTATACACAGTAGTGTACTGAGACACAGCGTCCACATTATCATGTCTCATATTTTTCCAAAACAATAAGATATGTATTGTATAGTGGAAAAAACCAAAGCTGTGGTATCGATCCCTCGCATTTCAATCCTTCGGTCTTGTTTCTTAATGAAACCTAGAGAGAGGAAATGCGATTCTCCTGGCTACCATCTTCTTTGTGGTCATGCTCCGTTATGCTTTTGTCCTCATCCTCTTTCACCTCCTTCTTCTCCCTCTGCTCCTCAGTAACACTGTCCACCGTTTCCATCGGCTCCTCTTCCCTCTGCACCTCCTCCTCGCCCACCTCCCCGCTTGCCTCCTGCACCTCCGTTGTTTTTATATTTGCTTCTTCTTCCCCCTGTGCCTCTGCTTCCCGCACCTCCTCCTCTTCCTCCTGCTCTTGCTCCTCCTCCTCCTGCATTGGCTCCTCCCCTTCCTCCTCTTCCTCCTGGGCCGGCTCCTCCCCCTCCCCTTCATCTCCGCTTTCTTCCCTTTCGCCTTCCTCTCCTATCCGCACCACCTGTATGTCCTCCTCATTCAAGCTGCTCCCTTCCACCTCCTCTTCCTCTTCCTCCTCCTCACTCTCCTCGTCCTCCCGGGTGCTGCTCTCCCGGTCGTCAGAGTCCAGGTGTGAGGGAGGGGAGGCGGCCCTGCTGTCCGATTGCTCCTCCACCGGGGGGAGCAGCCCGTCCTGGGCCCCTGGCTCACCTCCCCCCTCCTGCCTCTCCTGCGCCTCCTTCTTGCAGTAGGAGTAGCGGTGGTTCATGTGCTGGGAGTAGGATCCGGAGTGGGAGAAGCGGCGGCCGCACTTGTCACACTGGTAGGGCTTCTCCCCAGAGTGCAGGCGCATGTGCTCGATCAGGTGGTGCTTGTGTTTGAAGGCCTTGCTGCAGATCCCGCACTCGTGAGGCCTTTTACCTGCAAGGGGAGAGACGAGAGCAGAGGGTCTCAGTGAAGGAGCCAGCCGCACTCACCAAACCATCCCTGACTATGACACGTGCAGCACACAGAGCACAGGGACACTGCTGTTTCACAGGCCTGCTTGACTCATCTTGATTTTCATAGAATGAATTCACTCATCCCCTCCATGACAAATTTAATTAAAGCACTGCTCAGCAAATGGATGAAGGCCCATTTGATTCACCATGATGTTTTTCAGCTAAATGCCATGTCCTGCATTTTGAGAATGAAGTCTGAAGTTTGAAAATGAATGGCACTGAAAGTTTGAGCATTCATTCTTCAATTCAACAATACTATGTAAAGTATTGCAGGTAAAGTATGTCATATAAAGTAAGTATTCTTCCATCACCAAAAACTAAGGAAACCTCCTCTCTGGCAGGCAGTTTTCAGACCCGAGGCATGTTGGAAGAATGCATTGCTCAAACCCCTTAAACATAAAAAGGATCAACTGATAGGCTGAGCTGCTGCAGGTCAAAGGTCACTGTGACATAATCTGGACCTGAAATGCCCACCCTTTGCCAGGCGTCACCACAATAACAAAAAGCCTCCTGCAAGCAGGCGGAGTGCACTAACACCTGGACACAGTCCTTGCAACACACCACTGGCAGGGGGCCGAGAGAGAACGCCTTCAGCTAATTGCAAGCAGAACCTTGACGCTACATCCAAGTTTGATTAAGGGGACCACATCGGTCATAGGTGCTGAGGGACGGAGAGAAAGTGAGAGTCTTTATAATGCGTATGAACTGAAATTGGCCCGTTTCTGTTCGGCCAGGTGGCATCAGCCCCCCTTCCCAAAAAAAAAAAAAAAAAAAAAAGTTGTGTGCTGCGGCTGGCTAAACGACGCAGGAGTTTTATTTCCTCTCCTGTCAGCTCCAGCGCGCCTTGCCTTGCCTCACTTTTCCCTGGACCGTGGAGCACGCATGAAGCAATGTCTCTTTGTCTATTTATTTTCTAATTTAAAGAAAAAAATCTTTATGCGCCTGTATGTCTGGGGGTTTTACAGTCTTCATCTAACACTAACTACTTACACACATTCTGCAGTGAAAGGGGTCAGAGTGCGGGAACTGAGCTTCTCACCATCAAATTAAACATATACACTTATAAAGCAGAGGTTTGCCATAGCCAACATTGTACTTAACAGACAGTAAATCTAAGGTGGAAATATAACATAACAGAGTGGATTAGAAAGTGCAAAAATCCAAAGTATGACTAGAAGAGAAGGTTAAGAATCATAAAAGAGCAGAATAGGAAGTACAAAAATTATCAAATAATTTCTGGCTGTGGGACAAAGATGAAAAAGTGAGGATGGAAAAGAGGGGAAGTCTCCGGGGTCTCATACCTGTGTGCTCGTACTTGTGCCTCAGCAAGGAGCTGCTCTTCTGGAAGATCTTGTCGCACAGGTCGCACGCGTACATCCCTTTTTCCAGCTTCCTGGCCTTCTTCCGGGCCGGGGCGGAGTCAGAGTCGTTCTGGTCCTCCACAGTGGAGACGCCCTCCGAGCTAGTGTCCTGTCTTTCCTCCTGGGGCGGGGCACAACCACACAGGGGGTTACAACAATGTATTTGGGTAAGGGTCGGAAGAGTGGTTGGGGGTATGAGTGAGTGGAGTGGGGGGGTGGTGGGATTGGGGGCCATGTGGGAAGGAGATGTGAGTTTTTTTGTAATGCTAAAAAAAAAAAAAAAAAAAAACCTGATCAGTAGAAAAAGAACAGCAACAGATGTTGTGTGAATTCCCTGCCTGTTCTGAAGATTACTGACTAAGCACGTTCATTTTCATGTTGACATTTCAGGCGTTCAGCTGCATTCAGCAGATGCTCGTATCCACAGCGACTTAGAAAAGCACATAAGAAAAAGGCGTAGATATCCCAATGGATACATACAGTACCGGGCAGGCTGATAGCTCCTGACAGTCACACAGTGACACTGACAGTATCATGCTGCACTTGGCCCATGTCCTCCCACTGCCGCCTGTTTCTCTACACATCATCCATGTGCACACAGCTTGCCTTTCTGACATCCCATTTACACACCTGGGCACATACTGAAACATTTCATTTCCAACACTTTTTCTAAAGTGTATAATGGTAGTACCCCCACCCCCCACCCTCCACCCCCACCCCCATAATCTAATCATCAAAACCTGCAGTTTCACAATTACCAATGCAGCTCTAAACTGTTGCAAATCCATGTGGGGTTCCTTCTGTGAACCGGTCCAGCGGTTTCACAAATGGTAAAAAAAAAAAAAAACCATGTGATGTGCTCAAGAAACATGAAACCTCCCCTTCCCTCCTCCCTCCCTTCTTCAGTCCACCAGGGAAGTACACGCGCAGCTCAGATGAGATGTACAGCATCACCGAGTGATTACTATGAATCAATCACATTTTATTTTTTATATAGCCCTCTTAACATAACAACTGTGACAGATGACTGTGCAGATCTCATTCAATAAAAACCTTTAACAAGACATCCTATAGTCTTGCAGCAAGACATTTTTATAAATTATATCACATAAATGCCATACATTATTTGTTCTTGAGGGAACAAATTCCAACAAAAAAACTGCCAGCAATCAAAGCTCAGCCTTTTTGGTTGTGTGACGAAATTGAACTTGAGAGGATACGAGATTAAGAGTTGTACAATTCAAATGTACGAGCATGTAATAGAAATTGAAGCCTTGAAATGAATACCTCTCAGCATGACCAGAGTACCCTGACCCCTTTCACATGAAGACAGGCATGGTAACATAAATCAATGTCATGGCAACATTCAACACTGAAAACGATCTCTTCACTCAGGTAAAATTTGATCTTATATGTCATAACTGCTTGACTGTAGCTGTGGAGGACAGTCACACTCAAAGGGTTTGATTTGACACCATTTCCTTTTTATGGTAATGGCTGTTGATTCTCCATTGGCCATTTGATCTCACAATGTTCTTTTTGAACAAAAATATCCTGTGAAAGATGATGTGATGTTTCATAATCACAAAACTCTGACTTGAAATTCATATCATAAACATAGCCAACATAAGATACCGCAGCCAAGGGTGTGGTTCAACAAAAGTGTCATCTTCTTGTGTACTTTCAAACACGAAAGTGCAGGTATAAAAATGCAGTCAATTTTAATTGCCTTTTCCATGCCACTTCCATTGGGTAATATTATTAAATACTGTCATATGCTGTATAATTTTATTATTTTGTTTCATTTATGTTTCTTAGACAACCTGCATGGATGACATGCTTTGGTACGAAGCCCCTGTACCATCTTGTTAGTACACCAGGTTTTTGATCATCTCACATTTGCGGACTGCTGAGAGTCTTTTCATTAAAAAGTGAATCATCAACAGTTTTTTTTTTTTGACCAATAGGTAATATCTTGTGACAAGCTGCAGGCGCTGATATGATTAATGCACAAGCACGATCGCCAGGCCCTGACCTCTGTAAGAGTGTAAACATGGCAGTCCTCCTGCGATTGAGCATGAGCTAAATGCCGTTCCAGAGCAAGGCCGAATCCCTAGATGCCTCGGATGACACACGCAGCTTTTGCTGGCTGAAAATCTCTCCTCACGAGCTCTCGGCACAGGAACAAATTAGCTACACGTCTGCAGCAGGAGGGATCGGTCCTTCTGCCTCGCCCTCGCGAGGGACAGCCGTGGAGTGGCTGCGGGGGTGGGGGTTGCTGGAGTCGGAATCGGTTCGCTCACCCCCCCACACCCAACCCCCCGAGCGCAACAGCTCGTTACCATCGGGAACGATGGCCAGAGTTATGGGATACCGGGCTTGGCGTTCCGGGGACTCCACCCTGGTGCTGAGAGGCGGGGGCCGTTTGGGGGCTGAGCTCAGAGGGCGTAGGCCTGACATCGTGAACAACAACGGTGACCTGCACGCAGATCCAAGCCAGCACATCTGGCCTCTCATCACTGGCCTCTCTGAGGAGTGGTTGCTGGGGAATTCAAACGATTCCTTGCGGCTTTGGCCAGAACGTACGGAGCAACACCCTGCTTAGTACCAAAGCAGATATGTTGGGGACTCCGCCACACTTTTGAGGGGACATTGCAACATTGTGTGTCCAGATTGAGGAAAGACCAGTGACCCTCAACACTCTTATATCTCAAAAATTGCAAAAGCTTTGCTAGCAGGGTCATTTTTACAAACATGCACACAGCACAGCTAAAAAAGAAAAAAAACATGCACTGCAAACAAACCTGGTTGTTGCCATTAGCCTGCGTGGGTTTCAGCGCCATCTCTGGTCCTGGTGGGCTGCCTCCTGAAGTGGCGTAGGTGTAGGCCAGCTGTGGGATTAGTATGGTCTGTTTGTTGCCGGTCAGAGCCCGTAAACAGGGCACGCTGCTCTGGCCGGTGATGGCCACGATAGTGGGCAGCTGAGTGGTGACAATGTTGATGGGGTTGGCACTTGTTGGTGGGGTGGTGTAAAGGGGGTTGGAGTTGGGGCTGGCATCGGCCGTGCCATTGGGCAGCGGCTCTTTCTTTATGCAAGTCAAGTTCAGGGGCTCTTCCTGAACGGAGTAAACACTGTTCTGGTAAACGCTGCCCCCGCTGGCCCTGTCCGACTCCTCCCGGGGGAGCTTTGGTAGTGATAGGTCCAGCGGCTCCTCCGTGTCCTTCTCGGACTTTAGGACGAGCCCGCCTGCGGACAGGTTTAGTGGTGAGGGGGAGGGAGGGGTGCTCTCTGAACCATTGACAGCAGGCTCTGCAGATGGTGCCCGTGATCCAAACTGTGTTGCCGGGCTCTCCTGCGCGTCCTTGCCATCCAGTCTCGGGGAACCAGCATGCTCCGTCTCCGGTTCGAAGGAGGGGCTGGGCGCCTCCACCGAAACCTGACCTGCCTGCATCTTCTCAAACCACTTCTTGACCACGTCCAGTGGCAGGTTGACCGAATCCGAGATCTTGGCAAGCTCATCCCGGTTGGGCTCTGCATTCAGGGCGTAGTAGGCCTTGAGGAGCGACAGGAGGTTCTTGAGCGGGGGCTGGCTGGGGGGCAGGTTGGCGTCCGACAGGAGGGAGGAGATCAGAAGCTCAGCCCTCTCCGCATCAGCCCCGTTGACCCTCAGGGCCTCCTTCTTACAGTGTTTCAGCTGGTGAAGTGCATCTAGGCCGCCGGGGCAGTCTTCGCAAAGGAGACACGTGCCATCGTCCTTCCCCGCCCCTGCCTTTACATCCTGGTCTGCCTTCTTGCTCTTGTCCGTTTTGACGGTGAGGTCCTCAGGGAGCTTCTCCGTTTTGCAGACCTCGGTGTTGACCCCCGTCGTGACCTCCTTCTTCAGCCCTGCGGAGGCCAGCTGTGCCTGTGTGGCGTCTAGGCTGTAGTTGATGATGATCTTGGTGGTGCCGTCCTGGTCGACGACAGGAAGACTGATGGCCGAGATGACTGACTGGTGGGAGCCCGGCTGAGCCTGGCCTCCCGCAACTGCCACGGTCACGCCTCCTCCCCCTCCGCCTCCCACGCCCGGCTCTTTGGACGCAGTGGCGTTGAGGTGGGCGTTCTCCAGCACCTGTCGGAGCACGTTCCCGTCCACCGCCACCTTGAGTACGTTCTGGATGTCGCTCAGGTTGATGCTGATGGGGGAGACCAGGCCCACGGTGGGAAGCACCACAGCCTGCACCACGCCCTGAGGAGAGGTCACTGCCTGCAGGGTGGAGGCCCCATTGAAAACCCCGTTAACCCCCGGCGCCACCACCACTGGCTTATACTCATACTCCACGGGCTCTGATTTGATCTGGTTGAGCGGCAGCTGCTCCTGAAGAGGTTTCCCATGCTCCATCTTCTCCCGGAGCTGGACTCTGGCTGGGGTGGAGGGCGGGGAGGGCAGGGAGGGGGAAGGGCACTGGGGGGCTTTGGCCCCCGGGCGGGGCCGGCCATTCACCGGGGCGAGTCCAATGCATTTCTTGCTGCTGATGTGTGAGCTGTAGGAGCCAGAGTGAGAAAAACGCTTCTTGCAGTTGGAGCACTCGTATGGCTTCTCTCCTGCAAAACCACACAAGAGATTTTTTCTCCATTAAAAAAGACCAGCATTTAAAAAAAAAACAAAAAGACGACCTGCTGAAACCTGCTCCGGATAGCCTGAGCACATTTTCGGCGATACCAGAACACTGATGTAATGGAAGCAAATTCTCCCCTAATTGCGGTCCGAGACAACGCCAACAGCAACACAATTTTCGACACATTAAACAAGAATGCGACGCTCCGCAACAAAATCAAGAAATATAAATACTGAGAGTTATGAAATATAAACATCGCTCACTGTGGAAATAACACAATCGGGTCCGGAGCCGAGGCCAATATGGTTGTAGTCACGATGCGCTATCCTTGCCTAGAAACCCCCCACCCATCCCTCCCGCCCCCCGCCCTTGGGTGCGCTGCCATGGCGACGGGATTTGACACTCACCGCTGTGGATGCGCAAGTGCTCCTTCAGGTGGTGCTTGTACTTAAACGCTTTTCCACATTCAGTGCACTTGAATTTGCGATTGCCCCCAGTCTGCGTCACATGGGCCTGGCAGAAAAAGAAAAGGAGATGCAGATCATGAGTGTTTGCTGTGACTCCTCCGCACAATTCATATGGAGGCCTGGATTGCATCTGTCTTCTGTCCATAGCTGATAAATAAATAAATGAAAGCAAAAAATGGTGTTCGAGAAAAAAATAATCCATTTTAATTCAAAATTATTGAGTTGATGCCAATGAGTCCAACCCTGAGCGTTCATGAATGTGGGATTACAGACATAAAAAAACTTTGCTTTGACAATCTGATGAAATCAACAGCAATACAAATACTGAGATAATTCAATTAGAAATATTGGCATCTACTCCAGTAGCGAGGGGTTTATCAGAGCTTGGCAGAAAACGGATTTAAAAATTACGAGAAAGCGATGAGAAGCTAAAAACACTGGGCAGGAAATGGCAGTCTTGTGAAATAAATTAATTGGGTAACGCTGAGGAAGAGATAAACTTTCAGGTACTTATGGCACCGTAATAGCACTTAGTGGGAGCGGAACCCCCGGCCTCTCAGCCAATCAATGAGGCTGGAACTCTGCCCGAGGCTGGAGAGCCAGCACTAATCTACAGGCTTACCGTGGATGAGCTCTGCACCACATCGGCTGAATTTATTCTGCTAAAAGAGACTCTGCAGGCCAGGAAAAAAAAACTGAATGTTGCCCATCCTTTACTGACACTCATATGAGTCAGTCCTGGCACCTACTGTACTCAAGACTGTCTTCAAATGCAGGGGGTCACTATCTCCTTTAAGGGAAAAGGGGGTGCAGTCTTCCCTTCATACGTTTTGTGTTTTCTCTATTTAGACAATCCCAGTACAAAGACATGCCTCAGCTGGGAAATAAACCCTTTCTACACAGAGTCATAAAATGGGATCGAGAGCTGGATCCCTGTTAGTTCATGCATCACATGTACACCAAAGGCTTGTGGACTGTTATCACAACAATAAAAAAAGACCATGTTTATATTGAATAATTGTTGCATGATTGATTTCTTACATATTTGTGTGATAACCATCCTGGCACAAGGTTCATTCATCTTCAAGCTGAACTTGAATAAACATGTATGAGAGTGCACTATAAAGCATATTTCGGACAGAGCGGTGTCTGTTCAAAAGCAGGGGCTTGTGGCCCCTAACCCCTAACCCCTGACCCCTGACCGGCCCTCAGCAGCTGTAATGTCATAACAGTGATCTGGCGTTTGTGGTACCTGGTCCCGGCCGGTCTTGTGCGCCGACATGTGGCGGTCCAGCTGGGTGCGGTAGGCGAAGGTGTAGCTGCAGAGGGAGCAGCTGAAGTTGTCCTCGCTCTTCTCATGGCGGTACTTGATGTGCTCCTTCAGGGAGGTGTAGCGCTTGTAGCCGCGGGCGCAGTACGGGCAGGTGAGCAGCTGGGAGAAGGCGTCCGGAGTGCCTGAGAAAGAGGGAGAAGAGCAGAATTAGGTAAGTCACTCTGGATAAGGGCAATGTAATGCACCAGACTGTAATGGGTAGGAAACCTTGTGGATCAACAAGCACTGTTACTAACGGTACACGCAACTGAACTATGGCATAAAAATGTGGCAGTGATGACAGACGGCAAAATTGAATGGCACATGGAAAATACATGGCAAGATGGTATCCGTTGCTAGGTTACATCATCACATAAAGCCTCCAGATACCTGTTACAAATATATAGAATCAAGTAATGATATACTGCTGTTCGATATCCGCCGTGTTTTCTCAGGAGATCAACATCTGGTTTTAGGTATACCATGACGGAGACCAGAAAACGTTGAGGAAATTGAACCTCTGGCGGTAAGCACCATGTACCGCTGTGGTAGACAGCATATTCTGCCGGCGTGGATGCAATCTACCCTCTTATTCTCGCTGAGACCAATAACCACCAGTTTGCCCATGACTGTCCCCCATGTGAAAGCAGCATAGTGCTGACAGTGAAGGAGCCGGCCAATCAGGGTCAGACTCACAGCAAACAGCTGCACAGGGTTCACATGGGGACGGGAGGGGAACTCTGACTTAAAAACAATCACTTAACAACCGAACGGATTGGCAGGAGGTAATGAACCCTAGAGCGGTCTCAAGGAAACATTTGATAGAAATAGCATAACCCGGTAATTTAAAAATTGCTTTAATAAATACAACAAATCCATCAAAGACCCTTTTATTCACATTCCTGCTATTATCAATTTATTATCATTTTTTTCAATCAATAAGCACAACACCGAACCTCGTTATGTATATGTAATATATTTTTGCCAAGAGCTCTTTCCTATTCCTTTCTAAAGATTTGAATATGAGAGAAAATATCAGACTGCATAACAAGCTTAGACTCTCTGAATAAAACATGCCAGCACCGTCTCTGTTCAGAACACTAATACTCTGTGCATTCGGCTGCTCGCGAGGCCTTTGATGATCGAAATATGTGCACCAAACAAAGAAACTGGGACAAGCAGATTACAGATTTCCAAGGCGTAATAGAAGGTAAGCAGTGAAATCTAATTAGAGCTATAAACAAAACGCTACCCAGGGTCGGAGCGGAGAACACGCAGGTGAGTTATTTAAGTTGGTCCTGTGAACTGTAGCACGTTAACCTGGAGTCGCAGGCTGGTTACTGATTTCACCAACGTGAGAAATCTTCTCAGGTGCTGCAATTTTTCTCACCACAGGTAGCAAAGAGGGGTCATGAAATGCCATAAGGAGCTCTGCTATGGTCTCTTACAGGTGAACATGGCCAGATCTTAAAGCATAGTTTAGGCTCTTTTTATGGCTTGAAGAGTGCTAAACAGAATGGTGGTGACTCCACAGCCTTGGCGACACTGCTCAAGAGGGAAAAATGTTATTGTTCATTTCAGTATGACTGCCTCAGGGGTTTGGTGTGAGAAAGTGAAGGGATTTGAAATTTAAAACTAAGAAGGCCAAGGGCAACAGAAATAATCGCTACGGGTCTGATGGAGTCTTGATATTTCAAGCTCTGATCTTCCATTATGTTCTGTTTGATGTTCCCCTGAGGGTAAGAGGCAAGAGGAGGCGTAGTTCAGGGTGACTGGTAAAGGTCATGAGGTAGATGGGGGGTTAATGTTGATGAGGATGATGGGAGTTGTAGTTCAGATACTAGTTATAGGGATAGAGTTCTGGTGTAAGAGTGAGGCTGATAAGAATTTCAGTACTGAAGGTTATAGGATTTGTAGTTCAGACTGGGGTTATGGATGTAGGGCTATGGTGATAAGGATGGCCTCACCGTTCTCGTCGTGGCCGCTGGCCTCCGGCGTGCCCTGCCGCGGCTCGTCCTCAGGTGCCTCGGGGTAGATCACGGCGGTGTCGCCCTGCTGCAGCATCTCCTCCACCATGGCGTCCGTGCTGCGGTCTTCATCCCCATCTGAGCCACACTCATCCTTCACTGCAACACACGCACATGCACACACTTAGCAAGGCCGCTCAGGAACAACGCTGCAACACACGCACATGCACACACTTAGCAAGGCCGCTCAGGAACAACACTGCGACTCAGCATACACGTACAGCTACTTGAAACTATGTAAGCCTCACTGGAACGGTCTGTATTTTAACAGATTCATGGAGTGAAATTTTATTCGATCTCACAGCAGATGCAGGTCACCGATATGCAACTGTGGTAAATGTTTAGTTTAAGCCAGCACTGCTCTAGGAGGTCTCACTGGTTACTAAATGTAAAGATTCAAATCTTTTTTTCACGAGGATATTTAGTGTTTGGATCACTGTTAAATAAATATGCCCAGTGAATCCTATTTTTTTTAAAAAATTAATTAATTAGGCCTTTATTATCGACACTTACATAAGGACTGATTGGAGATTTGGTCTTAAATATGTGAAAATATGGAATGTTCCAGGCAAGGGCAGGGAGTAGTGGTTTGGGACTTGGGCCAATAGCCGGAGGGCTGCTAGTTTGAATCCTGAGCAGGAAACTGCTCTTGCTCCCTTAACCTGTGGTGCTTCAACACAACATCCAGCTGTACAAATGGACACAGGAAAAAAGTAAAGGTTGTACTTTGCTCTGAGGGATGTGCAGTATCAGCAAAGCAAACAAATAATGTGATGTACTGCTGTTCTTCTTTTTTTCCAGAACCAGAAAGTGAATGTAAAATTCATTGGAAACAGGTGTATGGGTCAGAAGGGCACCCAGTGGGGAACCTGTGGAATAACTTCCCTCAGTCATCATTCGACCAGAAACAAATGGCAGCCTTATTTTATCACGTCTGCTTTCTAATTTATTTCTGTAAGGGCAACAAATGTGTGAAAATATAATCATGTTAGACTCCTATGTGCATATACACGTATCCCAAACTTGCATGTATATGCGTCTATGCATGTGTGTGTGTGTGTGAGTGTGTGTGTGTTTGCATGTCTGCATGTGTCTACGAGCGAGTGATTAACATAGAGTGAAAGTGTGAATGCTTGTGTTCTGTGTGGTGACTTCCCTTAAGGAACCTGCTCCTCCAAACAATTTAACTTTTTGTGTCCTGATGTCCTGCCCTGCTTCTTAAATCTTCTCCCACAGACATAGGCTGCAATTTCCATGCACAACATGTCCCATAGGTGTCATTTACGCTGGGAGTGCCGGGGACATGGGGGGTTGCTTTTGCCTTTATTTATATGGCCTATTGAAAAAAGGTGTGAACACATCGAACGCGTCGCTGTCCCCATTTTTCCAAAACAAACGGACGCTCATGCCATCTCCCTTCCCCCCGCCCCCACATCATCCAGCTGCCTCCTACAGGCTACACGATGCGCACGCTGAGCCCAACCTTTTCTTTCTGCGAGGTGAGGAAATGGAGCCGCGCGGGGTTCACGCGGTTACAGACACCAGAGGCTGCGTTTCAGCCACGCTGGAGCCAACATCAAAAAGCCTGAAAGCGCGATGGTTTCACACCGCAGCGTAATGAGCAGCAGCCATAACTTCCTCACATCTGCGATCTGCCTCTCTTTCTTTCTCATTCTCTCTCTCTTTCTCTCACCGATTCCACATGCCGCCACCACCTCATCTCTCCCCATTTAAACCATTTCACTTTCAGCCACTCAATGAGAGCGATAACCTGAATCTATAATGCGGCAGCCATTTGTTGATGTCTTGTGGTAACATTAAGGATTCTAATTCTGGGATGAAAGGGGAAAATGGTTCACAGGTTGTACTGGATGGAATCATTAACAATAGAAGAGGAAAACTAATTATTCTACAGAATGTAAAGGCAAGAAGCTCCATTACACAGACCCCCCCCCCCATCCCCCCATCCCTCCATCCCACCCCTTCTGTGAAATGAGGCCCTCGTTGCAGTCAGAGGATTTCATGACAGTGCCATTCCCACACAGAGGGCTCGGCGGCCCGCGTTTTCAAAAGCCCTCTTTGTGGCTAGCGGCTAGAGCCAGCTGCCCCCTTTTTCTCTCTCCGTATATTGAAGTCTTGTGCCTCGTTAGCTCGTTACACCACGATTTTGTCCGGGCTTCCATCTAAAGCCTGATCCCCAGACTGCCATCCCCCACACCACGCCCACCCACCACCCACCAGCAAGGAGGCTCCCAAACCTCACGTGCTGTGGGGTGGACGAACAGAGAGAACTTTCAGAGGGGCCCGCAGGACAACAACATGGGGGTCCCTCCTTCCAGCCCCTGCCCCCTCCCACCGTACCCGATAGGGGGAAGAGATGAAAGACCCTTTCTTCCTTAAAAAAGTTTCTCAGAGTTTCCCCAGGTCTCGGTGACCTGTGGCTAACCTCCTATCGTACGTACTTGATAGGCACAATTCTGTCCAAACTGCAAACTCATGTAGAGACCACGTGCTACGGCACTGGCCAGCAGCTAACAGTACACCAGAGGTCACTAATCAGATGAACAACCTTTCCCTCAGGAAAAGGAACGGTCTTCTTTTTCTTTTTTTTTTTTTTCCAGGGTGGTGGCGGGGAGGGAGGGGTTGGGGGCTTGTTTTTGTTAGCTGGTTTCATTATGAGCAAACAGCCATCAAACTGAGCCTCACATCCAGGTAAACAGAACGCTGAGCCATCTGTGGAGCATGTGTTTCCCATCAGATTAATGAACACTGAAAGCATCAGCGAGGACTAATTAAGATACTACACTCCTGAAAAATGTAACCTGAGGATGCGCTTACACAACTCAAACCCCCCCCCCAGGCAACAAGTGCTGTAATGTGCTATGGTATGCAAGTGCCTAAATGTAATGTGATTTGTTAATGAATTAAATAAATATGACCGAGAATATCCGACATAGCACATCAGGGTAATGAGATATACATGAGTTTTTTTTTTTTCCCACAGCCTTTCATGTCGACTAGCGTCTCACATGAAACCTGCAATGACCGCAGCAGGTATTTCAATTCAGGAATTAAGACGGCTATTTTTTTTGTTGTTGTTGTTTTTAATTGAAACACAGTAAGCCCTTTTTCTGTGCTTCTGGAAGCGATGGACAGACGTGTGGAATTCAGGATGCCTGGGAAGGACATTCCATGTCCTGAACAACGGCTCTGGGGAAGTATCGGCTCCTCAAATGATCCGGCCGGACCTGGCCCAGAACCCGCGAGCATGGTGCAACATAGGGGCGCGGCCTCCCTCATCCAAGCAAATAAATAAATAAAGTGTAAAAAAAAAAAAAAAAAGCATGCACACAGTCCGCCGTTGCCATGGGGATTAAACAGTTTCAGCAGGACCAGAACCCAGGCCAAAAGGCTCTGCCTCTACCAACCCCCCCCCCCCGCCCTGCCTCGAGCCCAGAGAGAGAGGGCCAGGTGCTGCTTGAGAAAGTCCGATTTCGGGATTATATTCATCCTTGTAAAATGAGGGAAAAACAGACTCAAGTGCCTGCTAACCCTCACGTTAAGCCCTGGGCTTTCTTCCCATGACCTCATAGTATCGGTTGCTTTTCCTCTCAAGAACTTTGTATTGTTGGGTGGTGTGGGGGAGGTGGGGGGGGGTTGCTTTCCAAAAGCCTTTGTAGCTCCATCGTTTGTTCATCGCGTGTTGAAAAATGCTCTCACAAAGGTCTCCTGTGACCCCCCCCTCCTTCTGTTAATTGGAAAATTGTGATTGAAACATCTTGACGGGCTTAAATTGTAAACCGTCAACAGTATTAATTAAGCTGACAAACACAGTTGTTAAATGGATAAGTTGTATTAATGGAGACCATTACTTGATCCTTTGTTTCCAGGTATGTATCAGGTTTACACTCCATTTAAAGTGCATTTGTCTCAAGTACATGTCTGCAAATTCACATTCATTAACCACTACACAAATTCTTTCCTACCCTAAGATGTGTATTTTTCATAAATGCGTTGAGAACATTAAGAATACATGCCATCCATCTGAAGCTGCCATCTCAGAGGTGGAAATTACCTTACCATCCCAAACCACAATGATAGCATCTGTCATGCCAATCACGGCTGTTCTTGGATTTGAACTCATTTGTGCGACAGCAATCTGAGCTGTTGAAGGAGTAGACCTCATGTCTGAGAAAGCTGATTCAGCCCGGCAACAGCAATCAGTGCAGTTCTAGAACTAGAACTCAAATTTTGAGGCCAGTTCTAGAACCATATGTTTTAGGACAATCAGAATTGTTCTAGGCCAAAAGGTCAATTCAGAACATCACCTCTGTAACAAAAACTTAGATCTGTAGGGCCAATCAAAAATCAGTAACCCAGTGATGTCAGTGGCTGAATGACATCACTAACTGGTGAAGAAGAAAACGTCATCCAGTGACTTGCAGTGATGTGCTTCAAGCTTCAGGATTCATCACTTCCTGTTTGTTTGAAATGAACCCAAGAAGCAAACAGAACTCACCTTTAAAACCCACATTCTGCACCGGACCTTCTGGCCCCAGGGTGTCCTCTGTCGCATCTGTCAGGAAGACGAAACAGAAAAAATTATTTGTTAATTTTGTTTCCATTTTCAGATCATCTGTTTGTTGAATTATGAAACTGGTTTCCTCTGAGCTTTCAGATACAAAAGCTGAAAATAAACAAGAGAGGAAGAAAAATTATGTTGTTCTCCAGGTTTTAAATTGGCAGCATTTTTGTGTTAGAGACCATCCGTCTGAAAACACCTCGTAAGTAAACTTCAGTCCAAATTTGATTTAAAATGTGATTTAGGATCTTTAAAAATGTTAAACTTCTCCACATGAGCCATTACTGTCATCTTTACAGATGTAATTGGTCTTACGTCTGTGTACTAATCTTGACCGAGAAAGTCAATGTACAGGAGAAAAGAGTGAATAGCTTAGAATATCTAATAGTACTATGCATGCATTTATTTTATAAATACCGTTCATCACACAATCCACAAAAAAGAAAACAATACTTAATCACACACACAGGCCTGCATAATAAGTTTTTTAGACTGGGATTCAATCAAAATTTGTCCTTACCTTTTACTTACAATTGAATGAATGTGTTATGCTTTTTCTCTACAAGAACCATTTTGTGAGTTGTCAAGCTATGTCAGCAAAGACAACGTACATTTAATGAAATGTGAATGAAAGTTAATGACAAATGTTGATTGAATCCCGACCTTGGCGCTGGTTTACAGCGCTTTATACACGGCTGTGAAACAAAGCCAGAGTTTTCATCGGAAAAGAGACTTTTGGCATGAGCCCATAAAGACCAACTTTACTGGATAAAACCTCATTCACCACAGGTACCATCACGTTTCCAAGCATCCAAGAGGCATCCCCTGCCTATAAAATTACTGGAATTACTAAGGTCTAAAACCAGTGTAATGTAATAATAACAATAATAATAATAAAAAAGAATTTGAATAGATCTCCCATATGCAATTACTCAGACTATTCAGAATGAAAATTATGTTTTATCCCCTCTGCGTGGCAGACAGTCACTTAGGAACGAATGAAAAATGAAAAAGAGCATGTGGCTTCTGATAGCGTATAATCATGAAGAACGATTCGGAGGAGGACAAGAAAAAAAACGTTGGGATGAGAACGGAGAGAATGGGAGCTGGTAGAGACAGATAATAATAACAATAAAACATTTTTAAAGGCCCCGCTTTCCGTTCCCGCTGCCGTCGAGGCCTACCAAGGCCTTAATTCTCCGGGAGATACAATGATGAACGGATCTTCCTCGCTCTTCACTGCTGGCATTTCCAAGGTAAGCCAACAACTGTTTTACGGCCACCAGGAGAGGCATAAGATGGGGGACGGGGAGGGGACGGGGGGGGTAGGGAGAGAGGAGAGGTACAGAAAGCCAGTAACGTGCATTAGTTTTTATCAGAGCAATCTGCCGCACTGACAGGTGTGATTACGCCACATATATCCACGGTGGCAATTCTAAGAGGGACACAAAGTGTCAGTACATTGAGCTGGAGGGCATCCAATTGAGAAGAGCTCTGCTTCCAAGTTCCACATGCAGCCCTTATCATTTAGAGACCCCAGCCAAAATGGTTTATTACTATATTTTTTCCTTTAATTCCCGGTGCTTAATTAAACATAAAAAAGGATAGAGAATGGAAGTTTAAAAAAATCATGATGTCGTCGAAGGTGGAACTGCAGCTGAATGAGTCACCAAGATGTGGACGCAGGGCGTTGCGTGGAATTGTGGGAAAGCAGGCATCAGCCTGCAGCCTGCGCAGTCAGGCACAAGCCACAGAACTAAATATACCTGTACGGAAAACAAGGAAACGCAGTCGCCTCATTTTACTCAAGCTACTTCAACTAATACACTCTTTTTCAAAACTATCGGGCCACAAATACAGAACACACACAGCAATGGCTCTGTGTTTGACAGAACGGCTGTAAATAACTTTCAACAGCAGGTTAAGTGGCACTCATTTTCTCAACCTCCTCAGCTTGATTGCCGCCAACGGCAGGGCGAGATGTAAAAATGAGAGCTCGCTCTAAACAAATATATTTATATATATGTATAAAAAATACACCAAACATCTGGCATCTGAAGTATCCAGCTCCCCTAGACGGAGAGTGGAAAGAGCTCATGTGACAATGCTACTCAAAGACAAAAGGGCTCTCCTAATCAATCTGCTACTCGGCCTGGTTTGAGATCTCCTTCTAATCTGCTATAAAGTTTGACAGAACCATGCAGCTTCAGTACGAACCATCAAATGAAGATGCGATGCGTAAAAATAGCACACAGACTAAAGAGCAGAGGAGGAGACCTCTCGGAGAAAGAGAGAGAGAGAGAGAGAGAGAGGACGGCTGTAAGCAGGGCTTTGTTCACAGTTGTGGTATGATGTTTCATGGAGAGGGAGACTTTTCATGTTAAAAGAGAGATTAACTTTTTTATTGAGCTTGCAGAGGAAAATTTGATAAAAAAAAAAAATAGTATCAAAATAGACACAACACAGAGAATCTGTGAGGAGGAGGGTAGACCTGACTGGAGGGGGTGGGGGTTGGGGGGGGGGGGTTAGGTTTCTGACTTAAATTCCAGAATTAAGGGTAATAAACAATTTGCAACAAACAAGCATGATGGGACGGGCTTCCTATCCCTAAAAAAGGAAAAAAAAAGCACATCAAAGCAATTGTTGTGTCCATTTATGCTCTTCGTACCTTTCTACGGGTAACTTCTCAAATGTTACAAAACATTGTTTAAGATCTAAAATAGAGTGCTTTGATGTATTATTCATTATTTTAGATATTCTTAATATAAAACTGCATTTTTTTCATGCCATTTGATGCACGCATCCAGATTAAACCTAAATAAGATAGTTGCTATTTTAATGGGTTTTTCTGTTCTAAGAGTGCAGCGGTTACCATGCAGTTAATAAAAGACTTCTTAATTACCCTGTTAGAGACGCATTGCTCAAATGCCTCTTCTCTTTACCTCCACACACCTCATGATCTAGGCACTAAGCTGGAATGAAAGCATTTTGCAGAAAAGTTCACGTCTGTTTTCCAGCTCTGGTTGATGTGGTCAGGGTGAGGTGGTCACATGACACCACCTCTTCCTGAGGGACAACCGTGATGACCTCCAGGCCCCACGAGGGCGGAAGCATGACACAAAACTCAAGGCCCCTTCATTTCCATTTCAGACCAATTCTGTGGTGAGTTGCAGATCTCAATGTGTGATAAGCACACGGAGAAAGCGTGAGCTCAGTGAATATAACGTCATTCGCATGAGAAATCAGTGAATCTGCTTGGCACAGATCCAGAAAATACCTCAGTAAAACACTGGCCGTGCATTATTTTCCGTCTGTCTCTTACCACCATATTTCAACATTATACGCCAGTAACACCTCTAATCTTACGCCATTGTTCTCTATAAAGCATCCAGCTGTTGTGTCTGCTGCAGCTAACATTTTAAAAAGAATACCAAGGTTTTCCCTCAACCGGTGGAGAGCACAGAGAAATGATTTATTCCACAGTGAGGTTTATTCCAGGCGCCGACTGAGTAGGCAAATGGGGGGTGGAGTTTCAGGCCTAAGATCTGTGCAAAGCTGCTTTGCGACAGTGTCTAAGGGAAGAAGTACTACTACACTAATAAAACTGGGTTTAAAAGAATGGATAAACTCAACGCTATATCAACTGATATAAGAGCCCTTGTAAAAACCCCAAAGTAATGACAGAAATGGCAAAATTGAAATGACCCAAAGTAAGGACAGAACGGGGCACAAAAATGTAAAACAGATCTTGCTTCACCCCCCCCGTCCGTCCGTCTATCCCTGTGTAACCCAAACAGGGAGGGACCTGCCGTGCCAGAGGCCACAGACTGTAAACCCACTTCCTGTGAGGTTGGGCCGGGGCTAAAAGCCTCTCCCCCGCACTCGGCCGGGCTCCGCAGAAGTCATGGGAGAATGAGATTTTATTAACGGGTGGAGCTACAACAAACTGTGTGTGACTTGTGTGAACCGATAAAAACTTTTTTCTCTCCACAATGACAATCACAAAAAAAATTAAAAATTGACATAATTTATCAAGCATATATACACATGTAAATTTATATCAGTTTTTTTTCAGGGTCACAAAAAATTAAATAAATTTAAAGCAAAAATTAAGATTACAAGATAAATGTATTAACAGTGTAAAACAACAGAGTTACCATGTCCCATTCCAAATATTTGCCTTTTATTGCCTCCAAAAAAAAAAGACAGGTGTAAATATACACATGTATAAATGATTGATAAGTGAAGTTCAATAATTGGTTAATATCACTGATTGACAGATGACATATGTTGCTCCACCCATTTTTAGGTTTCATGAAACTATAATATCCCATCCCTAGACAGGCAGTTACATGGGGACACACTGGACCTCAGCCAAAGGCCTGAGATCAATTTAACCAGGCTGTCCTGCAGGAGGTCTCTAGCAAGAGACGGTGAGCCGCTTGTCGGGTCCATAACCTTGAGAGGGAGTGTCTTCTCCTTGCATGCCGGGTGGGGTGAGGGCTGGGAGGGTGGGCACTTGAGTCGACCGCTCTGGTGTCACATTACAGAGGCTGAAGGAGGTCACGCTTGACCTGGTTATGCAAAACACGACGAGCAGGAGTCCAGACAGACATGACAAGATGGCCGGGCCGTAGTTAAGAGGCACGATTCGCGGTGAAACGAGCCTTCAGACATCGGCAATTCGCTGCGAAACCCCTTATCGCACACGAGCAGGAATCCGATCTTTTAACAAGCCCGTGAGTGTGTTCAAGTAAACAGCCCGTCTGCCAAGACCTACTCTGAAACTCAGTTTGTGCAACGGACGTAATTCGCGCCTTGTTATTAAGACAAATGTGTGCTCTTGAAGCTGTTGCACAATGAATGGATAGCAGTGTGGAATAAGTGGGTAAGGAGCTGGACCTCGTAATCATAAGGCTGTAAGTCCAAGTCTGCAATAGGACACTCATGCTCCTGCTGTAGTCCCATCTTCAGGCAAAGCACATAAACGGAAAAGCTTCAGAAATTTACAGCTCTGCAGCACAGATATACAGCCGTATAAACAGGTAATATATACAACAATGTTGCTTTGTCAGCAACTTAACGATGTAAACGACTTTGCAATCACTTTACTGGGATAGCTGCAGTGAATTTGAGCGGCTACCTGATAAGCATGAGACACACGGTCACACGGCTAGGGCCACACATTTTATACACTGACAATTGTTTTTTTTTTTAATGTTAAATACTGCCTGAATCAATCAAATGCATTAAATGTACAAGCAATTCAATCAAAACAGACTTTACATTACATCTTCTTTGATTGTCTTGCATTATTCTGGGGAGAAGAAAAAATGTCCTTTGTAAGCTGTTCTCTTAATCTTAAAACCAAACAGAGCATAGTCACTTTAAGAGACTTAAGTCTGTTCTTATTTAAAACACACGCCCCTAAAAGGGACCGAGGACGTGATTGAATCACGGCCATATAGTGAATTCCAACAAACCCTATGTTTCTTCCTCACCCCACCTCGCGGGCGGGGGAGGGGGCTGTTTGGAGAGCGGACCGCCTTGTCTCCCTCACATGGCTCTGCGTAGCCTCAGGCCACAGGTTAAGACAGTTTCCTGTTGCTCCCGGTGGCTCCGCGAGCATCCCAAGGGTCACTTCCTGAACACGTGTTTCTGATTGGCCCCTTGTTACGCCGGGATATCA
The DNA here is from genome assembly GCA_022829145.1 of Albula goreensis. NCBI lineage: Eukaryota > Metazoa > Chordata > Actinopteri > Albuliformes > Albulidae > Albula > Albula goreensis. The sequence goes on along the minus strand of CM040753.1, from coordinate 7,112,924 downwards.
CCTTCTCTTGGAGGCTGGTGATAATAAACCTAATAAACGGATTCCACGCGAGAAGGGGGTGGTGCTGCTGCTGCCGTTTCCTTAAGGCCCTGTGCAATGATGACAGAACTGCTACTTGGCGACAATTCTGCTTCACACTGGGATTGTCCAGAATGAATTGCGATATTGGTAGCATGAACCAGAAATCACAGATTTCAATAAACATTTAGTGACGTCAGAGTATTAAATGTGATAACTGTTCTCAGATAGTTGCAATGAACTTTAAAACAACATCTTTAAAGCAACATTATGGGTGTTTACACTTTGCCAGTAGTCATATTCGTTTGCAGTATTAAATGAATGCAGCAATATCACCAAGAAACTCTGGCTGATAAACCGCACAGCACTTGATTTAAAGCTGTGTCCATGCTCAATAGAGTGCATTCATTATAATACAATAATTGCAGCCTCTCACAATTAGTTAATTGCATCAGCCATAACAATTGTGATTACCATTAAGATACGATTAATTGGGCAGCCGTACTGCTGCTGTGAGACGTTTTGCTTGGCGCTAATGGGCGACACAGTGGTCAGGAGGCTTCATGGGAAGGATCTGGGGTCGGCTGGAGCTGCGAACAGCTGCCATCGGTCCGTTCTGACAGCGCCCTGGCGCGGCGCTCCACAGCCCCTGCCACGGTCACATTACAGACACATTGGAGCACTTTCTGCGCAATTTCAAGAATGTAACACATCAGACTACAGGAAGTTTCTTACAAACGACAAATAGCCACTCTTTTATGTTACCAAACAAGCCAGGCATTATCTGTGATTCAAACCAAAACCCTCCTCCTTCCCACCCCACCCCCCCTCGCTCTTTTTCTCTCTCTACCTTTCTCTCTCTCTCACTGCAAATGCTTCAAGATCTACTGCATCTCTCTGTTTGAGTCAATTTGCAGTCAAAGACACAGGAATGCAGTTTGGCTCATCCAGACCTCAGTCAAATCCAACAGGAAACAGGAAGCAGACACAAGAGAAAAAGAGAGAGACAGAGACAGAGAGAGAGGAGAAAACAAGAGCGGGGCAGGGCAGGCAGGGCGGACGGAGGCAGAAATGATCCATAAAAATACCAGCAGCCCTGGATGGGCCCTGCTATGCAGCTCTTCCCATCCCTACACACCACGCCTGTGTGGGGAGAGAGGCTAACTGCCCTCTCAGTGCTCCGGAGCCCTGGAACAGGGCTCAGCTAAAGCAGCAGCCTGGCTTCATTATCCTCTATCTGCTGCTCCCCAAAACACACTGTCCTACATTCAATCAGACCCACATAGTCCATTTAAGGACATATAACAATTCAATCAAAACAGATATCAGTCTGGGAATGTGCTGTTCTGCTTTAGAATTACAAGAACACTTTCCAAGGGTCATACTTTCTGTTTTCTCAAATAAAACAGAAAATACCTGAAGAAATTTATATAAAGTAAATCTAGTACACTATTCACTCATTCTTTGTATTTTTGTATGTTAGTAATTTTATTTCCTGAACCAAATAAAAAAAAAAATCACAGAAAAACAATAGTCGTAAAATAATAAGACTGATCAACAGTGAGATACAGAGTGAGAAAGAGAGAGAGCAAATAAAGAAATAAAGGACCACAACAGAGACTTTGGCTGAGATCCAATCAAACAATCACAGCCTCTGTCAAACCACAAGCAACTCAGTCAAAATATACTTTAGTCTCTTTTTAGGGGAATAAGTTTTTCAATCTACAGAATGAAAAGTGCATGTGCAAAAGGACATGCATGATGGGTTCCAATACAATATAACACATTCAAAAAAAAATACTGTTTTGATTGAATTACATACACCCTTAACGAGGCTAAGTGTGTTTGATTGAATCTCGCCCATAGAGTATGAAACGCAGAGTGGGGCAGGGCGGGGAAGGTCTCACCTTCCTCCCACCCATCCTCCTGGTCTATGGGGCCGTTGTGGCCCAGCATGGCGGGATGGGGCGGCAGGTCGTCGTCCGGCACATTGCTGTCGCAATCGCCTGTGTCCGGCAGGCTCTCCTCCTCCACGATGTGCAGCTTGTCCTCATCGTCCGAGTCTGAGTTTGCCTCCACCACATTGCTGTAATTGGTTACTGTGGAACAGAAGGGGGTGGGGGGTGGGGGCGGGAGAGAGAGCGCAATTCAGAGTGAGGCGACGGGGTAATTCATTTCAGCGCGAACGGAGGGTAAAATAATAACAGTAATGAATGGATATTGGTGTTCACTTTGCCACGCGTTTACTGAAACACCGTTACCTGGACGCCGCGGTAATGAAAATGTAAACTTTGATACACGCTGTGAGGTTAAGCGAATAAAACTTTACAGGGAGAATTTCTGTGATTAATATCCTACTGGTGGCGAAATTATTCTGCGTAAGAAAAGAAATTAAACAATATCCAAAAATGAAAACATAATAATCACATTTAACGGAAACGCCTGCAGCCATCAGCAGATTATATTATAAATGACAAACACAGTTGCAGTAGGCCTCTGGGCCTCAAAGCCCCCTCATCACAGTTACTGAATGTGCAGCAAAGCAACCCCTAACCCTGAAGAGCCACAGGGGTTTCACCTTAAAGTCAGACACCAATTTAGGTCAGAGGAACCAGGTGTGGCAATTGTGCTATTAAATGTTACTATATTATCAACTGCTTCATATACCAATTAATAATGTCATTGAGAAAACAAAGCCAGCACACTTTGTGAAACTCCTGGTCCAGGTTTGGGAATGTGATCTAGCTGTGCTAGGACACAAATAGGTAAGATAGATTGTTGATGGTGGAATTCCCAGGTAGGGATGCTTTGACCTTTGATTTGTTAAACACAAACCTGTACAGCTGCAAATGTATAAATGTATTAAAGGATAGTACAGGTACAGTTACAGAAGATTTGTAACTCACTCTAAATACATATGCATGTTATGTATGTATGATACATTAACACTGCAATGGTATCAGGCAAGCGATAATCCTTACATCAGTGTTTTAGTTTTTATATTTTACAGCAATCGGCCAAAAATTCTTTGCATCTTTACAGCTTTTTATCTCCAGCTCTAGCAGCCGCTAGTATGTGGTATTTTATACTATAATCACAGACATGCCCACTGCTGGTGAAGGAAACAGCCTTTCAGAATGACCCACAGAGACCTCCAACGGCCACGGTGTTACTCTAATTTCCTTTGACATTTTGCAAGAGCGTTACCATTATGTGACACATGCAAAAACAGGTTTTGCAAACGCCAGCTCTGCACAAAAAAATCGGGATGTTGTAAAAAAACATGTTTTTATGGGAACTGAAAGGTACATTGAAAGCAGCAATACAAATAATGCTGCATATTTCCAGAATTCATGATAACAATTTTTTACTTGTATTAAAAAAAATATACGTAAAATCCCATTTGCAACATGTAATGGCAACATATAATGGACATTAGCTCTCTGCTTTACAGCATAATACAGTGCTCCTATGTGCAGGTCACTACTGAATTTTCTCATTTTTCCTCAATTATTTTAAACCAGAGAGTCTGACCATTCATCAAGCTAAATATAACAGAAACATCCCAGAGAGGGCCAAACTATAATTCCAAAACTCAAGGAATTATTATTTTTTATTTCGTTTAAAACTTCATAACCTTTCTGGAAACAAATGTTTTCCCTTCTCTCTCTCTCTCTCTCTCTCTCTCTCTCTCTCTCTCTCTCTCTCTCTCTCTCTCTCTTTCTCTCTCTATGTGATAAAAACCCACAGATCCTCCATTTTACAGAATTTGCACAATGGCGCAGGGTGAGCAGAGAAAATGGCATTGATTTTATGTAGTGGCGCTGGAAGCTTAATTATCAAGTGCATGCTAAGCAGGAGTGAGCGCTGTGACATTCCATTAAACAGCCCAAAGTCAGAATGGCCTTTTGTCTGATAGGGACCCATCAGTTAAGGCAAATGCATAGAGGACAGGGGGTCTTTAATGACCTCTCTCTAATTATATTTACAGTGACTGGAGAACCATTTTCCTTTTAAAGGACTCTTCCGGAGGAGGACGAGCGGTATACCTTGGCAAAACGGAACGGCCGAAATGGTCGTTTTTCAATTTGATGCACCAGCAGCAGATAAGTGAATGGGTCGCAGCAGGGAATTTCATACCATCAGCCTAAAATGCTCATTTTTGTAATGGTCTCAACTTGTTTTCTCGCAATTTCAAAAGTGTTTTTTCTTTTCTTACTCGAAAGAAGGTTACTCTGAAATAGAATGGAAAACGACAAGCAGAGTAAATCTGTTTATAATCTTTATGGTTGTACACTGGCTGTGTACATGAAGTGAAAGCATCATCTTTTTTCATCGGATTAGGTTTTCAATTCGTTTATTGTTTACGTCCCAGGTATTAAAAAACATCAGATAAACTTCTTTTTTTCCCTGGATGCTGTTTCAGCCACCCCAGGTTAAAAGTCCAGGAGTCAATCCTTCATGTGGATTATGTGTGTGTTTGTCTGGCCTCCAGGCTTGACGGAGTGCCTTGAACATTTGGTCGGGATTTGAAATGAGGGGGTATGTCAGGGTCCAGGATGGGGCATGAGGAACCCCCATAATAGAAAGAAAACGTAAGCTTCGAGATCCCCCATTTTAGCATTACATCAATGTAATAACTATGTTACTATGGTTTGTCACACCACCACCAAGCGGCAATTCAGACCCTGCCTCCGATACCATTGGCTGTCCTGGCTCTGACACTGTCCATCCCTCTGATCCCATTGGCTGTCCTGGCTCTGACACTGTCCATCACGTGTAATATCCCTAATCTGGTCTCGCTGTGCCACCCCGCATCCCAGTGCCAGCGCAGATTTTTTCACCGTATAGAGAGGTGTGTGGCTGTAATTAAGGGGAGGTGAGAAGTGAAAATGGGATATTGATTTGGGGACTCTGCACTGAGCTCCCCACCCCTGGTCCACTGCAGAATTGGAACCTGGGATCGAGGCTCTGATCCCCCCCAACCCCCACACACTTCATGTGGGTGGTGCAATCCCTAACAGCGGGGCCAATTCAGTGTGACAAAGCCACTGTCCTGCCAATTTAAGGAGGATCTCAGAAACAGCCAGGCATCATACAGTATTTCGCGTGCAGAGCAGGATAGGAAGGGGTGTTTCTTGATTTACCGCTGTCGTACGGTTGGTTCATCTTACGCCACATGGACAAGGTGTGCCTCACCTGTACGGTTACAGTCATTGCTGAGGGCAGTGGATGTGACAAATGCTGTCTATGGGAAGCCAGAAGGCTGGTGATCAGTCCCAGTGAACCAGCACAAGTCCAAAAAAACCATTCAGTCCCCTCCACACTGCTTTTAAACAAGGGGGTTTGTACATTCCCAGTGTTTATGCTGGTCTTTGGTGTATTTCAGAATCGATTTCTGGAAGGCTCCACATGTCTTTTTTTTTTTTTTAAGCCTTAACTGGCTGCTGATTGAAGGGAAATCACAAACACCTGCAGATGTTTCTGCCCCTCAGTGCTGCAGTTTTACATGCCCTGGTTTTGAGCTTGGCCGTACAGATCGGCAGAGGCAGAGTGTCTGCTCACTGTCAAACAGATGCCCGTGTTTCTCAGGGCAGAACCGCAGAACTGCAGAACTACAGAACTACAGCACAGCCTCCCACTCTCTCTCTCTCTCTGCCGCTCTTTTAAGTCTGCTCGGCCCCTTCCTCATCCTCATCTTCATCCTATATCCTCAGACAGGAGGTCTCTCAGGGAATCATCATTAGCGGTCATGAGAGAGCGTGCGCGTAGTTCGCTCTCTCTCTGCTGAAGTCACACGGGCTGCACAGCGCAGCGCAGCTCTGTGGGAGTGGGAGGAGGACCTGATCAAAGGACTAACTTTGTGATCATCTGAACTTCCCTCTCACCCCCCCCCCCTTCCCCCTCCGCCTCTCTTTCTTTTCCCTTCTCTCTCAATTATAAAATTTTGTCAAATTCAGTTTGCATACTGCAATGACAAACACATATTTGCACAAACATGCACAGCGTAATGAACACACAGTATCATGTAACAGAAGAATATATCATACAATATAAAGACAATGAAAGGAATGAAAGGAAAAAAAATATGATTGAAATATAGACATTCTCTCTCTCCCTTTTGCTCTCTCTGTCTTTCCCTCTAGCTCCCTCTCTTCCACCTCTCTCTTTCTCTCTCTCCCCTGATCTGTCTCACTCTCTCTGCCTGAACCTGTGCAGAGTCTGCCTTCAGCTCACCTTTCACCCCCAACAATGTAAATCTGCTTATGCAAAGAGAAGTGTTTCTAAGGTACTGCGTATATCTGCCAGGAAGAATGACCCTTTTTAAAAATGCACTGGGGCGCTGCGGATTGAGGCGCTGAAGGTGATTAAGAGGGTGTAAATAATCGTGACTGTGGTTGTGAGCGGCAGGTGGGCGCGCCCATCCCGGGGGGTGAGTTTGGGGGTTGGGGGGGACAGTGGCCTGATCTCGCCTCTCTCGTTTGGACCCCGCTCCTCACTCCATCCCGCGCCTTTTAAAGCAAATTAATTTCATCTCAAGAGTGCGCAGTCAGCAGACCGGCTTCTCCGTGGATGTGGAGTGTATTTCCACGGGCCGGGCCGTTCCGCTTCCCCCGCCATCGGCCTTATCTACCCCATTTACATTAAGCTGATTTTGTGCTTTCTTTCTCTTCGCCCCCCTTCTGCCGGCTCCCTTCGAAAATGCTTCACGATAATGTTATTGTCATGAGCGGAGACCGGAGGCTGATCCCATGTTTGAATCAATGAGAGGAGGTGGTGTTGGGGTGGGGGGGGTGGGGGGGGCAGTGTTTATATCACAGCAGCAGGTGGAGATGGGGGCGGAGCTCTGTGTGGCATTGAAATTCAGAGTGCCCTCCTGATTGGCAGGCTGGGGGTCAGGTGGATGTTACGGAGGGGAGAGATGAGGCGAGGGGGAGGGGAGGGGTGGAAAGTGGCAGGGGTGGGGGCCGCACTCTGCTTTGAGTGGGACTCACGGCCACAATGCAAAATACTTCAGCCCGAGACAAGAGGCAGCTCTTCAGATGCGAGAGTGGCTGTTTAGGGGTGAGAATCACAAAAGGATGAGAATGCAGCCTTTAATGAAACACACACACACACTCACACTCACACTCACCACACACACACACACACACACACCCCCACACACACACCCCCACACACACACACACACACACACACACACACACACACACACACACACACACACACACACACCCCCACACACACACACACACACACACACACACACATACACACACACACACACACACACACACACACACACATATTGGATATTCAAGCCTTTTTTAACAAGTTGAGACACCTGAAAAGGGGCAGGTATACAGGACTGACCCAGGGAAAGCTGGATGCCAGGTCAAGCTGATTCTACAGGTCTGTGATCCAGCGGTACAGGATTGGTCAGGGTGACTAATGTGACAGTGTCAGTGGTCCTGAAGCCGAGCTCAGTCACTGCACAGTGTAACACACACACAGCGGGGGGTCGCATAGAAAGGCCCACAGTGGCCTGCTCTGAGTGCTGTTCTTCTTGTTAGGATTTACAGCAGTGTAATTGCTTTTGGGCAGTGGTAATGACTCCACGTCTGGAGTGATGTTTATTATCTGCCATAGTTCACTAACTGCCTAATTGACTGAATTTGACTTGTTCATGAATTATAGATCGGACATTTAATGGGGCGACTTTCGGAAATTGGAAACGCACGCGCGGAGGCTGGAGTGTTTGTGAGGGTAGGGCCATTTTCGGGCTCACTTTTAGAAGCAGAGAATGACATTAGCGAGAAACAAAACAGCCATTGCACGCAAGCGTAATTTCATTCTGAGTGACATCACTAAAATTGTAAATGATGTTGCGGTGACCTGAGTGTGACTGAAATTTCGCTCGCTTGCTCTTTGGGAGCACGCAGACTTTGCTTGAGCTGCAGCGCACTGATATACTTGAATAATCTGAAAGGGTTTTCAGTCATGAGAAGGCTTGAAAACACACTGGCTTTGCAGATTGTTTACTTGTACAGCTCATTTTATGAGCATTTGGAAACAAGGTGTAGGTGACCACTGAAGGGTAGGAAACCACAGCCTGAACCTTATTTGGGAAAACCCTACAGTCACATATTCCATAATGTTACAGTCCTTATTATATATATTGTTCCAGCACTTTAATGCCCCTGGCAACAAATACACTGAAATTATGTATCATTTTCACTGCAGAACCAAAATAATATTTCATGGTTTGAAACTCCTTCAGAAGCGAGAGGAGAAACTTCAACAAAATGACAAAAAAAGGGCAGAATTACACATCACAGTGGTGCCTCTCTACAAGCTATCCCATAAGACCCAGCAGCTATATACAGTAAGATGATGCAGAGGACTGCATCTAATCAGTGTTATTTGGAAGATGGTCATCTTTCAAACATTATTACTGACAATAAGCTTATTGTTTCTTTATTTACATGCTGACAGAATACAGCCCTTCAATACGCATTACAAATCCAAGCAAACTATCTGAAAATGTGCACAGCACAAATAAACAGAATGAATGCAGCCTGGCAATTGTCTGCATTTGGAGATCGTATGCGTGGACGTGGGCAGTTGCAGTGTTTCTCCGGCAATTGATGTCATAACACTCTATCTTGAATGCAGTAACCTGTTGTTTTCCTGCTCCATTTATTTGGTAGTATAAAAAGACAGCAACACTCACAGGTAGACCCAACATATTGAATATTTTTTCCACAAGCACTACAAATAAACAATCTGAAACCCTGTTTTTTTCATGATCTGTAAGTAAATCCCTTCACTGGGATCACACAGTGAGGGAGTTTCCATTATTTTGTTGACCACTGCATTAATTTGTCATGATTCATTACATTTTTGGTTACAGAGCTTTGGTAGTAAGCATTTTTATGATTTAAATGATTCAAAACAGACAGTCTGTTTCATAACAGGGTGCAGTATCTGACTGAATCAGCCTCAAATGAACAAAACAAGTCCCATACTAACTACGGAAAAGATGCATGAATAACACTGAAAAAAAACACAGATGCTACATTTAGAAACGGACAAGATGCTGTTAAAGAAAACTAACACACAGCACAATGCCACCTCTTTTCATATAAGGCAAATTACCTAATTAATTAACAGGCAGATTTCTCCATTACTCAGTAAAGAGAGGGGGTGGAAGAGAGAGAGAGAGAGAGAGATAGAGAGAGAGAGAGATACTTTTTCATTCTTTCCATTTCATTCTGTGTGATATATTTGTGTAGTTTGTGATAATGTATTGAGGTAAGTATCAGGAGTTGATCCTATAGCTTTGCAGTGACTCTGGAGGTTTAGCTTGAACCTGTGTTACATTTGCAGCTTCCATTTAACCCTTCTTAGTGTCACTGAGGTGACGGGGGTGACCTCTGACCTCTGGGGGGTTTGGACAGGAAGCAGAGCTGCACATAGCTCATCTGGCATACAGGAGCTACTGGAGCCAGGCCAGTGTTACAGTATGATAGTAGACCACCCTCCTTTCCCCCACCAAAAAAAAAAACAAACAAACCGCCTTGTCTGCTGACCTGATGAACATTCAGACAGCTGCCTTCATTAGCACACGGCTCTGACCATGGGAAGGGGATACAAACATGTCTAAAGAAGGAATTCAGTCACTGTGAATTATGATTACCTGCTAAATTTGCTCTTTTCTGTTCTAAGGGAGGCCCTCCACAACCAGCTTTGAAACATACCTTAAGGCTGAGCCAAGGAGAGTTAAAAAATAAATAAATATGTAGCACTAGCTTACATGGAATACAACTGTGGTGAGAAGTTTGGATTTCGTATGCCTGTTATAACGTAGCTCTTTCAGGGCTGCCGAAGTATCCTACCCAGTTGGTACTTTCCAGAGACTGGATGTAAATCAAGAGTGTTAGTAAACAGGGCTGCCCTCACACTGAGAGCCTGGGTCAGGGGGGGATTATGGGTAGATTTAGTTTAGTTTTGCTGGGCAGTAGGTAAAAGACTTAATCTCACTGAAATTGGAATCCAAGGTCAAAATTCCAAAACCCTGAAGAAGAATTGAATCATTGAAAACCCTTTCAACTTTATTTTAAAAGAAAACCGTGCGTCCCTACAATAGTCTTTCTGTCACAGGGAAAAAAATAATTGTATCACTCGACTAAGAATAAATCATTAAATATAAATCCTGACAAAAAAAGGCATAAAAGTACGCTTGAACATGAGAAGTACGTGGTCTTCAGTATGTGTAGAACACAATTGTACAGAACAGAAAATTGTTTATAGTGACTAGATTGAGATGAACTTACCGAGGCAGAACTACTGCATTTAACACAGATAGATGTGCATCCTATTAGAGAAGACATGGCATACACTCCTGCACACGCTGATGTGGCTTACAGAAAACCATGCGTGCGATGAAAGGTACGTACATTGTGGTTGCACAGTAATGCATTCTGAGGATGAGTTTGTTGTTCGGAAATGTTAAAATCCAGCCAAAATTCACCCTTTCCTCTACTGAAGAGGGAATTTGCGCAAGCGATTGCACCACTTGTTCTGCTTAGTCCGTCAGTGCAGGCCAGTTTCTGTGAAACCCCCTCCTCTTTCCTTGAAGTGACTCAACGCTCAGCTCATGCTAAATATCCCCCTGGCGCTAAGAAACACAACGCGCTGCTGTGACACCTATGACACCACATCAATGAGAGACGGGACGCCAACGTGAAAGGGGCGGTTCCTCTGTGGCCTGGCAACGGCATGGCAACGCCGTATCACCTCTGCCACAGACCTCAGTGCCTGCACACGTCACATGCACGACAACCTAGTCACGGCAGAACACGCGGAGCAGGGGAAGTGGCACAAAGACACATGTGGCCTTTGCAGAGGCTGTGAGTGTGTTTCTCGCCTCACTCTGAATTTCGGCTTTCATCTCAGACACTTCCAGAGCAAAGAAGGGACAGCTTTCACCGCAGAAATAAAAACCTCCCATCCTTTTCTTCACTTTTTTTTTTTTTTTTTTTTACAGTGTGCATTTATCTTCTTAGACGGGACATCTAATGAATTACTCGCGGTTTGCCCTCTCCGAGGGTGGTTCGAGACATCTGAGCAGGCCAGCGGGACGTTAGCGGGGCACGCTTAACCCCGTGATCCCGCGGAACAGACGGCGTGTCCGCCCGCGGTTTGGAGAGATGCAGCGGGATCCCGCCGAGACGGGCTCAGAGTAACGGCCCAGCAGCCTTAGCTTTAAGGGAATAATTGCGCCCGTACTCAGTGATAAATGGCCTACACGTCTATTAAGGGAATTTATGGGGGATGTGAAATTCTTGACGGGGAGCGGAGCGGTAAATCGTCAGAGTTTTCCATTCGTCAGCCACGGGGATGACAGTGGTGCTGCTTCCCCCGCTGCGGGCTGCTCCACCCGCCGCGCCGCGTCTCCGGGATGGGCCAGACTTCCTGAGACAGTAGGCAGACTCCCATGCATCCGCGGCAGAGCCAGATTGGAAAAATTAACCTCCCTCCACCCCACCCACCCACCCATCCATCCATAACCTCTGTTACGTGCGGCTGATCATGTGATGATTCACATGCTCGTTCATTATTTATGCCTATAGACACCAATGGTAGCTGCTATCTACCGTTTTCTTGTGTGAATAGCGTGGTAAATGCAATGGCAATATTAAAATGGGATTTAAATGCCTGCTTTTTTTAAGATACATATCACATCCTGGGGTTGAAAAGTGTTGCAGAAGGATCCAAGTCTGAAAATTGACAGACCTGACAGTGAGAGAATGAATATTTTGGTCACACATTTTCTTACTTCCTCCTATAACAGTTTCTCATATGCCGTAGTGTACGTTCTTGCATTTGTCACAGTCTTGATGTAGCCATCCAGTTCATAAAGACTGTAGTGCAAATAAGGGGACATTACCTTCCCATCTGTGAACTCCTGCATCACCATTCTCTGCTCGTATGTCTCCACTCTCTATTGTTTAAAAAATGAAATCAAAAAGCAAGTTTGGCTGGTGTGGCCGTCTCATGGTCACTGTGCACAAGCCCTTTTAGGAGGCAGAGACTGACCGACCTTTCACCTGCTTTAATGGCCAGAGAAAATACCTGCAGACACTGCGGCCCTCCAGGGCTGGAGAAGAAAAGCTCTGATCTAGAACAGTGGGTCCATTACTCATGGTTCTAGAACATACTAACAGTTGTTATAGAAACAACAGTGACTCCATTGGCAGTGGAGGGATTGGTTGGACTGCGCCCACATGATTGCTGTGTTTGGTGAACTTCCTGTCTCCTGCAGAGGGCGCCCTGGTCCCCCACGGATGGCCTGAACCAGAGGAAGTTATCGCATGGGCGTGACCATGTAGCCAAACTCTACAGGCTTCAGCCAAGCCGAACCTCACAATTTCCACTCCACTGCAGTCACAGGAGACAGACAGGCTCCTCTGACTTTCACCACAACGGGCCGACAATCTGCACGGCGATACGAGCTAACCAATCAGATTCATCATCCCATTAAGCATTGCAAAGAGTGCGAGCTGTTGGAAGGACAACAGCAGACAACAGCAAATCATTTTCCCCAGCACAATGACAGAGGGTGCTTCGGATCAAAAAGCTCTTCAAACTAATCGTGGAGCACAAACAAGAGAAACGCTGATGCACAAAAAAAAAAAAAAAGCCTGATTCTTCATTTTAATAATGTCAGAAATGATACAAAGGCACTTGTAATCCGGAGAGTGTCATCCTAAACGTGCGTAATTTCAGTCTGAGTGAAGAAGCTAATTAAGTTTCTGAGGTCACCTCTCATCTCTTTTTAGGCAGCATGTCAAGTGCTCTGCAGAGCATTTCTGATGCAAATAGGGCAATTCATTTAGCAAATTCATCTGGCATTAGCACGTTTATAAAAATGGAAAGGCAAAAAAAATTTTCAATTACTTCAGAAAAATGATTTAATGCAGACAGTCAACATACCAGGTGGCATTTAATGTCAGAGAATCAGTCAGAACCTCCTGCATCTAAATAAACGTTATTATTTAAAAAAAAAAAATTAAATGCAAACCATAATTTCTACAATGTATGCATATTATCTGTATTTCCATATTTATACCACATGAATTTTGTATATGTTGGCCAGGCACTTCACCCACAGAAAAACTTTTTCCCTCACTTACATGAAGTACTTAGGTTACATATCGCGCTAAACTGAAGCATACACCAGCAGTGCGCCACCTCGGAAGTGAACAAACAACCCTCCTGTTCTCCACGACCACTGTCGCACACAAATACACACATGCTCACACACATACACGCTCATGCACAGCACTTTTACCCAGCTCAGAGCCGTGGAGTAAAAGCACCTTTCATCCAGTGTGACACTGTGTCTGTGTGGGGGGGGGGGGTGCAGCAGGAGGCTTTGGTAATCTATGTGACTGGAGCACTGCATTATGTCAGATATGTTAGCCGCAGCCATGGTATCAGCTCTATACACTGCCAGGCATGTACTGAGACGGAGTCATTCAGTTGGCCTCATTCATCGAACATTCGCACAGGTTTTCTTGTCAGTGTTACAAAACATAAAATATAAAATTGAAAGTCAAAAACATAAGATTACAGATTAAATTTTTCCCATGTTAGAAAGGGTAATATGAAATGCATTCCAGGTTTCATAATTTTTTTTGTTGCCTTGTGTAAATGTACTCATGTGTGTAAGTGGTTGAAAAGTAAAAGTGTTAGTACAGTCCAATGGGCCAACAGGGCAGTCTAGTGACACAGGGAGCAAGCAAAACCCTCTGTCCCTATCACAGGAAGAGCACAAATGTCCCTATCACTGGGTCAGCTTCAGTGGGGGGTGTGAAGCCTGAATAAAGAGCTATTGGGGAGGGGGAAGGGGGTTGGTGGGTAGAAGTTAGATGATTACTGAGTCACTGGTAGCCAATGATATCACTGTATTCATCATCATCATCATCATCATCATCATCATCATCATCATCATCATCATCATCATCATCATCATCATTCTCATCATAATAAAAGACTCCTTTTCTGCAGTGTTATGATTTGTCATTATGGTTCAACCTGCCATAGTGTGCCACAGTGTGGAGAAAAGGATCATGGGAGTGGGGGGGGGTGATGGGAAGTCGCTATGGTTGTAATGGGAATCTAGACGCAGGGCTTCCATGTCAGAGGGACTGTGGTCCAGGTCTATATGAGTGAGAAAGAGATAGAGAGAGGAAAGACCATGCTGAGCTTCCTGGCCGGGAGGCATGGGGGAGGGGAGGTTGATAGGAGAGCAGCAGGGGGTGCCAGAGAGGAGACAGGAAGTAAGTGGTCACATGACTCAAGCTTGGCCCTGCAGTCACACAGCTGTCCAATAAGAAGCGTGGCAGGGAGTTGGCAGGGAACAGGAAGGGGTGTGGGGGTGGGGCCCTGGGACGAAGCCCCCTTTGTCAGACCTGCAGGCCTCAGCCACACACAGCCAGTCTGGCGGCTACCTACCCCGCTCCCTCTCTATCAGCCTGGTTCCACGGACCACAACCTCCACAACTACCCCACTCAACACCCAAACACAGGAACAGAAAAAGTAACAGAGCCATATTGGGCACAGCTAATCTCAGCTAAGCACAGGAGGTAGCCGTTAGCTGTGGGTTGGTTGTTCAGTATTGTGGTATCTGAGGAGACGAAATCAGTCCGGCCTTTGCTGAAGGAAACGCGTGGAAGGGCCTTGGCTCGCTATATTTAGCCGGAGAGCATCTGAGATCACAGAGAGGCCGTGTGGTGGTTACGGCAAGAGGAAACACCTGGCCTTACCCCTGGGAGCTACCTGCGTGCGTGCGTGTGACCGATCTGCCTCTGCTTCGGTTCGTCACACACCTCTCCAGTCTGCGCAGGTATTTAAAGGTGCTCGTGCTCAAACTGCATATCATACTATTTCATGCTAGGAGGTGTTTGTACTTCACTTATACTTAAAAAAAACCTTTTTTAAACAGGGGAAGGAGGCTTAGGAAACCCCCCCACCCCCCCATTCCAAAAACCAAAACCCAACCTGCCATCACGTATCGAAATAAAGAAAACGCTGTGGAGGGCCGGGGGGGGAGTTCAGACACCGTGGCGCACCTGGGTAAACAGACAACGGGGAATTTTACCCTCCCGAGGAAGGATCATCAGCCAATGATACCTTAGCAGAGCGCAAAGGCGGTCCTATCACTTTAACTCATCTCTTTAACCAATCGCCATAGGCGTCAGGGGAGGTTGTTCTATAAATGCTTCGGACCACGGGACCGCGTTCAGGGGAACGGACAGGGGGCAGCACAAAGCAGATTTCTGCAAACCGACACTCCGAGCATAAGGAAATCTTCTCCCGGGTTATTTTTAGAGCAGCTTCCTGTAGTTTTCCAGGCTTGTTAATGTCTACATCACACGGACACGGCGTCACTTGAACCGCTTAAGCTGCCTGTCTCGACCACTTTGAAGACGTGCAAAAAAAAAAAAAATCAGCAAACAAGTCTAGACAAGAACATTCCTGCCTTTTGCAGGCCTGACCACTTCACTGACCTGCTAACACGAGTCCACCCTCCAGACCTCAGGCCCCGCACACTTACGCAAGTCAGTCAGCTTCTCTCCATCACACTGCACTAGACCTGGAGGACCAGCCACACCACTGCTCAGGCCAGGGTATCCATTTAATGCAATTCACATATTTTTCAAAAGCATTTCATAATGATGTATTAGCTTTTGTTCATAATTAACATTTGTTTTTCAGACAGCCCCTCAGACTAAGAGAAGCAGCTGAGAAAAGTAAAATAAGAAAAATAAGAGATGCAGCTGAAAGACAGCAAAAATGATCATTGTATCTACTGTACTAATTAGGGAAACAAATCAAGTAATTAGGCAGCCATCTGGCAATGACCTACTTCAAAAATAATCAAGGCTTGTTCAAGAGAAGTATATATGTTCACATCAACTTGTGATAAGCCCGGTTCACTGGTCCAACTGAGCTATACGACCCAGGGGTATTATGAAACATGCTATCAATTACAGCCCAACACCCAACACACCCAAATTTCTGCGGTGGACAGACAGACGTGTCTCTGAAAACAAAAGCCTGGCGACGGCCCCGCGTGGCTTTTCGTCTGCACCACCATCGCAAAAAAACGACTCACGGATCTCATGTAGTTTTAATTTAATTACCGTGGCAGGTCACTCAGAGTGGAAAGCGAGAGAGAGAGAGAGAGAGAGAGAGGGCCCGGGTGGCCGGAATGAACCGGTTCAGTCCACCTTAGGCAGGGCCCCCCAGGTCTCAGCTGTTGCATTCTGGGAACAGGTGACAGACCATTCTTGTTATTCTTGTTACGTGAATACAGGGGAGTTCTGACTAATGTGATGGGAGCAGGAAGGGGGGTGGGTGAGGAGGTGAATGGAGGGGCTTCCCTCTGAATAGGTGAAGAGTTCCCCTCTCACCTCCACCCTCTCGGTTCTACTCATACCCGGCGTGACGGTCAACCTAAAATGACTGACAGGTGCTCCCCACATCAGCTAATTTACTCATTTAAGCCACTACAGCTGAACTGACTTGCTGCTTTTACTCAAAAACGGAATAATAATAATAATAATAATTAAACGGAAGCAGAAAGTAATGGATGAAGCTGTTAAAGTAATGCCCTCTCATTGTCTCAGTACCTTTATGAAAAGGGTAGTTATATCACATCTGTAAATTATGTATACACATATATTATAGCAAGTTGGAACTCTTTTTGGGAGCAAGTCATAAAGCTGAGATTTGCAGCCAAAATACCCGTACTTTCACAGACATGTATGTCAATTCTTGGATGTGGATCATTGTGTGACACCATTTCCAAACCACAGGATATGAAGTACAACTGAAAAAACTCGAGACGAGTCAAGGGGGCCCTAAAAGGTGTGAAATCATTGGAATAAAAGTTCGATTTTCGCTCTCGGCGCTGACGCATTTGGTTTCCAGGCACACTGACACATCTCACCGCCTACCCCACCCCACCCCACCTCCGGCCACAGAGCGGGCAGAGGGAGCAGAGGGGCCGGTCTGCATGAACAGGGCCTCATTATGTCCCACTGAGCGCCTATCGATCGATTAAAGCTTTGCCGATACGCGCAACTCTGGGCCGAAGTCTCTCGACGACGCTGACTCTGTTCAGTGAGCGGCGTCTTTGACAGCCTCGGGAGCCTCTGTCCCGTATCTGCGCCTCGCCAGCGAAACCCAGGATGATTAAACGTTCTCTGCTAGGACTTTTTTTGGCTCGTTTTTCACAATGCGCCACACCGCGATTTTAAAACACGCTGCCCGTCGTCTGCCAGCGCTGCTTTGTGCCCTCGGCCCACGTCTGTAATACACAAAACAAAAGACTTATGAGCTGTCAATAGTTCTGCAGAACAGGGGGTTTTGACCAATCTGGTCCCCAGTGGGTTCCCTCAATCACAGTGAGTAATGCTGTGGTCAACACGGTCTGCTTAAAAGCTGTGAGGAGGCAACCAGCCACCACTGCTGGGTGTGTGAGTATGTGCGTGTGTGTGTATTTGGATCTGTGTGTGTGCGTGTGTGTGTGTGCCAGCAGGTTAGTGTGTGGGACGCTGGGCCGAGGACATGGCCCCACCACTTTTTGCTGTGGCCCATTTCATCACCGCTTTTTGAAGGCCTTTAGTTAGTTTAACCCGTCGTTGTCCCCAGCACTTTTCAAAACAAACTGACGCCCATGGTGCCAGCACATATGTGAGTGAGTGTACATGCTATGTTAGTGTGTGAGTATGCATGGGTGCATTAGTGTGTGTGTGTGTGTTATTTGAATCTGTGTGTATGTATGTGTTTGTGTGTGAGAGAGATTCCCCTGCTCCACCTCTCTCTGGGGACAAGGCCGCTAGGCACCAGGTGTGAAGTGAAAGCTGCAGGAGTCTCAGTCTGTCAGGCGTGAAACTCCTCCCCCTCTCTCTCTCTCTCTCTCTCTCTCTGTCTCTCTTTCCATCTCTCCCTCTCTCTCTCTCAAAAAAAAATACACTTCTTCTCTTTCTGTCTCTCACCTAAGGAGAGCCACACCGCAGCCCCTCACACATTAACTATTTCTGCCAGAGAGGAGAAAACAGCCAGTCTCACACAAACATATACATGCACGCACTCTAAAACGGGAATCCACACATACACATGGACGCATACACTCACCTGCACACAAACCCGTACATACATACATACATACATACATACACCTGCACAAGAATTCTCACATACTGGGCATACATGCATACACATAAGCAAACACAAGAATGCACACACACACACACACACACACACACACACACACACACACACACACACACACACACACACACACACACACACACCACCAAATGCACTTACAGACATTCATACAGCCATGGTCACGCATATGCACAACCTCAGCAGCACGTGGACACACAGGAATTTTAAAACCGAATCTGAAACTTTTCCGTGATAGAGGCTTGGTACCTTTGATATATGAGCTCAGGCTTTTTGTTGGATCTAACACTGAGGTAAGATTGGTTTGGGCTGGCCTATAGGGAGCAATTATTAAAATGTTAAAAACAGGCACACACGTCCATATATTTCATCCGCTGCCAGCGCGCTCTCAATTAAAAAAATAAATACGGTAAAGTTATACCGCACACGGCTAAAAATACAAAGCCAAATTTCCAGCCCTGCTGTTTGGGTTTGGTCACAGCAGCCTTACTGGTACGGCGCCTTGGACAGAAATTTTTACCTGGATGCTAACTAATCACCGGATAGGAGTGATAAAGCTTAAAAAAATGATCACCTTTTTTAGTTTGACACACATCACACGTTGGAGCCGATTCAATGAAATGCACTTAGTCTCTCTATGGGTTCATGAAATTCAATTAAATCTGTTTAAGGACATATGTTATGCTCTTTTAAAATGAAAAATAATTTGCAAGGGACTTTGCTTGTTCTCAAGAAAATATCACACAATGAAAGAAATTGATGTTACAGTGTAAATAAAGTCTGTTTTTATTGAATTGCATATGCCCGTAAACAGACTCACTGTGTTTGATTAAGATTCATTTAAACACACTTTGTCTCTTTAATAGTTTATGCAATTCAATCAAAACTGACTTTTTACATAATTAAATCTTTTTTTTAGTTTTTTATTTGAGGCAAACAAAAATGTCCTTTGAAAACGGCTCTTCTTCATTTTAAAATAGAACAACATGTGTTCTTCTGGAGACTGGTCCGTTTTGATTGAATTGCAGGAGCCCTTATAGAGACTAGGTGCATTGGTTAAAATCTAGCCCATAGTAATGAAATCCTTAACATCCCTGCAAAGCTGCGGAGTCACAGTGCGTGCCTTCATCAGGAGGCAGGACAGCAGCTCCTCTGGGTGTCGGGTTCAGCGGAGCAGAGCTCATTCTCAGGGCGCTCCGGGTCAGAGTGAACCCCATGTGTGCAGTAAACACAGACCAACATTCACAGGGGACTGACCAACCGCACGCTCGACAAAGCCCCCAGCCCCGGCCCCCGCCAGCGCCCCGACACCGCTCTGCATCTGCAGATGGACGTGTGAAAGAACGAGCGAGTGTACGTGTGTGTGTGTGTGTGTGTGTGTGTGTGTGTGTGTGTGTGTGTGTGAAAGGTGGGTGGGGGTGGGGAAGGTGGTGGGGGATGCGTTTGGGGAAGAGAAGAAAAAAAAGAGAAAGCATCCTCCAAGAAACTGCTAATGACTTTAAAAGACAAAGCCGGCCTGTCAGCCACAATGCTCGTCTGTGCGAGGAGCAGGCCGGAGGGTAAACTGTGTCACAAGCAGTCAAGTCCGAGTCCCGGGCCTTGCCAGGCCGAGCCCCGTGAGCAGAGGCTGGGGTGGCGGCTGCGGCGGGCACCCGCTCCTCCTCCTCCTCTCCGTGCGCGGTAAAAGGTCAGGCTGTCACGAGAGAGCGCAGTCAGCCACGGTGACAGGACTCTGAGGCCGGGGAGTCATGGCGGCAAAAACGACAGCCCACCTCAACAGAGATGCTGAGAGAGAGAGAGAGAGAGCGAGACGAGCGACGCACGCGATCCCTCAGATTTCTGCATTTTATGCATTTTTTTATTCTTCTTCTTTTGGTCAGAATTGCTTGTTCTTAAAATTATTTGCATATTCTTCTCCGACCTTGAAAATTGCATTTGTGCACAAATCTGGGTTGGCCACGCTACGTCAGTGCTACTAAAAACAATCATTACGGTGCATATCCACAGTAAACCAACCCATAACTGTCAAAACCTGACGGCTCCGAAAAACCAGGCATAAAACTGCACTGCGTTCATTTAAAAGCTTTGCAGTTACTCCAGTTATGCCACAGCTTTATTTCAGCACAGTACAAAGTAAAAGCTGTAAAAAAAAAAAAACGCACATATGTTGCATTTTCATTATATTGAAGGTGTGTTTCCTCACACGCCTGTCCACCTTTGAGCTTAATGGTGCCGTTTGACACCTTCACCTCTGCTGTGTGAGGGGGCTCATTCGTCGCTTCCCCGCAGACAGACAGGACAAATGGCCTCTGGTTCTATCAGCGCCAAATGGCAGGGTGCGAGGGACAGACACTAGCGCATGCTATTTCCCATAATTCACCCTGGCTGCAGCGCTGGTCGTTCCGGTCACCGAGGCGAGAGCAGTGCTTTATGGGTCCCTTCCACCGGCCCTGCAGAGACCCTGAGATACTGTCTGTCACTCGCTGCAGTCATGGGTAAAGTGGGGGAGGGAGGGAGAGAGGAGAGAGGGAGAAAGGGAGAGGGAGAGAGCAAGAGGGAGAGAAGGCGGGAGGAGGAGGAGAAGAAGAAGGTAAAAAGATAAAAGGGAGAAGGTGAAATACAGGTGGAGATTATGGCAGAAAGTAAGAAAGAAGAGGAGGCAAAGAGAGAGATAAGTAGAGAAAAAGGAGGGGGATCAAATGGAAGAGAGTTAGAGGCCAAGGCTGAAAGTGAGAGACAGATAAAGAATGAGACAGAGATGAGGTGGAGAGGGAGCCAGGTGTCATAAAGAAACAGGAATGAAAGAAAAATGTATCTTGTGTCTTGAAAAATGTGATCTCATAACACTGGAAATGCTCAGTATCAGGCCGTTACAGTCACCTGGCTCAATAACAAACAGGTGAGAATTAAGTCAACAAGGACAGAACGAGGAAACAATTCTGTGTCTGTCAGTGCAGTACCATTTTTTCACATGAGGTCCAACAGTATGTTGAGGCACATTTGTATTGAACAACAGCAGATTGCATTCTATGTTTTGATACAGGCAACATGGTGAAAAATCACTAGATGACGGCTTCCAGCCAGCAGGTTTTCACCAATAGCTACAACAGTTCACAGGCAACATTCCTGGTAGGACTACATAGCTTTCAACATTCACATTAATAACAGGTATACTCACTTCAGAGTACCTGAAATACAAGCCTGAAGTACAACAGTTGTGTCAAAACTATTACAATACGGTATGCGAAAGGTGTGGGTCCGTGCATTATGTCAGCCATTACAGACACGGGACACAGAGGGATTATGCTGTTTTGTATGGAACGCCATGGAGCATTTTTCTCATCATTTGATTAGCCAGGCTTGTCTGCATATTCACCTTTCATTGCAAAGGTCAAAGGTCGAATGGAAGTGACAAGGTTGATGGTAATGACTTGATTCATCACAGGATAGCAAACAGCCAAATGGGGTGGGAGGGGGCTAGCAGGATGGATGGGGGGGCCCGGGGGAGGGTGGGGGGTGGCTCTCTACTTCTCATAATACCACAGAAGCCGAGACTTGGTTTCCAAGGTAGCGTGAGCACACCCACCCGTCCCACGACGGACCGTTACTCTGCTAGTAAATTAGCGGCTCTGTGCTCATTTAAACGCTAACAGGTCGGGTAAATCTGCCTCGTTAAACCAGGCAAGGAGAACGCGGAGTAAAGGATTACGGACAGAGAGAGTGTGAGAGAGGAGGGGAGCTGAAAAGGGCTGTGCTGAGCAGGGCTGGGCCGCATGACCAGCGAGCGCTCTGCTCTGCGCCCACGCCTGGGGAGAGAGGGCCTGGCTGGAAAAATGAGGCTAACGACTACATTTCACACTGGACGCCAGAGGATTCATCATACGATGCTGAACCACAGACAGCAGAAAAATAAAAAGGGGAACAACAGAACTAGCAAATATCCCTATCTGCCAGTATAGCTAGTGTGAAGTGATTTATGTTTGTGTGTCTGCGCGCATGTGTGAGAAGGTATGTTGGTAAGGTTGTGTGTGCATGTGCACTGTATGTGTAAGTATGTGTGTGTTGGTTTGTGTGTGTAAGGGGGGGGGGTTGGGCATGGAATGAGTCTCTATGTGTATGAGGGGGTGAGGTCCAGTGTGTGTGTGTGTGTGTGTGTGTGTGAGTGTGTGAGTTTGGGAGGGTGGGGTATGGTTCAAGTGTGTGAGTTTAGGCTGGAGGGATACTGTGTATGTGTGTATGTAAGTTTTGAAGGCGAGGTATGGTGTGTGTGTGTGTGTGTGTGTGTGTGAGATTGAGAGGGTAGGGATACTGTGTGAGTGTGTGTGCATGCGTGCGTGTGTGTATGTGTGTGTAAGTTTTAAAGGTGAGGTATGGTGTGTGTGTGTGTGCCAGCAGGTTAATGAGTGAGTGTACATGTTTTGTGTAGGGTGGGGGGAGGACAGACAGAAAGCTGATCTCACGGCTCGTTCTGTAACGTGTGAATGCGTATGAGAGCCCCTGTGAGAGGTGGTATTGATGGAGCCGTTTCTGTTCGTTACGCCCAGCAGCTGCACGTCCACAGCGGCCAAACGCTGAGAGACAATCGCCCCCCTGTGCCAGCGGCTCAAAAGAGCATCCACAGGGCCAGAGGGACACGGGCCAGGGGCTTGCCGATAGTGCAAACGCCCCCCTGCCCCCTCCCTTCACCCCCACCATCTCACCGCTGGCGTTCACCAGAGACCTGGCACGGCTCAGGCTCACCAGATATTTCCCAGAATGTGTCCGGCGCGACCGTTTCTGTCTGAGACGCGCAGTGCACGCAGGTTTTTCCCTCTATCTGTAACTGCTCTTAAATCCGTATGCCGTCATCCTGGAATCCGTCCGTACTCTGCAAGCATTACAGCTCAGCAGGCGCTTCCTCCTCTGTTAGACATACCAAGTCAGCCCGCGTCACCTCTTCAGCTGGGCGAGTCCCAGCACACAAACACACCCCATGTACGCACGCACACAGCCACACACACACGTGCACACATACACACTGCCCATGTACACACATGGACAGACACTCACATACACACATCCCATGTACGCACACACACAGTCACACACACGCGCACACACACATGCACACATGCACCCACACAGGCATGCACATACACACACACACACACACACACACACACACACTCACACACACACAAACACACCCCATGTACACACACACACACACACAAACACACGTACACACAGACGCATGCACACATGCACTTACACAGATACATAAACACATACATTCCCACACACACTATACACACACACACACACACACACATCCCTGGCACCCAAAGCGTTTCCACCACACAGTCTGTACACTCACACAAACCACACAAACTCGAAAGTGCAGGAAAGCCCCCAAAGGCAGGTCTGACTGCTCCTCCTACAAACAAGCTCACTGCCTGACCAGCAGCACGCAGCCTCAGTGCTAACCCACAGGGTGGAGCTCACAGTAAATTATAAGGATGGAGCTCCAGCTACACCATTAGCCTGGAGACTCAGCATGACTGAGCAGGGTGGAGCCACAGGATTACATTACTGTTCTACATTACAGGCAATCGGCCGTTCATCTCTGTTAGAACAGACAGGTGTGACATTACTTTCAATCACAAAGCTGCTGTACACCATGCAGAGAGTGTACAGTAACTGACATTACACAGCGCCATGTGTGCTGCTTTAATACAGGGTTGAGCTTTGGTATAAGTGGTAGGACAAAATACCAGTACACACTGGCAAGGCTGGACTGTGGTTTCACAAGTAGGGTGTAGTCCGAACACACACCAGTGTCATTTTGCACGGATAAACAGTGTGTCAACATGGTATAACGCACATTATACATGGAGGTCAAACAATACAACAACATGTCCCCAGCAAGGGCCAGAGGACCCATGCGGGGGTCTTATTTATTTCTGGAGAGGTCATAAAGGACGCCTCACAGAGGAAGGCAAACACCGAGGAGAGGGCACTTCTGCTCTCCCGGGTGACCTTTCAGGCAGGAGCGTAACGTCATTAGATGGCGTCGCCCTGGAACCTGCCAGTCCTGGGTGGAGGCTGACATGCAAAAACCAAAATAAAATAGAGAAGGGGCGCCAAAAAAACAAACAAAAAAAAACAACTAGTATTTATGGAGATGATTAAGATGTATCTGAGAGAGGCTGTGTGTGTGTGTGTGTGTGTGTGTGTGTTTGTGTTTTTTTTTTTTTTTTATGTGAAAGTAGCAGCGCTGTCTCTGCCTGAGATAGCTATCGTCATGCTGGCCGATGAGAACACCTTGGTGTTTAATAAGCAGAGCGGAAGCTGCAGGCAGGGAGGTGCGCTGAAAGGCCTGTCTGTGTGATGGATGGCAGGTCAGGCGACCGATTCCTCCTTACAGTAAACAGGCAGATCTCTGAGGGGGGGGGGGAACGAGGCCCGCCCCTCTCTGTGTGGGGTCACCATCGATGCCGAGGGGAGGTTTCACTGATGTGGGATTTTGTTTGCGGTGGTTTGAGAGTGCAGCTGACATGTATGGATTATGGGGGTGGGAGGGTGGGTGGGGGAGGGTATGTAAAAAAATAAATAAATAATGAAAAAAAGTACAGAAAATGAAATGTAATCCACTTCACAGACACGGTGATGCAACATTGATCGGCCGGGCAGCTTGTCTTTGTGTTTTTGTGCCTGACTGCTTTATTTTCGGCTACTCCTCGGTTTATTTCGGGAGCTGGGAGCAGAAAAGGAGGACGCTGATGGAGATATTTTAAGTATCCCGGACACTTTGGAGCAGCTCTGGATCTGTTCTGAGACAGGCTTCGCTGGTGGGGGGGTTGGGGGCTGGGGCTGCTCCAGCTCAGGATATGAGCGCAGAACAATGCGGCCGGACAGAGGGACACAGCTGAACACAGACAGGGGAGAGTGTGACAGGGTGCTGTGCAGGAGCCGTCAGGACACGTAATCTGAGAGTCCAGCTGCTTCCTGCCCTGCTCCAGGTGCCTCAGCACAGCCCCCTCCTCTGAGAGAGAGAGAGGGAGAGAGAGAGAGAGGGGAGAGGGGAGATAGAAGCACAGGATGAAAGAGAGAGAGAGAGAGAGAGAGGAGAGGGAGAGAGAGAGAGGAAGGGACAGAGAGTGATAGAGAGGGGGAAGAGGAAGATAAGAGGAAGGAAGAGAGAGGGATACAGATAGATAAAGAGATAGATAGAGAGAGAAAGAGAGAGGGAGGGAGAGCTCTTTCTCTCACCGAGGCTGAATGGCAGGAACTGGGTAAATGTGCTGGAGGCCAAAGCCCATGACACTGGACCTCAGAGAATGGCTCTGATTTCCTCCAGCTCCCCTGACACCAGCGAACCCAAAAAACACTCACTGAGGTCACCGGCTCCTCTGTCACTTCACTCTCCCAGCTCCCTGTGCAACCTGACCCAGAGGAAAGCCAAAAATGAGATGTCCCATGCCCGGCACGCGGGCACGCACACGTCTGACCACATCGCTCGGCGGGGTCTGGCCGAAATGGGACTCAGATGCCCAGGGCCCAAACGGCTGGTTCCATTTAGCGTTCATTTACACGGGGCCACAAAGTATGCGGGGGGGTTCTAGTGATAGCTCATGCGGCCACACCCAGATCTGTGAGTCACCACAGCGACGGTGAGTCAGAGCACTTGTGAGTCACCCTCCAAAACGCTTGGCAACGACATTCTGCGTTACATAACAAAAAGCAACTGTCAGCTGCAATCAGGGCAGGGATGGCGACTGTATAAACCAAGACATTCTATGCGGCTGCCTCACCATTCGTGTGGAGGGACCGTGGCGTGAGTCCAGCGTCCGTCACGCCCCTCTCCACATATGAGGTGGCTCCCGGCACAGTCAAACCAATTAAAAACAAACAAACAAACAAACAAAAAGGAAAGAAAAGCTCTGGTGGAAAAACCCGACCATGTACTTCCGAACTGACTTTGAGAAGACGTGAAATGCGAACACGAATTGAGACCTTTGAAATTCGTGTCAAATCTGACCTTTGCAGCCTGATGCCCTGAGCAAACCTGACAATCTCACATCATTAAGTGTAGGGCTCTAACCCGCTACACTGAACCTCCCATACAAGTGAACTGACCATATTGTGCATTCAATTATCTATTTATTATCAATTATCTATGAAATAACGTTGATGAAACTTAATGTCTCTAGCAGGCAGGATATGAAAGCACACCTGTCTCTTCACAGATGTCTTTTTAAGATACGCAAACATCCCCAGATTTTGACTTCATCTGCAGTACACCACAACTACCATATGCAGCCTTAATATTAATGAATTCTCCTTACTGCAACACTCTGTAACTACAACAATAACAAAAACAACAACAAAAAAAAAAAACAAATAAACAGAAAATGCTGAGCCTGCCAAGAAATACACCTTGTCATGAGTTTCCCCCACTCTCTCTTCAGTGCCACCGCTAATGAAATGTGAACGTGTTTCCAGGCAATGCTCTCGGATGTGACATTTACCTGCCAGTTGGTGTTACCGGAGGCCCGGAGACACAACGGAATGTCACAAAAATCACACGCCATTAATCAGAGCCACCGGGGTGTTTTGAAAAAGTGCAAGTACTGCAGGTCGGATCGTCCACCAAGAACCAAGCGGGCCCCCGGCAGAACACACCCTGCAAATGGTGTTGAGCGCTGTAGCTTTCTGCCAGCCAGCCTTTTTTACACCACAGTCTACAGCTCCCCTGAGACAGGACAGGGGTGCAGGAGAGGATGAAGGTTCACAAAGAGACATAGTAACACTTTAGTCTGGATGCTGAAAAAAGGGGGTACCTGGCCACAAAAAAAGCTACAACATGACCACAGATATGACAGCATATACTACCACGTTAAAAATGACAACAGTGACCTTAGGACCAAACCAGTTAAGCCTTAGACTGTTACAGAACTTCACAGAGGTTACTCCATGAAGGGAAGGGAGCTCAGATAAACCTCGCTCACGGTTTAACGCACAGAAAACGTCTGTCAATGTACACACTGCTTCCTGTTCAGAGTGCAGCTGCGCTTTGCCACAGCTTGCACTGCGCTTAACCCTTGGACCTGTCTGAAGATGAGCCCAACTGCGCAGTTGTATTTTTAATTTAAAAAAAAAAAAAAAAAGACACATAAATTTCATTACTGCTGCGTATCCCCTTGCATTACCCAGAGTCCTCTCTGCTCAGGCTTGGAACAGCGCCTTCCACCTCTGAGAAATGAACAAATGAGACTAATTACATCCCATCAATCTCAATTAAGAGGCAGAGTAAAGAGGAGGCTCGCTTAGTGCTGCAGACAGCGCTATCCGACGTGCTGAGGATCCAGATGTGTGTTCAGCCCTGAGTGTGTGTTTGTGTATGAGAGAGAGAGAGAGGGAGATAGAGTTAGCATGCGCCTCCTCTATGTTTGTGTGCCATGACCCCGATTCTCACCCCGCGCATCTGAAGACAAAACATCAGAGGCCAAACGCACGTAACCCCTCCAGCTGTGTACCCATCCCTCCCCCTAACCCCACCCCCTTGCTGTTTCCACGGTCACCGTGGAGGGAGGGGATAACCGTTCGTCGGGGCAGAGGGAAAGAGATACCAGCCTTCAAGGCCGGGCCACCCTTTCTGTGGACGCCGAGCTGCCAGTCACAGAACAGGGTTCAACGCACGCCTGACGAGGGCAAACTGTTTGCGTGCGCCTCGGACAGCTGATACACGGCGCCCCTAGCAAAGAGCGCCATGCTGAACGCTCGCGTGGGAAAACGCTGGTATCACAGCCGCTTGCAGCCGGAGACAGTGCATTAGGAGGCTTTTCTCAAGACGCAACAGTCTTTCAGCGATGCCCTCAAATAAGGCCACACAGATTTCAGCCGAGCGACTCCCAGCTCGGCAGCAGAGTTACAGATTATACTGAGTTCAGCAAACCTAACAACATGGAGGCCATGATAAAACTGGACCTCCCATAATAATAAACTGGAAAATAATGATTTTTCTGTGAACTTCCATGGCCATGAACAGTCACCAAAAACAATTAAAAACATAAATAGGTCAAAGGGGATATTATATTGAATTTGAAATGGTTGTTTGAGAGGTACATGTGGTGTAAGAGGAATAAAAACATTTTTCTTTAGCACGAAACCCATAAGTTCAACTGTCTGTTGTTGTTGTGTTCTTTGTTGTTACAAATTATGTCTTGTTTTGTTGACAATTATACATCAGTCCACATTTGTGCAATTTATGAATGAAAGACCAATTTTAGTGTTTGTCATCATGTTGAACCCATGTACAGGTCCAGTTTATGTCTCTGCAGGTGGGAGAGAGAGAGAGAGAGAGAGAGAGAGAGACAGGAGTGCGCTGTATCTCTTAGACACACCTGAGTTTCAGCACGATCCCGCAGGGAGATAAAGAGACGCCCCCGCACACCCTACAGCGCCCACGCTCCCTTGGGCTCTGTGGGCGGCTCCACCTGCGCTGCGCGGCGCTGATAAGAGCACCGCTATTGAGGTAACCCCCCCTCCCCACTCCACCCCACAGCAACCCCATGCACACACGATAATGAAAGCAACACACCGATCTAGCACTTCACAAATCCTCGTTGAAGGTACCTACTGTTGATATACATGCAATATTTAGAGTATTATGTATATTGTATGCCTGCTACATTGCTGTAGGTTGTATGTCCTGTATTACTAATAAAACGAGCTGAACTAAACTGAGCACAATGTGGACCTTGGCTTACTGAACACCAGGGGCGGCCAAGCGTGGTTCTGGAGGGCTACAGGGCTTTTCCTGTTACTCAGCACTTAATCTATGAATTAACACAGTTCAGTGTTAATTCACAGACACTGTTAATTTATTGGGTCTGAACTAGCTGATGATTGCATGGTGAGAACAAAGCAGAACCTTCTTGTAACTCCAGCTCCACTGTCTGCGCTGCGCTGCGCTGCGCTGCTCCACTGTGCAGGAGCTTTTGGGTGAGAAGCACAGGAACGGAGGGAAAAAGGGGCCGTGGCTCACCTATTGCTTTCACCTGGATAATCTCACTACCTCGCAAAAATGAAAATTTGACACATATTTACACATTTAAATTCATTTTTGTGGTATTGAGACCAATTTTCTTATCTAACTTTTGACTTGTTTTGCATCTTCCCATTTGCTCTGCCCACAGCGCTTTGCTGTGGCTCAGTGGCTCCAGGCTTCCTCCAGTGAAAGTTCAGACCGGGGTCAGGTGTTTAGCATGTTGTGGAAAATATTTTGGAAATGCGCTACACAAATAAATTTGATTGGATTGTATTCACCTCCTGTATCTGCCTGGCAGACGCCCGTAACCAGGGCAACCTGCATTTTGATCTGTCATCCCTGAGTACGGCTGGATGTTTCACTGGGGCGATTCAGGTTAAGAGCTCTGCTTAGAGGCGTTAAAGCAGGGCCGCAACAGAGAGCTGAAAACTTACTCTGAAAACTTATGTAATAAAGTGCAAGTACTCTGACTGAGTACTGCCATCATGAACACCCCGTCCTCTCACCTACACCTACTGTCCTTTTTGCCATATTCACAATACATTTACAGTACAATAATTTAGCAGACACTGTTAACCAGAGTGACTTATACTGCTAGCATTGCTTCACACTATTCATTTATAGACAACAGGTCATGTACTGAAGTAAATCCAGTCAAATACACCTTGCTGAAGGGGCCCAGCTCCCTAACCATTACACCACAGTGCCACTCAAGACATACCACAGCTTACATTCACTGCACCCACATCGTCCAAAGAGGCACATTAGCCGCCCCCCACCCCCCAACCCTGCCAATGGCTGCCAAGCGAAACATGCACACTGATAGTATCAGTCAGGCCACAGGTGAGATAGCATCTGATATGGCAAGCGATTTGTCTGTTTCAAGAGATGGATGTGGAATCTTGTCAACAGATCACTTTTCACATTTTTCACTTTCCTTCAGCTACCTGTAACCCGCTGGTCCTACTCAAACACACTGTATGTTTGTCAATTAATGAAAAACATAGTTCACACAAACACACACACACACACACATACACACACACACACACACACACACACACACAACACACACACACACACACACACACACACACACATACACACACACACACACACACAAACACACATACACACACACACACACACACACACACACAACACACACACACACACACACACACACATACACACACACACATACACACGAACACACACACACACACACACACACCACAAGCAGACAAACTCAAATAAATCCACTGTGCAGTGGATGGCACCATACGTCACACTAACTCATCCTATTATGGTCACATAAAGAACAGCTCCCTGAAAAATGTTGCTGGCTTGCTTTTTTTCCTCTTCCTTTTTTTCTCTTTTTTGCTCTCTGCTTGTCTGTTTGCGGCGGCTGCAGCGGGGCCTTCTACGGTGACGCCGCAGCCACTAAATCTACCAGGCCCTGAGCATAAGAAGCCAGGCTCACCGTCGCGGTATAAATGGGCACTACATCACCACGCCACTCCATCGGCCATCACCCAGGGTGCACTGCAGCAGAGCGGGGCTATGTGGGCCGTTATTGCCCTCATTATTTTATCCACCAGGAGGCTGGCCTTAAACGCCCACACCAGCCAAACTTACAAACTTACTGATCTAGAAAAAGGAAGAAATACTCACAAAACAGAAGCAGATGACATAGTGATGGCATAGGATTCAACAAAACTGGCTGTAAAAGTAATGTCTACTTCATGTAGGATAGCTACATCACATCTGTTATATATGCAAAGAGTTACATGACAGCATGAGCAAAATCATTAGATTCATAGAAATTCATAGAAAGAAGTCAGAATTTGGACTCGTATGGCTACAATGATCCATGTATTTTACTGACATGTCAATATTTGGACATAATTGTGCAGTGCAGGCTAAAGGACTCTATTCTGAACTTCTGACTGAAAAGAAACCTCAGTGTAACTTGATGTAACTTTTGCATCTAAACAATGAGTTTCATGTTGCATCTGTACCAGTAATCCTATGCTTGACAGTAAAACAACAAACTCTATCACCTGCAAGCCTAACCTATACTGTTTTAGTTACAAGCTCAGCTCTGTGCAACAACACACATGCTTTCTGTATCAGGGAGGTGTGTAGACCAGTGTTTAATCTGAGTCTTCCTCTGGTCTACCCACAACTATCCTCCTCCTCACAAACTCTCATCCTCTTTTCTACTCTTTTCCCACCTCCTTTTCCCTCTCTTAGGGGTGTATTCAATCAAACACACTCTATATCAAGCCAAGTGCAATTCAATCAAAACTGGACTTTAGTCTCTTTAAGGTCATATGCTATTCTATTTTAAAATGAAAAGAACACATTCCACAGGAGACATTTGCTAGACTCAAATGAGATGTAATATTCTCAAAGAAAATGTGTTATAATGAGGGGTCTGCTTTGGTTTAATTGCATATGGCCTTAACGAGAGTAAATTTGCTAGCCCTTACTGTCCTCCCCCCCAGCTCTGTGTCGGCCGCCGCCCCCTGCCACCCCCGCTGTTCCAGCATCACTCTGCATTTAACGGCCGGCAGTCAGAAGCGCAGAGTAATCTCTCAGGCTGGCACTGCTGGCAGTGCTGTCTGTGTGCCACTACATTATGCATTAAAGCACTTGATCCTCTCAGACCTGGGCACATGCACACACACAGAAACACACACACCTACAAACACGCACGCACACAGACACACACACACACACACACCTACAAACACACACGCACACAGACACACACACACCTATACACACACGCAGACACACACACACACACACCTACAAACACGCACGCAGATGCACAGGCCCACGCAGACACACACACACACACACACACCTACACAAATGCACGCAGATGCACAGGCACATGCAGACACACACACACAAACGCGTGCAAACGCAGACACACACACACACTCACAAACACACAGACAAATAAACAGACACACAAGCACAAACATAAACATGCATACACAAATAGACACACACACACACATGCACAAGCATATGCTCACATGTGCCTGTAATAACATTCATATTTTCACAAATGGCAGCATTCACACATATACACACACTAACATATACACTCTTTTGTGTCATGTTCCACAAACAAACACCTAATCAGCACTCAGGTCCATCAATGTCAGTAATCTAAGTGAGAAAAAGCCTAGAACACTACAGTAACCATGAGGGAGAGAGAGAGAGAGAGAGAGAGAGAATGAGAGAGACGATAAAAGGAAAGGATCAAAGAGAGGGGTATAGATGTGATCCTCTTACGCCCCCCTGAAACTAACCACCATTACACTGTCCACACCTGCTCTTACACAGGATAAATGCTCCAAGGTAAACGATTTCACTCACATCCCTCCAGCTAAACATTTTTTCCCACATACTACATTACTGTATATACAAGGAAAACGGTCTTACCCACACATAGTTTACCTGCCCAGGAAAACAAGTTAACCAACACTGAGTTAATCCGCTCTTTTGTAATGGTGGTACCCCACACACCTGCTGCAGGTAAAACGGATAAAAAAATGAGTCCCCAAGTTATGGGCCGCCGTTTTAGGGTAGTGGGGGCCGCTGCTCACCCCCACGCTGGGGAGGGGGGGTTGTGGGGGATCTGACGCGTGTGCTGTCATATGGCAGAGCGCGCGTAGAGATGTTTTGTTTGTAAATGAACGTCAACACCGATTCCACTCGCTCTGTCCTCACATTTCCTCTCCCCTAAACCCCCCCCCCACCTCCCCCCATCCCATCGCCAGCCTGTGTTTGCTCAGTGTTTGACAATATCTGACGGTAATCGCTACTCCAGCTCTCGGATTAATATCTTTCCCCCGCTGATGTGCCATGACAACCTCTAATAAGACAGGATCCTCGCTGCACCGCCGAGGGAAGGTCCAACATTAGCTCAAAAATAGAAACTGCTGCACAGCTTCTGCCAAGAATAAGGGATTAAGGAAAAAGTTGACCTCGTTTCTTGTTTTAACAGTGTCTTTAAAATTAACTTGAGGATAATGAGCTCAGGTGTTACAACACCCACAACCCACATCCCCCCCTACCTAGCACACACAAACGCCTCTACCCCCTCACTGCTCAGACCACCCATCCATGAGAACCAGAGACACACATGAAGACAGCGGTAGAGGAAGAGGGGCATGGGGGGCTGAGAGAAAAGAAGAGATTAAGAAAGTAAAACACAAAGAGGATGTAAAATCAGAAAGATGGAGAGAGAGGAAGGAGAAGATTGAACCTAAGAGAGACGTGGACGTCAGACAGGGAAGGATTTTGAAAAAGTTAAAGATTGAGAAAGCCCAGGTATAAAGCAGAGTTAAAGAGAAGTGAGATGAAGACAGGATGGAAAGGACTGAATCAACAAGAAAGGAAGAGAGAGACAGAGGCTGGAAGAGAGAAATGAGATAGACAGGTGAGGTGCAGAGAGAGAGAGAGAGAGAAAGAGAGAGAGTGATGGATGTAAAGCAGAGAGTAGCACTGCCCACACAGCTACAGTTGCCGCCAGACTCACTTCGGACCTGAAAGCGCTGTCCTATTAAACAAATGGGTTTTGAGGGGAGAGGAGGGAAAAAAAAAAAACAGAAATGTAAAAATCAATCTGATAGAATTTTTAAGCCACGGGCCAACGCAGGGGCCTGGACTGCAAGAAACACTGATTCAATTTACCTAAGGAGCCCAGCTGTCAGGCCGCGGAGAAACGCTGGCCTTGCACTTTCCTCCCCTTCTAGCCCTATTCTTTTCTTTCCACCATCCTCCTCCCTCCTTCTCCCTCTCTCCTTCTTTGCCATATCCCTCCATCTCTGTCCCTCTTCCTCTGTCTGAGTGGAGGACAGGACTGAGAGGTAAATGTGATAATGCCAGATTGGGGGAGGGTATTGGGGGTGCCTCCTGAGAGAGCACGTTGATCCCCCCCCTTTTTTTTTTTGGGGGTCTTGCACAAAGTGGAACCACTTTGACACACTGCTGCTTCCACCTTCTACACAGGGCCCAGGCGCTGCTGGATAGGTGAGTGTGTGTGTGTGTGTGTGTGTGTGTGTGTGGTGTGGGGTAGGCTGTAGCCAGCCAAGACCAACTCCCTCGGAGGGACCACCGTGCAGCAGCCACTGGGGCCTGGAGCATATGGTCTCCCGCTCCCAAACAAGACACTTCCTTACTGCGAGGACCACCATGCATATTTCATGCCGGCAATTGCTACTCTGGATCTATGAATTATGCAGGATTTCTGTGTGGGCTGTTTTTTTTTTTTTTTAATGGAAAGACAGCAACGACTGGCAAAAGCAAATCTCATGCTCTTTTAATGTGAATGAATAAACCATACAGGAAAACTCCGCATCCTCTGGTGTTCGCCATACCTGATCAAACAGCACATTATTATGGGATGGCGGGAGGGAAGCCGGCAAACCCACCAGGGACACCACGCACGGTTCCCCTAAAAGTTCCCGCTGTTCTCCGATTTCGGCACAGTGAATGTGATAACGTGCTTGTGGTAGCACCTGCTTCATCACCGAATACACACCTGCAAACACTCCCAGAAAAAAAGACCTTCTCCCAGCTTGCTCACGATCAGTTATTTCTTCCATCAAACTCTTGCATTCACAAAAAACTCATATAGTTCTTTATCTAATACAACTGTTTATAATAATACAATACCTGATGAAATGGCCATCCGTGTCAGAAATTGTGTTGATAGTTTGGACTAATTAACCTGAGTCATTGCCTTGATGCACTATATGCAATATGTTCTATGCAACCTGGTAAACAATGGCATTTTTATTAGTTACTGGTGAACTTCTGACCAAACTTTAGGCACCTCAGGTTTGACAGAAAATGCAAACAGGTAGGAAAAGACAGTGACAGGAATATATAATGACAGCAGATTACTCATGTTGCTTTGCCGGCATTTTTCCCTTCAATCTGCAATGAATCATTCAATCCAGTTCTCATCTGATAGGTCTCTGATTCTGCCACAGGCAACAGACGAGTTATTCAATGAGTTACTCATAAATCACTGGATGAAGAAGACTTGCTTGCATTTCTGTGCAATATTTGCTTTTAACTCATTTCCACCTGGGTCCTCTGGTTCTGCTCACAGAACAGACAGAACGTGAGAGGGAAAACAGCCTCCACATTCACCCTTACGGCGACTAATCCCCTAAAAACCTCAAATGCCTAAGGATCTAATGGAGATTAATAAAGTTGATCACAGAGGCCAGGTCTGCATGCTGAAGCGGAGTAGCTGCAGGGACGCAGATGGAAATTAGTCTGAGTAGAAGCCTATTTACGTGCCCATGAAACACACGTGGCGCTGCACCCGGTTTTGTGTTTAATATCAGTGAGTGTTCAGGATTTACTGTAGGCTACGGCGAAGCGGAGCGACTGCCGTGGTCATATATTTCCAGCACGTTTCTATGGCCCTCCCCATTTGACCACTAACAAGGCTGGGATTTGCCCAATAAAAAAGGGAACAGGAGTAAGCAAGGGAGTGGGCGGTTCCACCTTGTGGTCAGGTTGTTACGACGGTCCGATTCGATCGACTCAGACACTTTTATTGTAATCTCGATCCTCGCGATTTGTTGCAATGCCGCAAACCTACATGCATGCGCATTCTGCTTTCAGTGCCAAACAGCTCTTATATTCAGAATGTATCCATTGCATGCAGTCAATGGGATTTACAGTAAATAAAATATTTATGGTAAAGTATTTGTGTACACATGCACACAGTTAGACCACAAAGAATGGCTGCCAGTATCTGTAGTAACTGCACACCGAAGAGAACACAGCGTTCTGTGGTTGAAGATTATTTCCACTTGTCTTGGAAAAAAAAACTGGGACAAAAAAATGTACCGAATCGGCCCTCTGAAAACCATAACAAACTGACTTTTGTCTACATCGGGCTTTCTGTAAGAGCCTGAACCGTGTGGCCCTCTGATCCACCTTGAGAAATAAAAGGCACTCACCGTGAGGGGAAGGAGGGGGAAAAGCAGTGAAAAAGAGGAGAAAAAGCAGACCTCTACCCTTTCATTCCAAAGGTGGCTAGAAGTCTGCAGGTTGCGGAACATCTTAAGAGGCGGCCGGCTGGGTCAACAACTGCACTTCAGAGCCCATTTTGGAACTGTGATGGCAGGTGACAACGACAGCAGAATTACTGCCACTCTGGACAGTGTAATGGCTGCAACCTGCTCTCTGATTGACCATGGAGAGTGCCTAAAAAAACAAACTGTGTCAACTGGTTCCTCTGTTCACGAGGCTCAGGGTCTGATCGAAAGTGAACTCACGTTTCTCTTGTCAGTGCGCTCCGTTCTAGTAAAGGAAGCAGAACTCTACTCAGATACCAGAAATGTGATAACCCGTAACCTAGCTACAGAGATCAAGAACACATTTAACATATTTCAGTTACATACAGCTCACTTGCTGTTTTGGTTTTGTTGAAGACAACATCTGAACACATCATTTAACAGACAAAAAGACTTGAGTGGAAATCCAAATTGACTAATATCTATCAAAACATTATCTGAAAAGTACTGGTGTGCAAATGCTGAGATATACTTTAAACATATCCTGATAGTGATGCAAATACAGTTTAATCCACAGCACAGAAAGTGTGTGTGTGTGTGCGCGCGTGTGTGTGTGTTTCTCTTATCGAAAAAAGGCAAAAACTCCAAATACATGTTACAATCCTGACACGCTTACTGTAGCAGCCCCAGTGTGAGTTAGCCTCATAGTGAAACTTGGATGAGAAACTAGCAGGGCCTCCTTTCTGGGTGAGGACCGGGGAAAACCAGAGCATGGCCCATAGCAACCTTCCCCAGCGACATTAATTGATTATCCACCATTATTTACAGATTCCCTGCACTTCTGTTTTTTCCACTCGGTCATAAGTTTGCAGCTGCACCTCCCTGCTGTAGCCCTGGGGGCCATGAGACAGGACACGCGCTCTCAACCACACATCCCATTCAGAACCCAATGTTTACTGGGAGGGGAGCAGGGTCGTGGTGGGGGAAGGGTGGTGTTTCAGTGGTCGTGGCCACCAGGCGTTGTTGTTTCCAAGTCGAGGGGGCATATGGCGTTATCGGCGTTGCCACCGCTGCAGTCCAACGACTGGCGAGGCAAAACGCAGTCCCTCTGTGTCTGTTAGATGCACTTGCCAGCGCGGGCACTGCCCAACTATTTATAGCCGAGAGCTAAACATGGATCTGAGAGGTCCAGAGTCAGCATCGGCCTGGAGAGCTGACTGGGACCAGAGCAACACCCTCACACTCTCTCTCATTCCCTTCCTCTCTGTCTCCCCCCCACCACCCCGTCTCTCTCTCCTCCTGTCCCTCTGTGTCCCTCACTGTCGCTTTGTTTTAGCTCTCAAATTCAAGTACAAGTTCAAATTCAAATACTCTTTGTTGGCATAACAACACATTATTACACAGTATTACTGAAGCAATCCTTTCATCAGTGACGGCAATGGCAACATTATAAGAGTTACTTATACCTAGTTATTTTCTTAAAAGAATATTTAAGTAAATCATTGTCTCCTCCTGCCCCCCCTTGCTGCTGTTCTCCTGGGCTCTGTCAGTCCCTGAGCACTCTGCCTCATGCTGTAGTTTGTTTAGCTTGCATGTTTACATTCCACAGGAGCCGATTTATCTCCAGGGACAAGAGCGCCCCGTTTCCCTTTCTATACCTGTGGCCCTGGGAGCCACACACACACACACACTGTGCATACACACACACACTGCACACACACACACACACACACACACACACACACTGTGCATACATACACACACAAACATAAGCATGCACACACACACTGTGCATACACACACACACACACAGTGCACACATACACACACACACAGTGCATACATACACACACACATAAACACACACTGTGCATACATACACACACACATAAACACACACTGTGCATACATACACACACAAACATACATACATAGGTGTGCACACACATACACAGGTGTGCACAGACACACTGCACACACACACACACACACACACACACACACACACACACACACACACACACACTGCACAAACACACACACGCACATAAATGTGCACACACATGTATATGCATGTATACACAAGAGCACACAAACATGTATACATATTCACACACACACATGCACTCACTTTTGTTTATGCCCCTGAATACTTGAGCCAACACACAGGAGTAAAAGCATGACACACAATGACACAAGGAAACACACACATCATACTGGGCATACACTTCCTCAGGTAACTATGTAGAGGAAGACATAAAAAAAGGAGACATGGAAGGACAAGGGTTTTAATTTGGCTTCAGGTAATTTCTCAGCAGGAGAATCGCTCAGCCCTGCGGCGTGGCAGGCCCTCCTGACGCAGGTTAATAAACGCGAACACTTCTGACAAACCGACGGGGCGAGAGGGATAGAGGTGCGGTGCGGTAATTAGAGGCGCTACAGCACGTCCTACGAATGACGGCCGCTCAGCTCGCTGGGCTGATCGGAGCGACTGCTCTTCTCGGCTCAAACTGTGGAGCGCTCGGAAGGGAAAAAAAAAAGGCCCAACCACAGACTGGGTGGCGACAAACCCACCCTGCCACACCTAGCCAGAGCTGAACCAAAAAACCTCCAAATGTCAGCAGTGGCGTGGAGCTGTGCGGAAGAGCAAGGTGTACAAAGAGAGTAAAAATAGAAAAACTCACAAAAACAACGCAAATAGGGACCCCACCCATAGTCACGAGGCAGAAGCCCTTTTTTTAAGTTGGTGGGTCGTCTTGTTGGGGTGATGATGCGTACACCCCCCCCCCCCGTGAATGGCAGAGTGACCTCGCCCTTGGAGGAGAGCACTTATCGCACGCTCACACACACACGCACACAGCGCTGATCAGATACTGCTCAGTCTCTTCCGATGGTCTGTCCTGAAGTGAACTGCCACTTGAGAAAAAGAAGAAAAAAAAAAACCCACCTGATTTACGGTTACAGAGAGCCCAGTGCTCAAATTCATTTCTTCATAAGAAACTGCACTTCAGGTAGTGATGAACTACCAAAGAACAAATTAAATTAAGGGTATTTATCACTTGTATATGACACAAACGTTGAAGACTTTTGCTTTCGTGGACATGTGGGCTGAGGACAAAATCACAGAAACAAATTAACCAGCAGAAAATAAATGACACTTAAAAAGCACTTTGAAATTGCATACATGAGCATTGATTACAGTTAGTCTCATGAGGCCACCACAGACCACCCTCCATGATTAGCATATGAAAGAACACACCTTTTCTGCCTTTTTAACACCGACAGAGTGCTAGCTAGCAGGAAATACCACCTCACACTAGGGAAACTGACCTATTTTAACACTGAACTGAATTAATATTGTACAGCAGATTTTTCATTTAACCACCTGCTTTGCTGGTTAGCAGTACCTGCGCTGCTCAAATCCACTAGTAGCAGAAAAAAAAACTCAAAACAATAAAATGCAAATTCAAGGGGTGGAGCGGTTACCAGGTTACCACTCCTTGCCAATATGGCTGCCAAAGAGCGGCCAGAGCCCCTTTTGGCTCAGGCACTCATGAGTGTTTTACTCCCATGGCAGAGCATCTGCAGAGTTGGGGAGGTAGCGAGTTGAAACCACTCACAGGAATTGGGATTTTGTGGTGGGGCCCAGTGGTTAGCTGACTGATATAAGTAGCTCACTTGTGACAGTGGTGAAAAAAGGCCTCCGCAGCGATTTCACACCAGGGAGATATAAATAAAGAGGTCCTTATCAGACAGAGGGCCGGTATTGTCACGGACTCCCCCTGCGCTTCCGCCCAGCCCCGAATAAACCACTTCTAGCCTTCTCTTCTCCGGGGCCGGCCGAACAGAGGAGGGAGAGAGAGCTGAGAGCTGGCACTCCACTGCTGTTCTCGCCGAGCGTGACATTCCAATTGATCTTTAAGAGGTCATAAAAGTCAAAGTGCACATGTAAAGCAATCATGACCGGCCAGCAGACTCTTAATTGTGCCAGCAGTGAAGCATGGCAGGGCTGCTGAAACCCTCAACGGCAGAAAAAGAGCAACTCAGCCGAGAGGGGCCCTTGGAGAGAAGAGCTTAAAAGAGAGCAGGTCTGGAAATAAGAGCTGAGGAGAGAGAGAGAGAGAGAGAGAGAGAGAGAGAGAGAGAGAGCAGCATGAAAAAGAAGATCTCAAAGAGAAAAGAAGATCTACAGAGAGAGGAGCTCAAGAGATCAGCCCTAGAGAGAAGAGCTCAACAGAGAGAAGCCCTAGTGTGACGAGCTCAACAAAGAGCTCAGAGAGAAGAGCTCAAGAGAAAATAGCCCTTCAGGGAAGAGCTTAAGAAAGGGAGAGAACAGAGCCCTGAAAATAAGAGCTCAATAGATCAGCCCTGGAGGGAAGAGCTGAAGAGATCAGCCCTGGAGAGAAGAGCTCAGCAGAGAGCAGTCCTTGGAAAAAACAGCATTCCTCTCATGC
This sequence comes from Albula goreensis, assembly GCA_022829145.1. NCBI lineage: Eukaryota > Metazoa > Chordata > Actinopteri > Albuliformes > Albulidae > Albula > Albula goreensis. The sequence continues at coordinate 7,072,085 of CM040753.1, read as the reverse complement.
CTCTGCCAGGCCGTGTACTCTGTGAGAGGACAGAGAGAAAACACCACAACAGCCAGGCAAAAAGCAGCATGCTCTCACAACCTCGTACCCACGCCTGTAGCCACAGGCAGTGTGAGTGTGAGTGTTTTTTCCCCAGAGAAAAGATTATTAAAAGTGTCTGAGAAATACGGCGGGTCTCGTTCGCCCACTCACCATGCTTCCAGCTTAACCTGCAGTGGCCCTCCGCCTGCCAGGGTCCGTCTGGGAGAATATTCCATTACAAAGCACTATTATCCCTCCATTAGTGGCTGAATGGGTACACTCATACCAGGGGCGAGCATGACTAAAACAAGTGTGAGAAGCACATCTGTTTGGGATTTGGGATTGGGCACGACCGCCGACAAACCCGCGCACCACTTCTCAGGACAGAGGGAGGCGCTGGAACCCACTCTCGGCCCAGCAGCAATGGAAGGGTTGGGAGGAAGGAGGAGCATTGAGCCGTGGCGTCACGGCGACCCCGCAGGTCCAACCCACAGGATGAGCCCGTTTGCGGCGCGACGCCGCGCGGTTATGCAAATGAGCCCGGGGAGGTCTGACAGCGCTGGGCTGGAGGTCTCGTTTTTAAAATTAGAAAACAAACGGCGGGCCACGGCGCAGGCGGTGTGACCGTTAAAAGAGGCGGGACTCTGCTTCTGCACGAGACAGCGAGCGTGAGACGGAGAGAAAGGTCCACGAAAGTTCACCCTCCTACTGATCTGTGCAGCCCACATTCTGCTCAAACGGCTCTCACAACCCTGCTCATAAGCGGGGCTTTTGCAGTTGTCCACAGAGTATTTATTTCCTAGTTTAACAAGATTACGTCTCTGCGCCTAAGTTATTTGATAAAGACTAAATTAATCATATAAGCATAAATAAACAGTGAGGGTATGGGGTCTTTCGGCCAAAGCTCAAGACTCTCAGATGCACAGACGACAGAGTCTAAAAAGAAAAAAAAATGTGTCTGGCCAATACATAGAATCACTTCTCTGTAACCACAAGGTAAGAGATAATTACACATCCTTAGCACGACTCACAACTTCACATCCTACACAGTGAATCATATAACCCGAAACATACTTTATTAATTTAGCTAATTTTATTATTTGTCTGTAATTTGTCTGCGGCTTTCAACCTTGCACAACTTGTCTGTTAAATTAAGTAGGTAAATCCACTAGTGATGTGTAAACTTTAACATTTGACAGATTTATTTTGATACATCCAGTGAATTACCTCCATCATCATATTTAAATACACCTGTAGTTGTCGCAGCTTTGAAATGGTATGTCCACTGTCCAGTTCCTACTGATAAACAGACAGACAAGGGATAAGAGTCCTCAGATTAAGCCAAACTAGGTTAATGCATCTGATATTAGCCTCAATCCCTGGATATTTTCTAAGAAATGCTGGATGACACAAGCCACAGCATGTTTTCTGACAAGAGTAGCAGCAACCAAAGGACCAGGACTGCGAACATGAGGGCCCTAACGTTTTCTCTTGTCCTTGAGAAATAATCTACCAAACCACTTTCAGCTTCCACTGGGAGACACATCCGCACAGAGAGATGACCACTTAATCAATAAGACCACGTTTCCACGACAACCTTTATTTCCTGTGCCGCTTCCCGGGATATGATTGCGGCCGCTATTCTACACCTGCCACACGTTTTCACATTTGTTTGACAGCCGATCCGTCACCTTATTGGCTTTTCTCAAAGAAAACTCATTCAAGGTGCCGTAATAAACAAACGCAATAAGAGAATCCTGGACAAATGTTTGGTGCTGAATAAAAAACACAAGGAAAGAAAATACGCCGGGATGATCCTCGGTTATTTCCTGGCAGCTCACATATCGTCAAACAAAGACAGCAGAAATGACAACCAGCCTCAGCATAATAAAGTGAAAGGCAGCGACTGACCGACCTGAGGGGCCCTTGTGTCGGGCTAACGCTACTGAGGGAGAGCGCGCAGGCTCGGCTGTTTTCCGTTACCCGAGCGCTCGTTAGCAGTGTTTGAAAAGAGAGACAGTGAGTGACAGGGATGATTACACCCTGCTCTTTGGGGACATAGCATAAACGTCTCTACGGCATCACTGTCACGGGGCGCGCTAGCTCTCGTGCACGCTGGATTCATTCCGCTGGGGAAGTACAGTGTGTGTGTGTGTGGGTGCAGAGAAAAGAAAAAAAAATATGGTGATATTTTGATTCTGTTCACTCCAGTCTGAACAACCGGCATGTACAAACACATTTTAAAGACTGAATTGCTGTTTTTTTTTTTTTTTAAAGAAATGCATTGTAGGAATTCAGAGCTAATATCTTCACAGGATGTTTTCTGTCTTCTGTCCTGTACTGGGTGGCCAGGTAGTAAGGTTAAGGAGTTGGGCTTTTAAGTCAGAGGTTGCAGGTTTGACTCTGAAGTAGGGCACTACTGCTGTACCCTTAAACCAATGTACCTGACCTGAATTTCTCCAGGAAAGTCCCAGATATATAGTGTAAAAGAGCACCTGCTGAACGTGCACACACTGCAGTTTCAGACAGATACGGTGCTCTACAGTGCACTGTACTACAGTACAGTGTAGCATAGTACAGTCCGGCACGCTGTGTTCCAATCCCACACAGTGGATACGACTGCGGCTCAGTGAGACACACATCCCTCCTGCTCACTCACAGCTGCAGTGCTAGAGGATCCCTCCTGGATAAACCACTCAGAAAAACCCAGTTTGACATAAAGACCCAGGCTCTTACGCTGTACAAGGGATTGACACACAGGCACAAACACGCACACACGCTCTTCCTGTACCTCTTTCACTATCTGTCTCCATCTCTGTCACACACACATACACATTCTGTTTCTCCTTTTCTGTCCCTCTTTCTGTCCCTGTCTCTCTCACACACACTCACAGTCTCTCTGTCTCACACGCACACACACACACACACACACACACACACACACACACACACACACACACACACACACACACACACACACACACACACACACACACTGCACATAGACATCACATGTCCGTGTACTGCATTTCCTGTCTCTTCCTGCAAGGGCACCACTCACACACTGCTCATCCCAGAGGGGATGGGGGTATGTGTTGGGGTCTTTAAAATGTCGCCTGAGTTTTTCATCCTCTCTCTCTTTTGTACAGGAAACAAGGATCATGATTCACCAGCTGGGTTTTAGCGCAAGCCTGCATCTCCTCCACACCTGTGAGTCAAAAGTGGAACTTTTTCCTTAATCCCAAGTTTTTGGGTCAGAAAGGTTCTGCTTACTTCCCCGCAACCCCCGGATCTCTGTCTCACTGTACCCTAAGTGGTGGGGGGGTGGGGGATTCTCATCTGAACAGTCATACACACTGACTAAAATCCAGTACTCCTAATTCTCCACAGGCATTTAAAAAATGTTCAGATCCCAGCAGGACACAGGTTACACCATATTTCACTGGTATCATGTCCATTATTCAGATTTTTTAAAACATAAATGAACCTGTTCATATACAAGCTGCCAGAGCAGATGCCAGAGCAGATCCATAAATTAAGACAATTGGAAAATGACGCAGTCTGGAGGAATGGTGAGGAAAACCTGTGGGGTTCAGTCTATCTGCCATGTCACCATGAATAAGCAGTCTAAGCATGTATTTGGTCTCTTTTTACATGGTATTCCAAGTCCATTTGTCCTAGAAATCTGCTCTGTATGAAATGAGTACTCTGAGGACAAGAATACAACATATTTACATGCCTAGATTTGTTACTTTGATTATTACAGGCAAAGTATCACGTGTTTCATGCCACTGCTGGCTCTGATACTCCTTGCCCGCGTGATGTTTGAGAAGATCCTGAGCTATGCTACCGACGGACAGGCCGCCTGAATCTCCTCTCTGTCTGGCTGCGGAGAGGGGTCAGTCAGCAGACAGGCTGGACTCTGCTGGGGAGGGGAGGTGGGGGGGGGGGGGGAGGGGAGGGGAAACAGGTGGCTCTAAAAAAAGCCCAGATCAGATGCTGGGCGAGGGATGCACACGACAGAAATCGTTTAGTCGTATACATTAAAATCCAATCTGTCCGCTTTGCCTAATCCCCACTGAACCTAGAAATGCAAGCGGCCATTAATCCTCGTGGATCTCGTAGCGGGCATCAGCCCACATATCCTGTCATGCATTACCACTGTCAGGTAATCGGTCCTTTGTGGGGGGTGGTCAACATGCTGATCCATTGGTCTGTTGCACCAGTTCTAGTTTGTGCATGGGAGATATAAATAAAGGAACAAAGGTCACTGTTTACCACATGCACAGCATTCAGTTCAATATGGGCAAGGGGCAGATGAATAGCCAAGAAGGTACATTCCAAGCTTGGCCTGCCACGATAACCTGTGAAGTACAAAAAAAAAAAAAAACCAGGCTGCCTTGTTTTGGAATATAGAATGTGATGACATCATAAGAAGTGTCAGCCAGCTGTGTGGGATGATGTCACTGTGAATTCAGGCCTGATCAGCCTTGTGTGGGCACTAATGAGACTAAACAAAGCCAGGATTCTCCCTCACACCCCTGCCTGCCCTGTCTGTTTGTGCAAGCAAAGCCAGCCCAGGTGAGTCTCCTCTGACTGAGGAGATAAGGAATGGGGCAGTACTCCCACTTGTGAGAGCCAGTACGCCCGTCAAATTTAATACCTGTTATTTTTATATGCTGCACTGATGACTTTGCTTTTAAATACCCTGCACTGGGCAAAGCCATTTAAACCAGCTTCTGCAAACCAAACTAACGTCTGTTGAATCAGTTCAGTAGTGATGCATATGTGCACTGATGGGGTAGACAACTATGTAGTGGCTGTTGATTACTGTAATTTCATTCTGTGCCAAGCAGTCCATAATACCAGACTACAGCGCCACTTTGCACTTGTGTAAGACATCACACATACTTCCAAAGAAGTTCTGGCTGGGACCCAATCAAAAACAATATCATTAAGGATACATGCAATGCATTTAAATCAGACTTTACATTTCAACACACATTTTTCTGGGTATTTTCTTTTCATTGTAAAATACAATTGCTTATTCCCTGAAAGGAACTACGGTCTGTCCTGGTTTAAGTGCACATGCCCTTAATGAGGCTAAAAGCATTTGAATGAATGTAGCCCTCAGTCTTCCTCTCTTGAATCCAGCCCTTCTTATTTTTCTGATAGAGCATCCATGCAATGCTGGTGTATACCTGAGGCTCCCAAGAACAGCTTACAAATCTGCATGTGCAAACCCTGGAGCTGGCCACCTCAGTCCAGCCCTGGGGACACCAGAACATCTAAAGCCTTCAGTTTAACAGCACCTACTGCAAAGAACTTTTGCAAGTCCCCTTCCCCAACTCATACCTCCGCTGCAAGCAGCTATTTTAAGCATGGTTAAAATCTTTTTTAATCTCTCCTTTGATTTACTGGAGATATAACACAAAGACCTTCTGCTGTATAAAAAAAAAAAATCCAGCTCAGTTTAAGTCTGCATTGAGGACAGACAGATAAGTCACTTCTGAGTTCCTGCTAAAAATACGAGAACACCAGCGCAACTGAACCATTATGCTAAACTGAGGGCCAGGGGTGGGTCCAGCCTCTCTGCAGCTGATGCAATTCAGCTTTATGAAATAAATTTATTAGGGAGTTATTTGATTTTAAAGTCATTGTGTTAAATTATCCTTTGTGCAGAGGACACCGTATTTTTCTTCCAGACAAATTAATGGGGACAAAAATACAACATTTAGTTTCATGGCCTTTTATAGTCTTGAAATGGTCATTCTGTCTCGGTCAACAGCGGTACAGACGGCAGTCATACACAGCCCATACAGATCACTCAAGCCAGGTCTGACAGACAGAGTTTACATACGAACAGTCAGCAGCAGTGCACAATAATGGTGGAATGTTTCACTACATGACCCAAGCCTTAAAGCTAATCCACTCTAAAAATAAGTCTTCACTAAAAGATATAGATCAAATTGGTCTGAAAATGAAGTCTGCTGAAAATCAAACAGTACAGGAATTATAGATGACCTCAATGGAAATTCAGAGACATAGTTCATTTCCCCCTCCCCGTCTTCCCTGAACTAGAGGCACAAGACAAACCCAATGTGATTCAGACAGGAGTCACAATTCAGGTAGCGGTCACGCACGCCGTAACGGAGCGAATCAGACACAGGGCTGAAGATACAGGGGCCTCCATGTGACTTTCATGAGTTAGCTATCTCATGGGAACGTCACTGGCCCTATTCACCTCACAGGGCTCTCTCTATAGCACACGGAGACAGAGAACAGAGGAGCCTCGCATCTCTGACCGGCCTCATCTTCGGTCCCAGAACAGACGCAGACAAAAAAAAGTGTTTATTTTCCTCCCCGAGTTTCTGCTCCGCTTGGCTTTTCTTCTTTTTATGTGCGATCGTCCCGTTTTGAGGGATTAGTTAATCGCTCGGCTGCGGCTCGGGCCAGATCTAACCGCGGTTCGTTTGGAGAGACATTAGAAGGGGCTCACCCGCCCATTGTCTGGGCTGGCAGGGACGCGACGCGCTGGCAGCCATGCCAAGCACAACGTGCTGCCGCCATGAAAGGCAAGAGATGGGCAGAGGCTCCGCTACTGGTAAATGGAGCTTATCTGTGCGATCTTGGACATCGGGGGAAACCGCGATGAATTAGCACACCGTAGCAGCACAACCATTTTAAACACATATGCATTGTTTTTGCTGCAATGGCACCGACTCAAAAAAGATACAGTCTCTCTCACTACATAGGCTACTATGTGGGTAGATTATTATGCCAGTTCAGTAAGTAAACTCAAGTCATACCATTTCTATCACAGCAAGCTGTTCTCACCTCAAAACTAAACCCCAAAGCATGTTTTTTTGGCGACTATACTGCCTTCACTGTTTCTTACCGAGATAATGTTGAGAGGTTGATTATGACTTTGAGGTCAGTTGGATTGAAAAGCCTCCTGGCTGCTCCACTGAATTCCTGCTCAGATGTACAGTGCTGTTAGCTTGTTTATGACTAACTCAGAGGGTTTTGGCTCAGGACTGTGCCCAAGCTCCATAATGGAGATGCAGGTACTCAATGACCTGTGAATACTAGATTGCCAACATGCTGCAAATTTCTCCTGATGCTGGTGCAGGGAAACCATGGTAGACAAGCAAATCCCATTCCTGTTCACCAGCGAATAAAAGTAAAGGTGACAGTTTCCCTTCTTCATGTGCACCTGCATGTAGTTTATTTGTTATGAGCACCACTTTCACGTACAGTTATCACCGAAACGCTTTCCCCCCCCAACGTTTTTACTTTTTCTTCTGAGTTTTGTGTTCATGCACACCAGGAGCAACTTAGCTAAAGCGTCGACACTCCACAGATGCACTCAGCTGTGAGCTGCTTTAAACTCCACAGGCCACACAGTACTACAGGGGAGCCGTTTTGTATTTTCCACGCTTGTTTTTATTGAAGGATGACAGCTGGCATATTGAGGGCTTCTGGTGAGGTGCTGGAACTGGTGTAGCAGTACCCTGAGACACCCTGCCAAAATAATACCCACCCTCCTCTTCGCAGGACAAAGTCAATCATGACCCGCCCATTGGTCATAATTGGCAGAGGCCAAGTATTGAACCTGCGACTACAAAGCACAGCTTGTGGTCCCGATGAGCTCTTTTCAAAGAGTGGGGAAAATAAGCCTAAAACTTTGAATGGTATGCTACATCTGTGTTATTTGTCGTCTGTTTAACTGGTGTAAGTGAATTGGCTCTAACAAACTAGTGCTATTTCATTACATGCAATAGATTTGTTCTTCATGTACCATTCAGAACACTTCCTGCTTTTTTTTTTTTTTTTTTTTTTTTTTACAGCTCCAGGTGCCATTTCAATGCTGTGCTTACACAGTTCCTTTTCTGACTCAGAAAAATATCAGTTTAGGTCTTTGTGAGCCGAAGAGATACGATCATTACTATCATCTGTTTTTTTTCCAGGGGTAAAGAAAATCATTGCGGCTATTTCATCTGCTGTCAGCGCAGCGCTCGGTTTCCTGAGTAGCTTTCTGAAAGACCTTGCACAAAAGACCCGTGGCTGAAAGCGGTGACGGTTCGGGGGATGAAACGCGTTTTATCGGTTGTGTCACGATCCCTCGCATCACTGGCCAAGCCGTGCCAGGGCGTGTTATTACGGGTCAAAAACCTGCGGAGCCCGTCACGACCCACGAGATCCCCGCCACGGCTCCGCCATCAGGCTCACGTCCCATCAGCCCGCCTGAGGCCTGAGCGGGAGTGGACGGCGTAAAGCCTGTCTTTTTAAAACAAGCCTGTCCTTTCATAGGGGTATTACTCAATTCTATGTCTTTCTGCTTATTAACTGCTTATTCTGGTCTTGTATTTCCTTCTCTATACTGGTTTGGAAAAACTGGATGTTAATCTACAGCAATGAAGCCTGGTTGAATGCAAGTATCCACCCTCTCTTTTTCATAGAGCAGGACAGAGACAAGTCGTTTTCATTTCAACATCACACGGTTTCTCTAGGTCTCATCACAAGGCCGTGTCTTTCCAGGTAAGGATCAGGTACATAGCGATGTTTCAATTGCAAAATGAGTGATGTGGAACATTGAAAAAGACGTGGTCACTAAAAAAAAGAAAAGAAATAAACTCACACACACACACAAAAGTGCAGTTTCCAATTAAATCTCCTCTTCCAAAATGGCTGTGTCAAAGAGGCTCTGTAACTGCAGCGGGGAGGCAGAACAAGGAGTACGTTTCATAATCATGACATTCATCATCTTCCCTACTGGCATCATAATGTATCCAATCCACCTCCATTTATGAGCTCATTTTTCTATACTACACTCATTATCTGTTGGGTTTTTTATATTCAATTTAATTCCTGACCACTCCACTTGCTTTTAAACCTTTAATTAATATTGTTCAGCTGGCAGAGTTTCTTAATTACCTGGAAGATAACTCACCGACGAGCCTGGCTTTCTTACGTGCGGGCATTTTATCCTTCGCGCGCTATAGCTATGCCGCTACTGCAGTCATGTGGGAGGGGCCAGTCATTAACACTGTCACACTTCCTAAATAATGTCACCTGAGGTACTGCATTAAATTATTTATTTTATTCAAGGGAAAAGAGGACACACGGTAATTTGTTATAATCTACTCAGACACCATACAAGGGCAGGTAAGATCAACAATAACTTGAAGTACATGTTCCAGTCTTGATTCGTAGTAATGAAGAACAATGTGTGCGGCAGCTATGGTGATTCCACAGAGACCCTATCTCCATCTTTGAGAGAGAGAGAGAGAGAGAGAGAGAGAGAGAGAGAGAGAGAGAGAGAGAGAGAGAGAGAGAGGGAGAGAGAAAGAGAGAGAGAGTGGGAATGAGAAGGAAAGACAGGTTCAGAAAGCAGAAGGGACACAGAGAGAAAAGAAGGCTAAAGAAAGGGAGAGGAAGAAAGACAAAAAAAAGATTGGAGGAAAGAGATAAAGATAAAGAATAAATTGTTGAACATGAGAGGGATGGAGAGAGGAAGAATGAAAAAGAGCAAAACAGAAAGTGAGGAGGAGAGAGAAAGATATGATGAAGAGGTATGGATGGACTGGGAGAGAAAAGAGGACAGAGAAAATGAATAGAAGAGAGGCCCATGGCAACCCTTTTCTGACTGACTGGCATATTAACATTCAGACATAATGATCCTTCTCCTCAAAGGCCCACTGGACCCCTCCCCCCTCCACCCCCCTCCTCCGCCACCCTGGGGAGGGGCAGTCTGTGACAGAGTTTCTTTCCTGCGTTTACCTTCCCCCGTGAAAGACGGGGTGCGCGAGGATCTCACCACGCAGTTTGTCAAAATGTCAAGTGCCTGTCACACAGCCGCGCCGGCCCCATGAAATGTCACGGCGACTGTGTGAATGGGCGGGACAGCTTGGGGATAGCTGCCGAGAGAGAGAGAGAGAGAGAGAGAGAGAGAGAGAGAGAGAGAGAGGCTGCCCTCTGCATGGTGGGTGCTAATTGGGTGGGGGAAATCAGACATTAACCAAGTGTGTTAAACCCTCACATCCTTTTAAAATGCCTTTTACTGGAGTACTCAGGTAAACACCGAGTTACTCTGGCAAACATTTTATGAGGATGTGAAGACTACTGTGTATTGGGACTTATTTATCAAACATAAAACATTTACATGTGTAAACTTACTCTTGTTCTTTTTTCAAGGTGATAAAGTGAATGTTCAAATTGAGACCTGGAATATCTTTTAATTTTTTTTACCTCTGAACTAAATAATTAGCATTTGCAGTCTGAATTTTTCCTTTAAATTTACAATTCAGGTATTTCAGAAAAACAGGTTTACATTTAAACGTGTGGCAAATGCTTGATAAATAAGGCCCATGTACCTAGTCAGGGTGTTCAGACAGGTTGCTCAGATTATTGTTCAATTAAATTCTGGAAGTGGGCTGGGTGAACCGTTGTCAACCTGCAGTCATACTCACATGTATGAAGAATCAATCTCTTCATTTTAAAATTTCAGTCTTGTTGCATTCAGGAAGCTATGCTTTATATTACATGTGTGGATTGTTAAATTTCCAATCGCTGAGATGAAAAGTTGCACTAAATATCTCTAGTGCAGCACCACCATAAAGGTAAGGCCTAAGAGTCTCTGTGCGTTTTCCATGGTGTAACATTCACAAATACATATTCTACATGATGCTCATTCCCGTAAGTATTAAGCAGCCTTATCTTTTACCGAGAGACGAGGGGAAAGCTGAAAGGAAAAGGCTTGTATGGTCTGACTCTGCACACGTACTGTAGGCCACTGGCAAAGCTACAAAAGGTAAAAGACTGTGACCGACGAGACAGTGTTGCAGCAGTGAGAAGCTAACCTCTTGAAACGCTTGTACCTGCAATGGAACTTACTGCTCGACTGCCAGGCAAAAAAAAAAATAAAAAATAAGAAAAAACATAATAAATGTGCATTACAGAAGACAGCAGCATGTACACCTGAGGAGAAAAGAGCCCTGTCACATCAGAGTCACACCAAACCAACCACCATAAGGTTTGCTTGGTTTCCTGGTGCTTTTAAATATACCGCTCAGTGAGAGTATCCTTCAGATATGCAGATTTACAGAAATTCATATCCCCCTCCCACTGCAGCAGCAGACTCCTCCGTTTAAATTCAGTACCTCTACAGTTTTTTTAGTGGGGGGGGGATGGCTGTTGATGTGACACACCTGTTCCAATGGATGGGCTGTATGGGACAGTGGGGGCCAATCACAATGCAGGCAAAGTTTAATGACAGTCTTAAAAATGTGAAATATGTTGCCTAACAAGAATGAAAAGATGAAATGTTAAATAAGTCAAAGAATTGATTTATTATTGTGCACAGTGAAAGCCAGGACCAGCCCTACCGGCAAAGACTGCGAGTGTCATTTTTAGCTGGAGTTCTGACTGTTCTGACTGTTCTGACCTGCCTCTGTTCAGTTAACCAGGTGAACAGCGTACTCCATGTTCTCTGCTGAACAACGCATCAATCACTGCTAACATAGAGGAATATGAATCACTTACCCTCATTAGTTTAAGGAAAACAAACAAACGTGTTGGGGGGGGTGGGGGTGGGGTCAGCTCTGTCTTTCTCTGAGCATATATACACTTGAGGACAATGCCACTTCTCTCACAAAGGAATTATTGGGCAGACAACTGTCAGACGATGTCAGGTCCAGACTGGTATTCAATAAACGGCTCTGCCGAGGCTAATTAATTAAGAGCTTGGCTCGGCTGGGGGTGGGGTGGGGGTGGTGGTGTGTTTGGGCTTGGGGGTGGGGGGCAGCCAGGGCTCTCTGCAGGCCTGCAGGACCAGGGTGGGGGAGCTGTGAGCCGCGCACTGAGCCAAGTTTAGACTGTAAACAGGCCTGCGCCTCCTGCACAGCTAGCTCCGCCTTCCCCTACCTCCAGCGGAGAGCGTTTGGCAGGTGGGGGAGGGGGGTGGGGTGTGCGGGGGTGTGGAGTCGGACAGGTGAAAGGTCACTTTTCCGCTGCGGTTTTTCCCGGAGCGTGAGCCGGAGCGAGGCGCAGCTGTGGAACTCACTCAGGGGCCTGGCCGCCCCAAAAAAACCTCCCCAGACCCAGGCAGGGGGGCCATCCGACTCAACGCACACAGCGCCTCACCTCTGAGGAGGGCAGACAGAAAAAGAAGAGGGTGGGGGACGGAGAAAGAGCTGCCTCCCTCCTGTCTCTCCACAGCCGGGGTTTGCGTATTCAGCGGAAAGGTATTTCGGCGAGTTGAAGTGCGGCGTCGGGGGGGAAGTCCATGGGGAGGTAAACATTATGTGGCGAAACGTCTGGGGATTGAACTGTTAGAAAAGCCCAACACAAACACCGTCCATTAAGCAATGGGCCTGAGTCAGTCGAGCATGACGACTTTCCGCTGCAGTCCTGTCTTACTGCAAATGATGAAAAGAACAAACAAAAAAAAAACCTTTAAACTAGACAAGGTAGAATCTGAATGTTTGCCCCAAGATGACGAGCGAAAGCTTAAGATGGTGAAAACAGGCTCGGCCAATGGGGTGGCACATGTAACCAGGGGTGATGCATTTGGAAAACAGATCGCAGTGGTTTCCATTGGGGAGGGAAGGCTACTCCCAGAAGACCTCAGGATTGCGGGATAGCTACACCCCCCCCCCCAACCCCCTGTCCTCTCAGGTGCCCAGAAGGGAGGGGGCATATCCACGGCGTCGCATCTGGAACAAAGCCCCAGAGAACAGAGGCGTTTTTCTGTTCCGTCCTGTTCTGCTCATTCTCCGGCCGCACATTCTTTTCTCATTTACCCTCTCGGGATGTTTACGGCCACTGACATTTTGCATGGCAGCGTTTCTGACTAATAAACCCTATGACTAAGATCTCTATTATAGCCACGCTTTCCATCACAGTGTGAGGGCTGTGCTCTCGGTCCCCGCGGCTAAGACGGGCCGGGGGAACTGGAGGTCAGCTTTTCGGGTCCTTGGAGTGGTTTCTGCCTCCAAATGCCAGCTTTGGGTAGAATCTGCAACGGCCAATCAGGAGCTGGGTTTCGGTAATGGGTTTTCTATTCCGCTGAACATGACATGTGATTGCTGAATCAAAAGCCAGTAATTGAGGATATTTTTTTTTCAGGGTACCTTATTACAACCAAATGACAATTGTCTCTGGGTGGGGCAAAACTGGGATGTGTGCCTGTGTGCGTTTGTGTGCGTGTGTGTGTGTGTGTGTGCTTGTCAGCTTGCAAAACTGCCCTCAGTGGAATTATGCGGTCTGAGCTCTGTCTGTAAGTCGGACCATGGACCTTAAATGCTGCTGGAGGATAATAGGGTCAGACTATTCGATTAGAATGCTGCACGCATCCTGAAAATCCACTAATGAGAGTCGCTTCACCAGACGCACCTTGGCCTACTCTCTCAGGATAGAGCGAGGGCAGAGAGAGCGAGAGAGAGAGAGCAAGAGAAAGAGAAAGAGAGAGAGACAGAGAGAGATGGGCATACAGACAGAGAAGCCTGTACAAGTATCTCTCTCTCTCTTTCTCTCTCTGTCTCTCTTTCCCTCTCTATGACACTATCTTTACCTGAGTGTAGAGAAATGGAGTTTAATGGCAGTGAGTGCAGTGTTGAGTCTTGATAACAGAAGATGGTGGGGTGAAGGTAAGGGGAGGGGGGTGCAGGCTGCGTTAGCGTCCCACTGCCACACCTGTCGAGCTGGCCCACAGTGACACTAGCTGTTTCCATTTACCGCTTGGCTGAGGGGTTTTTACCTCGGAGTGAGGAGACGCGATGGCCGTGGTGCTCCACGGGGACCAGGCCAGAGGCCCCGCTTCCCCACGCATTATTAAAAAAGCCTTATCAACGCCGCCGCTCCACAGCACACCACTTCCAATTTACTGCGCGGGCAATTACCCCCAGAGAAGGCAATTAAGTGGAGCCATCACAGCGTTCATACACAAACACACACACACACACATGCATACACACACAGAGGGCATACACCGTCATTTCATCGCTCTTCTGTGCAGGTGGAGAAAACTTAATTTCCTGCCTCATATAGCTGTGCCTCTCCCAGTCTCACACAGAACTGAGGGGTCTGTTTAACGCGGTAATCCTCCAGACCCAACTACCCGACCCTGATCTCTGTCCACAAACAAGAGAGCGAGGAGTGAATATCTCAGGGTATGGAACCCAGAGGGAACCAATAGGGTACATCACTGCCTGCCTTCACACACATATTTACACACACCAAAATGCACACACATACACACATGTCTGCACACATCCACTTGCACATGCAACACGCAGAAACTCATGCCCGCACACATGCACATGAGTACACAAATTCACTCACAGACACACATGTGTACATGAGTTATACTGCCCCTGCTGGTGGACTGAGGAATATGCCCATTCATTGCATGGAACACGTGTTTGATGACTCACCACGGTATCAAGCCTCTGCATCCAGCTCTGATCGGCCGATTAACACATTTGACAGATAACCGTAAGCGCCGTTCGCCATAAGCACTTAAGCCGACTTGATTTTTGCAGGTATCCCGGCCGTCCCCTTAAGTGGCTTTTAAAATCGGATTTCTGTCTTACTTCACGTTGTTTCCCTCCCCGCCAGACACTCTCCCCACTGTGACGCATCACGGTGCATATTTACTGCAGAATATTAGGATCAGTTTGGCTTAAAGACCCAACTCCAGCCAAATTTACTTCCTCATTTTACTCAAAGAGACGGAAGAGCAGAGCGTTGACGTAAACGCTCCCAGACCTTGCAGGAAATGCAATGCCTCTATATATGTGCAGAAACTCTATGAGCAGAATGGCTACGTAACATCTGCACCTGTTATATATGGAGGAAGTACATCACTTCATGTGGGGAATTGAGGAGGGAGTCAGGATGAGTCAAGCAGCCATTTAAAGTGTTTATGCAGCAGGCAGGTGAAATGGTGTTGACATTCAATTTGTTCAATGTAAGGCTTCAGGTTCAGTTCTTACATGGGGCAGTCCCATTATTGCCATTCAGTTAAGCACTTGACCTAAATTGCTTCTGCTAATATCCAGATTTTAAAATGGATGATATATGAAACGTAGGCTCAGTAAGTTGCCCTAGATAAGAGCAAATACCAAAGAAACAGATAATAATAACAAACTGGGAATTACGGGTGCATTATGCAATGTTCTTATGTGTATAAAATCAGGGGTAGGGATGAGTCTTGATGTTATGAAACAAATATGTACGAAATTAAATGGTTGACAATATTAATTTTCTGATTACTTCAAAGTGAGAAAAATTGCCCCACCATATTCAGTGCAATTTCACAATAAGATTGCTTGTATGGACTAGGTATACATTTTCTGTCTGAAAGGGAATAAACTCGTACAGTTTTCTATTCAGACTCTAATTTTAATCATGGTAAAATCTGGCTGTAGGTCTCATGTGGTACACAATGTGAATATCTCCCACAAAAATCTCAGCAGCCCTGTGCACACAGACTAAATGTAATTTTATACTTTCATCTTCCAGATGGAAAATGTAATTTCTCCTTCAGTTCCCCTGCTTACTTTACCAATTTTATCAATGTTTTGCTCCACAAAAACACAACTCTTCCATCTGTACCCACACAAACAAATGTCGCATTCATCGCTAAAAGCAACTGAGCTATGGTGGTTTGAATGCCCACCTCATCATTTTTCCTACCAATCATCAAATCACACAAGCCGGTTTAGCCCCACCCATTATCAACTGACATCAGCGAGTGGAGCCTAGGCTCAAAGACCACCTTGGCCGACAGTCCCAGAATTCGTCGCAGGCTGACATATGCCAGACGCTGCAGAATAACTTGTCAGTCGCTTTCCAATACACATTAAAAAAGGGGGACATATGAGAACACCCTTAATTTAGACATCAGGTGCTAGTGATGTCACAATGCAGGTGCCACTGATGTCACGGCGTGGCAACCTTCCATTTCGAACCTCGGAATGTGGAGTCCCGATGCACGCAGACAGTTCTGACACTCTGGCCAGACTGTGAACAGGCCCGGGGCCTATTTTAAGGAGGTGAGGAGCTCCAAAGACACACCGAGGTGTAGTAGGTCTGAGTGCCGAGCCCACCACCCCCCGCCTGCTCTGTTAATCCTCCACTACCCCCTACCCATCCAAACTAACACCCTATGGTCATTTATACCCATCAAATAATGCTGTTAGCACTATTATATCTCAGCGTCGCTGAGAAAATCAGTCCATTGCCCTGGTTTCTTTTTTCGCTTTTACTGCCAACCTTGCCAAGCCTAAAGAGTATGTTTTGATTGCTTTCCTGTAGTACAATATAGGATGTACCATTTTCAGAAAAATATACATTATATCTATATAATTTCAGAGTGGGGCTTTGAAACGCCACAAAGGACTGTAATGTGCATAAGCTTTCAGTAAAGTGACACACACATGCACACTCTGTCTCTCTCTCTCTCTCTCACACACACATACACACATAAACACATAGACACACGAATGCACGCGCACAAAAAATGAAAACAGGAACATAACCAAACAGGCTCGTGACAGTGAGATTTCATAAATTCTTGGAATGTTCCACAGATTCCTCGGTCCTGGGGCCTTTTTCTAAAGAGAATAGGCATATGCAAATAACATGCACAGTATGGGAAGAAGTTTCCCACAAGCAGAGAGTGAAAAGACTGCTCCCTCCCTATACAGAGACCACTGAATGGGTCCTTTCTTCTGCAGGAGAAAGTGTCTGAGGTGGAGCGAGCAAACTGCAAAGGTAACTAGGTCCTTTCTCCTCCGGCTCTCTCTCTCTCTCTCAAAGCCTTAACACACAATAGCTCGTTTAAGCATTCTGCATGACCGACCCTTGCAAAGCACATCCAACTGCAGTTCAGAGGGTAAGTGAAACTGACTTGGGGAGGGGGTAGTGTGTGTGCGTGGAGGAGGGGGTGTTATGCTTAACTTTCTAAAGATTAAGGTTTACTTCCACCAGCAGTTGTTTATGAATTCAAGTCGGGTTTATCTTAAAAAAAAAAAAAAAATGGGAAAAAAAGTGAGAAAAAAGTAGGCCACTGCTGAATTGCTGTTGTGATAGCTTTAGATGGTTCTCTCTGCCCTCTGTTGACATCTGCAAACCAACTTCACCTGCAGGTGAATTCTTTGCTAAATTAGCTCTAAATAAAAAAGGGGCCTTCTCCCAAGTATTCCCATCAGCAAAGCCCATACTGGCCTCTGCACAGAAACACTGGCTACAATTTAGATAATAGTGTTTGTATGTGTATGAGAGAGACAGAGACATACAGAGAAGACAGAGGCAGTTTGTGTATATCATATTGTACTTAATTTCAGTTTGTACCCCAAGAAAAAAAACTTAAGCAATACTTTGCATGAAGAAATGCTTGCTCTGACTTAGTCGGTTGGGTCCTCTCAGAAAATGTGCTTTGCACCATCACAAACAGCATCTGGCAGCCATTCATACACATACCAAAATATGTAAACAGGTTACCCAGATTAATAACATGCAAGACATATCACAGTCCACAATAAACTCATGCATAATCCACAGAAGTGGGGTCATAAAAATATAGAAACAAATCACCCAATCATATACTTCAAATGAGCTTCAAGTGCAGAGGACAACACATGGACTGCCGTAACACCAGTCGGCCAGTTCAGCAAAAACATTTACGAAGCTAATCAGTTATCTCTCAAACACAAAAACCTTGCAAAAAAGCCCCACCCAGTGTTTAAAACGTTCTGCAAGGGAAATGCTTGCTGCTACACAAATGACTTCAGCAACAAAGTGATCTCTAGCTGTTTTTAAGGCTGGGCATTTTGAACCTGCGGTGTGGAACACACATTTTTTTTTCCTGACAGTTTTTGATGTGAACGTACACCTGGAAACTTATGACAAACGGATAACATGCCTTCTGCTCCACTGTTTGGATATAACAGCACCTTGATAATAACCTGGTGTTGGTGAAAGTACTGAGGGAACTACTCAGAATATGCCCTTCCCATGTGTTTTGATGCATGCTGCCAAACTAAGCATCCTGACAAGAACAAACAACTTAAAGTGCATGCATATTTCTCCTGCAAAAGAGAGAATCATGATATGAACGCCCCTCTCCTGCTGCGTTTGAGTTTCCCCCGGTCCTCCACTCCTGCCACCTTAATAATTACACAAATTACACAACAAAAGAGTCTGTGCTCCTGTATGGACACTTAGGGAGGCAAGAGTAAACAGTTATGGTAAGAAACAAGGGTCTCTCTCTCTCTCTCTGTCTCTCAGACCAGCACAGGCACGCATTAATTCATGCAAATCTGAAGAGAGCGGACGCGTTGTTATGCAAAGCTCCGCTGAAGAAAAGAATGATCACCTTCCCACATACTGGCCCCTGCTGCACCTCTGCCAGGCTCCGCATGCTCCTCCCCCTCCCCCCCCCAAAAAAAAAAAAACCACCACCAAACAACATAACAGAATAAAGGTGGGGGTGTTGGGCTGAGCCTGGGACAACCATGGTGCTTTGTTATTCTCCTGAGTCCTTTTCTTTAAAGGGACCTAAACACACACACAATTTGACACGCTCTCAGGCTCACAAAGACATGGGGAGAAAGTGAAATCATACTCACGACACGCATGGATGCCTAGGTCAAAGGTCAAGCAACGGTACCGCAGCTACTGTGTCTTACCACACTAAAAGATGGGGAGAGAGGAGGAATGGGGGTAGGGAGGATGGGGGTTGAAAGGGGGCGCGGAGGGGGGATGTTTTTTTCCCTGACTTGGCACTTTCAAATGAGTCAAAGGAAGTTGCTCTCAAGCAGTCAGATAAATGAAAATTTCCTCTTTTACTACACTCCACACACCAGGAGTAGACCTTTTAACTGTTAACAGATGGCTTTTTAAAAACTGAACCAGTGGACTACAGAAAAATCTCCTCTGCTTCACTTTATTATAGCCAGCATTGCTAAAAATGCCAGCTAACCACTTTTTTTTTATTGTTTTCATGCAGGTTTATGGCATGTGGTTACATTCAATATTCGTTGAAAAAAATGTTCTAGTACACTTATTAAAATTTTATCAGCCACATAAACATCCTGAACTATCACTACTGAGAAAAACTGGCTGTCAGGGGCAGGGGTGGAGCCTAAAAAATCCTTCCTTTTCAATCAGTATTTCAAAGGTGCCACACATCTAATGCAGCTTACACTTTTCAGTGTGTGGTGGGTGAGAGAGAACTCCTTTAGGTATCTGCAAAAGCTGCAACCCAGCTCTTATACACTGTATGATTTTGAATTGAACAAACAAAGGTCCAACGCCTCCTGTTTTCAACCGGCTACAAAGCTGGGCCAGCAAAGGTTTGTTTATTTTGTTAGGAATGTTAACAGGGGTAGCATTCCTCTATTCCCAAATTGCAGTCTTAAATTACCGCTCTGCGGAGTGCTATTCCTGAAGGGAGTGGATGAGGGAGACGTGACAAAGAGCTGCAGTATCCCCGCCAATTGCAAACACCTGTCATCCTGCCAGCTGTTAACACCTTAATGTTTACAGCTGTGACTTGATCTCACCTTTGTCCGTGTAGATAGGGGGTGCTGTCAGTATAAAACGGGAGACTTTCTGAGAGCACGCTGGTCAGCTCTGGCCTGTCTAGTAAAGACAAGACAGGCTCTGAGTTACACATTCTCACGCTCACCTCTGTATTATTATTTATTATAATGTTTAACATTGTGGACAGCTATGGTTCTTGATTGTGCTTTCTGATTAGGGGTCACATCTGTGAAGGGCTCGACGTTTGTGATTACCCAGAAACCTTACACAATGAAAATGAATCGAGCGCACCCTGTTTCACATCAAGAGGTCCGAGGTTCTCTGCATGTGGTACACATTTGGACCACCTGTAGCTGAAATGAGAATTCTAGTCTTTCCAACAAAACTATTTTCCCGTCAGTATTCGAGGCACTAATACGCACATACACGCGCTTCAAACCACTCACTGGCTTGAGCTGTCTTCTCAGATGGAAACGATCCACCGAGACTGCCCTACCGAAGGACATACCGGCCAATTTCTCTGGAGACTATGATCCGAAGAACACCACCCATCCGAACAACCACATCCATCTTATAAATGGATACAGAACACTGACAGAAATAAAGCAAACTGCCGCTGCGTTTAACTGCCAGCTGGATAAGGGACAACTTGAGGGAACTTAGGATACACAGGAAGCGCATCCTACTGCGCATGCCAGCTCTTGTAATTCCAGAGCGCTCTCTTTCAGAATCCTCCACCGCCACACAGAACCATAACGCACCTTCCACTGTATGCTCATCCAATTAGACAGTTGCCTCTCTACAACGTTAAAAGTCAAAATAAAGTAAATATAATTACGCTAAATAATATACAGTGCATCACATTAGTTCGACATTTGCACTCTAAAACGAAACGAACAAAGAAAGACCGAAACAGATATAAAAAATAATTGAAAGCAAATATTTATTATTGTTTTGCATGGACATGTCTACAAACGGATAAACACAATTGAATGAATAGAAAAGCAAAGTCAATACAATGAGAAAAAAAAGTTAAAATTAAACAAATGTGAATGAATGAATCTATGTATTAAAATGACGGGATTGCGACAAACACTGTGCAATAGGTTACTACATCGATATTAAATTACATTCATCACAGACCTGGAGCTATATTTGGTATATATAAATAACACAAGCAAGTATATTGTCATATTTATACATCAGCTGTAAGAATAGCATTTTATCACCTTATATCCAGCCACCTCCATAGGTGTTCAGTCACCTTTCTTACCTGGTCGTATCCTACATAAATGCTTCCCCGCCTAGACTGCAGTAGCGGTCGACCGCCATTCTTCCCCGATTCACTCAGGAAATGACACACACGTAACAAATGGAACGTAATTAAGGGGAAAACATTTCAAAGCATGGTGGTGTGCCCGCACCTATATACGGGGCGAAATGGAAACAGCGTGTCATTTTAATTCACCTTAAGAGCCACTTGGATTTCATAAAACGTCTCACACAGCATAGACTAGGCGGTACGAACGCGTTAACAACCACACACTAACTCCGTCAGTCAGGAAAGCAACGAACACACACTACTTCTAATTTACACCACAACGGGATGAAAAAAATGACAACACGCGCAGTAAATAAATCCCTCTCATATGAGTAAAGCCATTTGACGGGAGGGACCTGGCAGCATGCAGGAGATAACTAAACACCATATTTTTCTACCTGCACAAGTTGCCATTTGCTGCAGCGTTTAGGAATCTCTTTCCCTTCTGTTTAGAGACAGATCGGTTTTCACGAAACGATGCCTTTTTCACAGTCTGCGGATTTAGCTGTCCAGAAATTAGATTCGCAGATTTGTTTTTACAGAGGACACTTGAAAGACCAAAGCCCCGTTTCCCCTGATCAGGTAAACATGTTTACAGCTCCTAAGCAGAGACACTGGGTGGCTCAACACTTCGCTGTGTGTCACACACGTCGTCAGCAGCAGAGGGAAAATCCGTGTCTTTTGCTTCTCAACATTCACTAAACGTATTGGCGCTTTGAAAAATACTTGTAGCTAAAATTCTAATGGAAAATAACTTTAAAAAGAAAAAATAAATTGGTGTTAATACTCTTTCATGAAAGGAATCGTGAAATGTATCAAAAAGCACTCCGCCCACAGAGCAAATTTATTAAATAATTAAAGACAGCGGTACCAAAGTATAAAAAACAGTATATAAAGCAGAATACAGTGCATACATGCCAAACGAAGTACTCAGGAATACACCATGTTCGTAAACAAACCGTTACCTCGCAGTTATTTTAATAAAGTACAATTCTGAGTCTTCTTCATATTAAAAAACAACAGCTGAATTCATACCGCTCTATTTCATTAACCGCGTGTTCCGAAACTAAGAACGATACTAGATGCAGAAGGATAAACCCACAATAACGGTACTCGACATGCATTAAATGGCATAGCAAAATTAAGAACTCTCAACTTCATCTTCGTTTCTGGCAATCTATATTTTCTAGCCGGACCTACTGAGCATCTAACAGCACCTTTATGGTACGATAAGATAAACAGAATGCCAAACACGAGGTTGTGCATGTACACGCATTCCTTATATAGACTACAGCAGTTGTTCATGCAGACAGCTAGTGAGGCCCCCTCTCTTTCCTCAACCTTACCACCCAACACGCATTGTACGAAACAGGTAGCATGCTAGCAGGCTAGTTTTCCGATTGATCCCCTGGAAAATGCGTGTTTTATCATTTGCGCACCATACGTGTAAAACTCAATGTTAAATCGAAGATGTAGCCCATTCTAACTTGATCCGGACAATACAACACGAAGTAATCACGTAGCTTCAGTTTAAAGTGCAACAAAATAGTGGTAAATCAGGCATCTTTCATGTGTCTTTAAATGGGAAACAGGTAGATCTTTTAAAAACAGAGTCACACCAATAACGCGACAGCAGTTAAAATGCGTTTCTTGACATATTTCGCAGAAATAGCTTACAAAACCATTGTCATGAGCACGCGCTGAAACTCAATGCAGCAACAGTGTCTCGTCCACTACCTGTGATCACGCTAGGAAGTGGAAGCTGGCTAGAACATGCAAGTGCTTTCCTGATATAAAATGTCTAGCGTTTACATTGCAAATAATGGTAGAGCAACTTTTATCAGTGTATAACTCCTCGATGCGGTAAACTGTAGTGCTGGGGTACGCTACAAAGCTATTTCTTTGCTCGGCTGAAAACTAACCAGGTAGCCGGCAAGCAAGCAAATAAGTTTCAGTTCAGTAAAAAAAAAAACATGCGAAACTGAGGAGCGGCCAGAATAAAGTTCCAATGTCAGGGTTACAAATGTAGCAACTGAAAAATTACATTCTGAGTAAAAGAAGAAGAGAGAAACATGAATAGGGAAACAAAAGCGAGTCCCCGCTGTACGGGATTAGGTGCGTATAACGGTTCAGAGAGCAGTGAACCGCTAGGCGGAGAGAGAGACGCGGACCAGGTATAACGGTACACCACATAGGCATATAATACAGGGCTTACTTACTACTTTCCTGCACTTTGGCTCTCTAAAAACAAGGTTCAAGAAGTCCCAATGCCATCGGAGGGTTGAGAATTAAAAAAACACCTTATAGTCCACTTCAACGAGAGGTATCCCGGCATATTGGAGTAGTTTTACTCACCGTTATTCCTCCTCGGATTCGCCTGTTTTCTGCGCTTACACCTGGGGCCATCCGCCATGATCCTTTCGCTGTGTCTAAATGCTGCTGGAGAGTCACCTCCTCTCTCGCCCCCCATACCCCCTCCTCCCTCCACTCCACCTCCCCTCCCTGCACCTGGTTTACGACACTCTGCTTTACGACATCACCTTCTCTCTGCTACACCTCTATCCCCCTCGCCACCTCCTTCCCCTCGCGCTCGTGTACTCCTGCCTCTCCGCCCGTGCTACTCGCGAGCTGTCCCATACCCACACAGTAAACGCGCTGTAGCACGCAGTGTGCAAAGGACCGTCAATTCTCGTGCAAAAGTTAGTTTGTTACACATGGGACATTGGGGTGGGGACAGAGATTGGTGATACAGGTGGAAAACCATATTTACAGGTAAATAATGTCTTCAGCTCCTAGTTTATGAGAAAAAGCAATTAAATTAATATCGAAAGACTTTACTGATATGATAAACACGAAAAAAGCATGAACACGTGCATGATTTAAAAAAAGAAATAAAATAAAGCTCACAGGTCTCAACTGCTGGAGAACCAGTGGTGGCAGCAGGAGCTGTAACTTACTACTGGTGTTAAAATAATAATAATAATAATAATACTTTAATAAATAAACAAATAAATACATATTGTACATATAACAACAACAGTAATAAAAATAATAATAACAACAACAATACAAATAATAGTAATAACAAAAATGTAATTATTATTATTATTATTATTATTATACATTGAACATTGTTAATTTGGCAGCAGGAGGTGAAGAAAAAGTGTCTTTCACTTTTCTGTGCAATAAACTCTTACCTTTGAGAATGTCTTGAGAAAAAGAAAACATTACGTCACTGAGAGCCATTTCCGGCTGATCCATTATACAGACAACTATTATAATGAGTCACAGCTGTGCCTTTTCTGTTTTACACCTCCATTTTGCATAGGAAGAGGACGAATTTATATCACGTGATTAAGGCAAAGTCAGTTGAGGTGTTTCAAGATGTAATGGGTTCAGATGGTTTTTGTTTTTGTATTCCTTCAACCTGAGAGTGTTATATAACGGTGTTTTGATCCTACATTAAACATGTTTTATGACAAACCACTGAAGTTTTCTACATGGTGGCATAACTTGCTTTATCATGTAAAACATATTATTGTGTACAATTTAGATATGTATTTCCAAAAATTTGCATTATTAAGTGTTGCATTTTGTCATTTTCTCTTCATTATGTAAAAATGATGTGACATAAATTGCCATCATTTTATCCAATTAAAAAAAAACAATTACTTGTCTTAAATTATCTATTTTTGAATTTGATTGAGGAGATTTTATTATTTGTGTGTCATAGCCTAATGTTTATTTTATCAGCTTATGCAGTAAGTGCAATTATTGAAAATGGATGTTTGACTTTCAAAACTCGTTGATGAATTTGCTACTTTTTCATACATTAATTTACCTTACACTTTTTCCACTGATTTAAATTTCTGCTTTATTCATGTTGTATATCAAATAACAAAACACCCCACAGCTGCATCAATTCAGTACTCAAGGTAAGGTATGTAAAACTTTAATTTGATTTAGCCAGATCCTACATGTTTAGTACTATATATAAACCTACCTACATCTACACAGAAACACATTTTTCATCAAATCAGTTTTTCCTCTTTTTAAACGGTATCTTAAAAAAAAATCCCATTGCATATCTTCATATCTTTTTTTAATTCTGGCAAAATGAGTTGCAAGAATGTTATGTGATCTAGGGATGGTCATGGGACTGTCCGCAGAGATTTAATACTCTGTCTAAAGAATGGCCTTGCTGTTCCCTGATATGAGGGAAGTGTTTATCAGAACATCGGGAGGAATGAGAGAGAGAGGGAAAAAAACACAGAAAAGAAGCGATAAAAACTCTCCTCCAGGTTTGTGTCCAATTAGCTACTTCTGATCTCTTATCACCGATTTTCTAGATCAATTGGAGAATGATCACATGCTACGAATGCTTCCACAGATATGAGGAAGAGGAAAAAAAAACAGCATTCATATGATTCAGGACCTTTGGTTTCTTTTTCTGTTCCCAGGGCTGACGATAGTCAATTACAGGTCACAAGTGTAGCTTGCTTGGCTCCCCTAAGCTATTCTTGTACCTGTACGTGCTCAAGCTTCACATGGGTTTATGTTGATAACCACGTCACTTGCCTCCATTTGACCGGAGTAGATTATGCAGACCTTTACTCCTCTTTGCTAGGCTTGTAAAGGCCCTACATAATCTCAATGACAAACCAGTGTAATATAAACATTACATCTACACACCAAGAAACCGTTTCAGACATTTTAGTGATAGTCCTCTCTGGTCAGATGCTTCATCCCATAGAGGAGTGAGCCTTGAAGGTTTGAATGACTCAGAGACAGTGAAAATGGCCATTGGTGATGAAAATACAGTAAGTTACAGGCAGTAAGTTATTTTACTGAAAACAATGCAGTGATCATTTTAGTAAGAAAAAGCATCTACATTGTGACATATTATATGTGTTGATTCAAACCACACTTAAAATTTGGTTCTCCAAGTCACTCAAGACATTTATTAGCAAAATTTAGCTGGATTTACATACAAAACCATTATATTGTTAGCAATGTAAGCACTTGATAGGTGCAGCACACAAGAACCTTGCTCACTGTTTACACTTATGGTCTTTGGATCACTTGCAGTGATGTGATACACTACTGAAATGGGGTGAACTTTCCCTTCAGTGCTAATGCTATGGAATAAGGAGAGCTTGGACATGCAGGAATGCATCTATCTGTTAAGGTAATCAAACTTACTGTTCCACCATTTTCTATTTAGCAGAGGCATGGCAGAGATGCAGGGGTTTAGAATGTGTTTTATGCATGGTTAGCAATTTCATCTAACTATACATAGTCCCTACAGCTTGGGGTTGTCTGTGAAAATTACATGTAATTATACTAACAAAAAGAACTTGTATTTTAATTGAAGACATTAGTATCTCCTGGTACACCATGTTATATGTCTTTTCTCACATTGGAAATCAATTTGAATTTCATCAAATCAAAGAGCAGAGGCTGCTTGGCTATGGGAAATGACAAACAATTATGAATAATTCGTTTTTCAGCATAAACTGCTTACTTGGGAGAATGCAACATGGCATTATTGCCAAAACACAAACCATCATACGTACTCACATTGACTCTCAGTATTTCAGGCATGGCCAATCTCTATAAAGACAAGTACCACAGACTATATCTGTTGTTTTTCCACAAATTGGAAAACAATCAGATTTAAGCAAGCTGCTTTCCATATGATAGTATAATGCAAATTTCTCATTAATTATTCATTCTTTGACTACACTGGACAATAAATGTATGCTACAGTTTCCAGGTATAAAATGGTAAATGAACTTTGCATATACATATGGGTGTTTACAAAACAAATGTGTGTTTTCCAATATTTTAATATAAAAACAGAAATTGTCACTCTCCTGATTTCTGTCTATGGAATTATAATTTTAGCAAAATTTACAGTGATGTGTGAAAATCAAGGTTACTTTTCAAAGAAAAGTCCTTCCCCTTTGTTAGTTATGGCACCACAGCTCTCATGGGTCAACATGTCTACATGTAAACTGTCAACAATAAACTTTATGGAAGCCATATATTACCATGTCAGATTATTTCTAGTTTTACACACATTGAGGCAGAATCTTTCTTTTTCCCTCCTCCTCTTCTTAAAAAAGGTACTGCTGCGGGTGACCTGTTCTATTCTGACACTTACAGCAGACCGTGAATTATTCAGGGGAAAACAGTCTGTAACAGGGCTTTGAAATGACATGAAATAATGGCTTTAGCAGTTCCCTGTATTTGAACCTGCTCCAGGTGCCAAACTGGACCAATCGGTGGCGCCGTTAAAGTAATATGTGTTTGGGGGTAGGGGGGTGGTGGAGGGGTTTAAACAGAGTGTCCCTGGATGGAAAGCACGAGAAAGAGCCCACATCAGCAAAGATCAATGATGAGGCATTCAAAACCACACACACAGACTGGAAAAAGAACTGCTTATTATTCGGTGGAAACAAAAATCTTTCCCATTTTCCTTGGATGCTGCCTCTTGCATGAAGTCATTTTTTTTTCTCTTTGAAAAACATAAAATAACAATAATAATAACAGAGCAAAGACATCTCTGAAATGTGTAAAAAAAAGAAGACCTGTGGCATTACACCCTACATTTCGCCCTCCACTGGCACCAGACCACCCGAATGTATTAAAACATGGAAAAACAGAACGACGGCACAGGCTCCATATATCCTGAGCTGTGTGCTGGTCTGCCTGAGCTTTCTCCCGTCTCTGTTTTGACCATTTTGGATCAGCAGCCTTAAATATATATATTGGCCTAGGTTCCTATTTCTCAGGTACAGTGTCTCTTAAGCCTACATTTATGCACATCTTATCTGCCTTCATCTCAACCAAAAAAAAAAAAAAAAACAAACAAAAAACCAACAATTAAGGATAAATATGCAGTCACAAACAGACATAGATTAAGGAATTACATTCAAGGAATTAATTTATAACGAGATTCATATAACTATTAAAAAATGGGTGCTGACCATCACGTAAAGGTGAATGGCTGAAGAGTTTGAAATAAAAACTGAAGAAAAGAAGCCCTTGCAGGCACCTACCATGAAGCTGAATACAGAATAACAAGAAGCCATCCTCTACATTAAGGGATCATGCTGCTCTGTGAAAATGAGTATTGATTCCCGTACAGCCAGGATCATTAGGGAGATTAATGCTAACAGTGTGAGCCTCAACTGCCTCATCAGAGCTGCCGGAGGGGCCTAGGGACACATGTCGGCGACAGAGGCCTGATGTGGGGAGGTGGAGACAGGCTGCGGAGTGCCATCTGGGGTGTCATCTGAGAGAATTAGCTGTGGGAGAGAGAGAGAGAGGGGGGCGAAGAGAGGGAGCAAGAGAGAGAGAGAGAGAGACAGCAAGAGAGGGAGAGAGACAACAACAGTGAGAGAGGGTGAGAGAGAAAGAGAGTGAGAGAGCAAGAGAGAGAGAGGAAGAGAGATGAACAGAGAGAGAGAAAGAGAGAGATAAACAGAGAGAGAGAGTGCTTAAACAAATAATTAATATTAAATTAATAATGACCCAGCCTGACTGAAGAGTAGTTGCAATGCAACCTGGCTCTGTTGGAACAGTACTGTCAGACATGGGCACTAGCAGTAAAACTGGACTGATCTGAAGCAGGCGGTGCTTGGCACTAGGAAGCATATCATGAGTGCACGTTGCCAGCTACAGCCACTGTACCTCGGTCTGTACCTAATTAGTGCAACAGAGAGTTTTGAGTGAAATATTTGAAAAGTTTATTCTTGGATTTTGGGTGGTGCATGGCATAAAGCCGTTCGCTAACGGCACAGCTGTACATCCCACCAACATACCAGCTATGGCCACAGTTTGATATTGAAGAGGGAAGAATCAGGTAATCTTTGCCATTAAAGCATAAGGGTTAACATGGTTAAACTCAGCTCTTTCCAGGCCTCTCCTGCCTGCCAGGTCTGTGATCCAAACATATGTTGACTTCATGTTCTTCTGGATGGCATAAGAAATATGGGAATGGTGTCTTATTGGAAAGAGTGCAAAGATGTTTGAAACAATAGCAAAGGCTAGTTGCCACAGGAATCAGTGTAGCCATGCGAGGCAGCTTAGCCTTTAGTGAGGTGTGTGGTGAGTGGGGCTGATAGCATACTTTGATAGGATTGGGGGGAAACTAGAATAGTTAAAATGACTTACCCCTTAAAACTCATTTTGATAACTGTGACAAAAAATAAAACAGAAACCCAATGTGAGCAAGCGTAAAAACATTCAGAATATCCATAGAAATGCCCCAAAATAACACCTGAAGTGCTGAAATGGGATTTCTTCCCTTACGCAACTAAATCCAAAATATGTGCAGCCAAGATTATGTGCCATTTACAGCAGGCAGACCAGCACTCATATAAATACAAAGTCTTATTGAGCAACTACAGTCCTCCAGAGGAAGACCCCCCGAGTCAGCCGGTTCTCAAGCTCACAAATCCAGGGCCAAGCTGGAACCAGTACACCCGTGTCTGTTATTTATTTTATTGTCTGTTTTCATTTATGTATCAACTTTTCTCCCTCTTTCCATCTGCATTGGCTTTCCCAGTTTTAGCTCATTATTTCTGTATTGATATTTACCTTTGTAAGTAAATTATTCTGACCATGACTGCTGTTTTTATTACTTTATATACGTTTTAATATTTGTACCCCTGCTCTGGAAATGATGTATGCAGTGTCATACCAGTATAGAACAATTTAAATTTGAATGTGTGTTTGTATCAAGAGCGAATTACTTCCTCAAAATAACACCGCTAAATTCCACTTCCAGTTCTTTACCACAGATTATCTGCTGACCAATACACTGGGAAACTAAAACGTTCTGTTTTGTATTCTAGAATTAATTCATCTGACAAAGTCCTCTCTGCAGAAATGAGATGAGATCAGGAAAAACCCCATTACCATGGAAAATACTGTTGTAAACACAAGGTCATGAATTCAGTAATGTAAAAACTGCTCTGGGACATGACGTTGGCCTTTGTCAGCTTTGCTGATCAAAGCCTGGCCACGTTGAGCTCACTTCCTCAGGCTTCTATAGTATTTCCCTGACCAGGAAGAGGTTGTCATGTCACACCCTTCAGGACTCACAGCTATACTCCCAGCCGACGCAGTCAGAGGAAGAAAAAAAAGATTCAGGGAAAAACCTTCGGTTCTCACAATCATTCCTGTGTTCCCCCACTCAATATGTGTACCCTGAAATCTTGAGGTCATGTCAGATCTCAAACCACCTGAGATAGAAACATGTGACACTTTGTTGTCAGTCAGTGAGCGGCCACGGCCCTTCCTCAATATGCAGTTCCATTTCCGTCCTATAGTCGGAGAACCACAATCTCTTATCTGATCTGTGGTTGTAAAGAACCCTTATGTTTGGGGGTCATGTGACTTCAGGACTCATAGTCATAAGGGTTTCTTTTCTGAAAGATGAACACTTGCACTAGTTCATCCAGGGGTGATGTACCATGGATCTTCAGGACTTCCTGTTCCTAGAAAGGCTTCAGGCCTCCAAAAGTGGAAAACCCATTATGTCTTATCAATTGTCCACTGATTTGACATGCACGTAAGTACAAACAAATACTCTTAGGGGCCAATGTACTGAAGGATTAGGAACACATGACTGGCTGAAGTCATTACATAATGACTCTTTGTTGATTACCCAAATGATAACACATACAAATACTTTGGGTGCACATGCAAAACAACACCCCTTATTTGGGATATTAGTAAATTTATTCCTTAGTTTCGTCAAGTGCATTAGCAATTCAATCAAAATTGACTTTAGTCTCTTTAAGGTGTATGCTATTCTATTTTAAAAGGAAAAGGACACATTCCAGAGGACAAGTTGACTTATCTCCAGTAAAATACGACATACTCAAAGAAAATTATGTGTCAAAAAGTCAATTTTGATGAGACTGCATATGCTCTAAAAAGACACAGTGCCTGTATGTTGAATCCAGGCCATGGCCTTACATGCAAATCAAATCATGTTTGACAGTGATTGACAGTCCAGAGTAGCTCCTCCCACAATGGGGTTCATTGAGCTTCACTGTCCCAGTACTGTAGTTCCTGTTGAACATGTGGGTCCAGCTCACCATCCACACTGCAGCTGACCATCCAAAGGGCGGACTGAGAGTGACTCTCAAAAGCAGCCACCATTACCTTCCCATTACCTAAACCACAGTTAAATTTACAATGTATTTGTTGGACTGCCTGGCATATCGACGGACCTTTTTTTCTTTTTTTTTGTTATAGCTGGCAGAAAAAAACACACCATCTGCAAATCACTTCATTTCAGTACACCACGTTATTGTTGTTGGAGGTTTCATCTTCTTAAGTCAGATGATTCTCAGTGGAGCAACAAGCCCTTGAAGTGAGATACAGCGAGAGGGAAAGTATTACTCAGGTGATTCCCGACAAAACAGAACCATCGAGGGCCCATGCACAAAAAAACTCTCTGTGTTTTCCATGGAACCTTCATGTCCTCAATGCTCCGGTCATGAATAATTCCAAATTCTAACAATGAAAAATAGAATTGTAGAGGTATATGCCAGTTATGCATAACAGGGGAAAAAAACCCTAAATGTTATGGTTTTGTAGAACTTGTGTGACCATGACAGTGGTGAGGGTTGAATAAGGACATCATGTTTTTAGATTATATTACTGAAAATACAACAATTGTTGGATAACCTTCAGAAATAGAGGACTTTCCTTTCAACATATACAAACTTTATGCTAAAACATGTTCAGCATGTCAGCCTGTTAAGAATTACAATAATAAAAACAAATTAAGTGGGAAAAAGGTGGAAATGCCGAAACGACATAAAAGCAGCCAAGTTAGAATTGATTTCTGTGAATTAGATTTCAGACGAGGTTGTTTAGTGGACTGGGTTCATGTAGAACTTCCTGTATCAGAAAATAAATCACCCATCTGGTATGTTTCATTTCATTTTGGCTTCGGAAAATGGAAAGGTAATGGAAATTCTCAGAAAATAATAAAGTAATACACCTCTCCAGTGAGAGGACCTTAAATCAGGGGTGGAAACCCTGGGGCCCCTTACCCCCTTGTGTGGCCCATAGGAATTAAAAATATATTAAAAATAATTACAAGGATATATTGCACCAAAATGGACATATTGTTTGGGCGTTAATATGAATATTTTATATTCTTTTACCAAATGCTTTATAAGCTACCCCCATATCCCCTATCTGTGCTCGTATGATGCAGCATTGAGCATGTTAAGAAAAAACTGAACAGCAAATGTAGTCACCCCTACAAGACTGCCTGACTCTCTGCATTAAATCCACCAAGTGTTCCTCAGTTTTAAAATTGCTGGTATGAAATTATGACATTCACAATATGTCAGCCAAAAGTCAATGTAATTATTAACGAATATAAAAATGGGAATTGTGAACAATGCCCTGAGTAAGAAAATAAGTGAAGCATACAATGTGATAATTACATTTTCTCTTCATCGTTTTTCTCTGCGTCAACTTTCTTGTTTTTCATGACATTACCTCCTTTTCATTATGTCCTATTTAGTTTGACTGCATCAGTGTTGTCTTTCTTTAAATCACTCAGTCATTCTTCTTTTGTAAAAGTAAATATAGCTGCCCTAGTTCTCCATTTCAGCTCTGCGCTTCTCTGTAGTCCACTCACAATAGGAAGCAGGTTTCATTGCCTGCCACTTTCTTAAGACCCTCCTCGCTGTTAGAGTTTTACTTGTGAAAGAGTCATTTTACTGAACATCCTGCACTCAGAATGTCTACAACAAACAACACGGTTCTGTTCCAAGAATTGACAAATGTTATGAAAATCGGTGTTCTCGCAATCATCTGTGATATGGGGTGTGTTTGGCATTCTGGTCAAGGAAACACAAAAACGACACTTCTGTCTGAGACACTGGATACAAACATGAACTGTGATAGTTGAATTTTGAAAATAAAATAGCAAACGCCTTGGAGGTAGAAAAAAAAAACAATTCAAAAGATATTGTACAGAACTGGCCATGTGGTCTCTGGCTCACAACATCCTCAATGATTATATCTGAAATGAGGAAGTGTATCAGGTAGTCAAAGTTATAACTCTTATGATAGTACCATAGCTCACATGTCAGGGAGGGGGTTGGGGGAGTTCATTAAAATGTCCAATTTATATTGCACTGATCAATTTAAAAGTCATTCATGAACTATACTGTACATTATGGCAAAAAATAATTAGGCAAACCAAAAAATGACAATAACAAGTGTAGCAGCAGTCAGGCCTACGGTTAAAGATTATGAGGATATAACACGATGAGGACCTGCCATTCATTCAAGTAAGACGTATCGCTTTTCCATCAGTTTCCGGGGTGGGGTGGAAATGCTTAAGACCAAGCAGCGGCTCTTTACACAGGAATACCCACATTTGCAAAAGATGATCCTTGTGACAGATTCACCTTCCTGACCGAAGAAACCAAACAACATGCCTTCCTCTGGGAGTCGCATTGTTGCAGCTCAGAAGATTATCAAGCGCAGAGCACATCCTGACATCTGGAGGAAACCGAGCTCAGACAGTCAAGTGTTTCATTTTTAGGTTTTACAGCCCTGGAATATAGAGCGCCTCGACTTCACTGTTTCAAGCGGACTTTCGGGATAGGATAGGACACCGAAGGAACAAGGGAGATGTGATGTGGGTCTGACTCATTGCCTCTAAAATCAGCTTCACAGTAATCCAATAAAACACACACATAAAATCATCCATCTCTCTGTTGTAGATCCCAAATATGTGAGTCCAGATTCCTATGCACTAGAATGAGTCACTGAAAATGGCTTTCTGGTGCATACATGACATTTAGCAGATGCAAGCATTGATCTTACATCTAAAAACAAATGACACTATGTCTGATATTATCTGGGGAAATAGTTGTACTCAGTTCCTTATCCCAAAATGATAGATGTGCAACAATACCATGCATGTAATTCATGAATTGACACTGCATAACAGAAAATAGGAATAAAAGGCATAAATCCTTTTCTCAATGGCCAAAGTAAGAGATCTCTTGTCAATCTACTTAAACATGTAGAGAGTAATTCCTCAATTTCATCTCCTGCAGAGGAAATGGCAATGAGGCTACGCTACCCCAAGTTGATATCCTACACCTGTACTGTATCTTCCCATTATGATTGCATACATTTGTGCAAAAATAAAATAAAAAAATAATAACGTGGCAATCACTTTTTAAGATTGCCCCAACTGATTCTCCAAGTATTGAGAAACAATACAATGTGTTCTTTAAGAAGTATATAAGTATAAATCTGTTCAAACATCTTGACTGATATTGTCTTGGAATAAAAAAAGCTGCAGGTCCTTCTAAAACAGCCAGCAGCAGGCACAACCTTGGCAGACAAGAGGAAAAAAAATCAGTAATTGCCAAAATACTCTAAATTTAGAAAAACAGAATATGCATGTGACCTGAAGGCCAGAGAGAGATGCATTTTTTTGTTTTGATTTAATATTTCCATGAGGTTGCATTTGGAGCTTCCGTTGAGGATGAGTAACAAAAATAAATCTGTATAAAAAAGGGTACATTTGTTCCATGTCATTAAGCTTAGAAAATTCTGTTTGCTGAGACCATCAAGACCTCCGATTTACTCTGCTCTGTTTCAGTAGGTCACCTTCAGGGACTTCAACTAAGCAGATAATGCATATTCAATAAACCAACATAAGAAAGTAAAACACATTAAAACAATGCCATGCTATACCCCCAACCTTATTTTTTATATAATAAACATTTTCCTGGAGGAGGGGGTTGGGGGGGCAGGCAGGGACAGAATCTAAAAACTGACTCTATAATGGTGAAGGAAAATCTGTGGAGGAGTGCGAAACGTGAGAGCAGAGACGACATTAAATGAAATGACTGATCAAAGTAATGTTTGATATGGCTTAGCACATAAAAGCTTCTTTTGCTGTATAATTCATCAGAAAAATAAGCAAGGGTATAAATATGTGAATAACACAACAGAGGTAGATTAGAACGGATGCTACATTATTTAACCCTAAACATGCACAGAAACACACACAGGCCTACGCACATCTGCCCCCATAAGTAGGAGCAATTAAGAGGAAGATTGCACCAGCAGATTTTGGCAACATTTTTGACACAGTTTACTCCGGCAGGCTGGACTGGGCAGCCTATTTTGACTTGTGAAATCTAGACAAAACAGTGTTTCAGGTAAGTCCATTAACATCATTTCTGGACACTTGCACTTAATTAAAATGGGCAGTGAGGGAGGACAGGAATGCATTAAGTTAAATGCATCGTACAGGTGGACAGGACAGGCTCACTGACTCATTGTTTGGGAGATTACCTCACCGAGCCTTTTCCTATAACATTCCCCAGGGCTGTACAAATACTATACCGAGAGCCAGGCTTGTCATACTGAGGTAACACCTGAGTCATGTATCCTTTACAGGAACCTTCCTTATGCGTGGGTGAGGAGAAAAACATTCATGTAACGGTAAAATGGGAATTGCAGTGTCAGAGCGATTGAAAAAACTACACCCACAGAATGCAATGCACTCCTATTGATTCAGATACTCTGTACTGGGTTTGACTGTAGACATCTCCACTGCCTCTTTGGGGTGGGGGGGTGTTGGATTCCTGTAAAACCATAGTCCCATTTGACAGAGGGATATTAACATCAGTACGACAGTTACTTTCTCTTTCTGATGGGGTTTACTGGACCTGATCAGCCTAATGAACCACCTAGACCCCCCCTCATTTGTATAAAAAAAAATTAGAATAAGAAAAATGACTCTGCTGGTGGGCAGAAGAAACAGAGTTTGTTTGAGGGGTCTGTGCTGGAGCCCTCCATGTCGTGAGCAGAAATGCTACTCTTCAGCATGCAGTGGACCCACATGCCTGACATAGACGATCCATTCACCTACCCACAGCCATGTCCTGTTTTTCTACTGTATTCACCCATACAGCTGAGAATCTCTCTAGCTCTGCTGTTACACAGGGCAACATGATTACAATATACTCTGTCCATGAACCAGGCTTGGAATTTTTTTGTGAATATATTACAGCTTCAAATACCACAGATTTACAGTTGAGTACTCATGCATATACATGTAAATATCAAATGAATATTGATTAACATTCTTGTGCATGTTATCCGAGCCCTAATTTGAGAAGTGTAGTTTAGCACACCAAACAATCAAGCGAGTGCACAAACACAGTCTAATAAGTGTGGTGACATTAATTAAACACATATATAAACCACAAATACATAGCAACTTCAGTGCTAATTGGTATTAGTATTTCTCTGTCTGGCAAGCTCCTACATTCAGGGCAACTCTCAGAGCACAGCATGTAAAAGGAGTAGGACATTTAATGACAGCAGATGCAATCATTCTACAAAAGACTGAGAATGGGTAGTTTGACTGTACATGACCTCTAGAAAGAACAATAGTGACTGCCCATTCGGTATCCATCTCTCTCTCAGTGCCAATCATCCCTGTCCTTGCTGAGCCTCTATTCAATCAAACTTCCTCTCAGCCACCTGGGCAGCCAAGTCTATAGATGATGGCTGGGACTGACTGGATCGGTCACTGCAAGCTGCGTACGGTGCCAAGTGCGGCATGAGTGACAACAACTAAAAAAAAAAAAAAAAAAAAACATGTCTTAACGTGTGAGATGAAAGCGAATGTCGCTCAAGCGTGCAATGCTGCAGTGTCGCCGTGGTGACGGCTGCAGTGCTGACTCACTGCGCTGCTCTGTGCTCTGCAGCCTCACCTGAGTCCCAGCTGAGATCATCTGTCTAAATGATGACCGAACCAGTAAGATACCATTTCTGGGCTCTGACAGGCATTGTTTTGGTAGCTTGCCAAGCCACTCATTTTTCCATAGCTCATTGTTAATGGTACTGTCATCTACTCTAACTCAAGATTTAAACTGCTCCTACCATGGCTTTCAACCCTCTTTTTCCATTGGATTATGACTGGTGGCACTGCAGAAGCCAAACAGCCACATCACCATTATATAAAACTGACTTCATTGACATCTGTAATACCATCTCTTTGCAGGGCCAGCAACACTTTCAGGTTCATATGCCCAGTAAGCCACTTCACTGAAGA
The DNA here is from genome assembly GCA_022829145.1 of Albula goreensis. NCBI lineage: Eukaryota > Metazoa > Chordata > Actinopteri > Albuliformes > Albulidae > Albula > Albula goreensis. Next base: position 7,035,051 of record CM040753.1, on the reverse strand, counting down.
AATGCAGCATATCAAAAAATGTTTGAATCTTCAGCCTCTCATTCAGAAAGAGCAATCTTTTCACCATGTGGTAACATATTTGAGATAGCACACCTGTTTTGAGTATAAAGGCTGAAATAGGATTATGAACCATTTCGATAAAATACATACACTAAGGGGACAATGGAAATCTGAAGATACGTTTTTTTTTTTTTTAGATTCACCTAGAATCTTGCAATTCCTTGCAGTCACATTTGGACTTGGAATCTTGCATTACTAGTTTCCTCTGTCTGACAGACAAGGTGTGTAGGGGGGGGGGGGGTCATTAATGCGTGCGCAATTATTCCAGCAAATGCAGATGGGCCCCAGGCCTTGCCTCGCCTCAGTGCGCTCCGCACACTAAATTGCCAAGTCGGGATCAATTACTAGAGCTTCGTTTTGGCAAACGCCCTGCTTACCTGTCAGTGGGACTGTTGTGTGGAGCGGCACAACACCCATTACTGCCTCCACCCCTTTGCGGTGTGGCGTACTTGTGTTTGACTGTGCATGCGTGAACAGGTGCGTGCGCATGCATGCATGTGTGTGTGTGTGTGTGTGTGCGCGCTGGTGCAAGCGATGGGGGGTCTGCGTGAGGCGTTCTCCACCTGAGTGTGATGGCTGGCGGGCGGAGCACGCAGCAGCGGCGGCGGTGACTCTGCGAGGGGTCTCTCCGCCTCACTGGCACTGCAGAAAGCAACACCTGCCTGGGAGGGCTGTGGTTTGAGGAGACTGTTAACTGAGCAGGACGGCCGCACCCCCCGCGAGCGTCGCAGATCGCAAACTGATGACGGCACGCCTGACTGCACCGGTACGTTAACGTGAGAGACTACAGAAAATGAGAGAACCAGAAGCCTTGCGCAGGTATCTGTAGAGTCAAAGATAGCAGATGTGCTTTTACTACATAGTACAATGCAATACGCCCTGGTATTCCCATTTCCTTTGCTATGCAGCACACCACAGTGATTTTTTTATACAGTGCTCAGCATTGCACAGGTACAGTATATATCCAAGCTGTTCTGTATACTGAACTCATGACAGGTTAAATGTAATTAAGATAAGGTACATGTTTATCACATTACTGATATGTTAAGAAAACACAGAAAACAATATGGCTGGGGTTCAGAAATGTGAAACTTCCCAGTGTATTTGGACCATTTCTGAAACCTCATATTCAAGTTTATTTGTTTCAGAGAAAAAATAATAGCTGGCTTTGCCCATCTCCTTTTTTAGGCTAAAAAACCCCAACCTGATTGACTTCCTGCAGATTCCTAATGAGCATGTGTTCTCTCAACCCACTGGATCCCTGCTAGAAATCTGGCTCCAGCAACAAAGGCGAATATTGCCTAGCTATAATCATCTGGCAGTGCCATGACTCACTGGAACATGGATGAAGACCATGGGGACATAGATGCTGGCTCGTCAACACTTGGACGCCCCAAGACTTATGAGGCCGAATTACAGAAGCTTTCCTTCTCCCTCATCAGTTTGAAAGGGCTTTCAATCCAGTGTGTGTAAGGCTCATCATTTACAGCTTTTAACAATTTTCTCCGAACATTTCACATTTTTAAAAAGGGTGACAACATACAGTATATAGACCAATTTTCATGACATTTTTGTTGAATTATATCAGATATATTTTGGTAAATATTTCTGACAAATTATTCTTGACTGCACGAATGTTGTCTCCTGAAATGCACTGCAGTTTGAATTTGCAAAGCCTACCCTGAAAAGCAATGTAAACCGCTATTTTTCTTTTTGAAATTTGCACTGTTATTTTAAACTGATTTTCATCGTCTTTTGTTAGGCTATCATAATTATCTTCAATTTTCACCATTTTATATGGCAACTTAAAAATAAATTTCCTAAATAAATAAATTAATAAAACAAAAAAAAAATGCTGAGACCTGACTTTCAGCCATGGCAGCTGCCCCTGCTAGGCACGTGGGCGGAGCAGACCCAAACAGGGGCGGGTCTGAGCAAGAGGCGGGTAATGGAGATTTTGGCCTCTCGTGTCAGCTGCTCCATCGGGCCTTGCGCACGCTAGGAGCTGTTCTGCCCAGCTGTTGGATATCTTGGCTGAATACCATGATGCCACTGCCTCTACCTCTGCCAGACGAAACCGTTGGGTATTGAGAATCTTTAAAAAAAAATTCAAAAACGCATCCAGAAAGAACAAAAGCACATCCACCCCTGCTGCCAAGACAGATTTTTTTCTTAGTTTATAACTCTATTCTTTCAGATGTCACATAAAACATGAACCGAGAGAAGAAACCGCAACCAGAAAGACATCTGCATTTTCAAGACACTGCTATCTGAAGGGCCAGAGAAAAAGGCATGACAAACACCACAGAGTACTACCGTATACCGTACATCAAACGACTTAAGACTTAACAAAAAAAAAAAAAAACACCTGCTTTCGATTCTGCCCCTCCACAGCGGCTGCTCTGTGAGGTTGAAAGGCTTACAGGTAACATTCGTGACGGTGGATTCCACCAGATCAGATCCATTTAAATCAGTAATGCAGCAGGCGCGGGGGAAACTGGGGTGACTGGTGGCCACAACACTTTCCTTCCACCTCATATCTCAGTGTGACAGGATAAGTCATCATGGGTCCGAAATCTGCAAGCACCAAGCACTCACACAATACTCCTGTTAACTGTATTTAATGTATGATTATTTATTTCAGACTGTGGTGATAAGAATTGTGTGTGTTCACTTGTTTTTGATGCCTATCCTCATCTTGGTATGGCTGATGGGGCATTAGGGACCACGATGGAAAAAAATCCAGAAATGACTAGTGTTTTGCTTTGCAATTTCTTCACGTGTTTTATGATAATTGTGTTTTTTGTCTTGTCGGCTACACTAAATTCATTATCAAAACTACGAGCGTTGTCACAGTATTACAGAATGATGGTCTAGGTAAGGGGTCATCCAGACATGGATGCAGAAAAATGTAAATCTAAAGATTCTGTTTTTCTGAGTGTTCACCTCTCCAGAAAAAATGATTCAGCTCAATGGGCTAATGTTGCCGTTTTCACAGAAAATAAATAAAAATGTGTTTTTTTTTTTTTTTTTTTAAGTTTTGCTACTCCAAAGACTAATTACAAAGTGCAAATGTGCCCTAGCTGTATAACACAAATAAAACATACAGAGTAACACATACAGTGTACACACTATACCAAGACCGAATATGCATAGAAAGTAAACACATTCACACAAAAGCTGATGAAGCAATTCCATTTAATAAGGAATGTATTTATATTAAAAGAAAAGGTTTGTGCAACTCTCCCATGCTGGACTATGACCAGGTAACATTTTCATCTTTTATTCCTTTTCAGATTGTTATCCTTCCAGTATGGTGTCAAAACCAATTATGTCCAGTTCAGTTCATGAGAGTGAATAAAATGTCAGAGAATAAAATAAGATTTGTAATCCCAAGACACATCCAAGTCAATGTGTGAGAGCACTCTAACCAAGACAAAAAGAAGTAAGGCTTACATTAACCACCAGGGCCCCCTGATGAAAGCCTGCAGGCTGAAGATTGGGGAGGCATTAGTGTTTCACAGTAATTTGGCTCACTCAGTTCTGAGGCAAGTAACCTCTGCAACCTCAATTCTGCACTGAGTGGATTTTTAATAAAATATTAGCCGTCTGCACTCTCGACTGTATGTTAGGGTGAAACAAAGACGCAGGGTAACAATACAAATAAATAACTGATAAGGGCTGTCTTGATGTAGCTCGAATGCAATCACCCAGGATTGCTGGTTTGACAGTTAAACACATGGCACCTTTCCACTGCTGCAAAAACAGATGAAGACTGTACAGGAACGGTTGCGAAACGTCCTTAAATGTGTTGCTCAAAGCTGAGACCAAAATGACAAGCAGGCGTACTGAATTTGCACTGACCACATGAAATATTCAAGGCCCGTTTCTAACCAAGTCAAATAGTCATTTTAACTGCACACTGCAGACACTCGCTTGATTCGGCGCGCCGGAGGTACATCCTATATGCTTAGAGAGCTTACCAACAAGAAAATGAACAAGAAAAACTGACCCTTTAGATATTATACTCTGGGTGTTTCGACATCAATGATGACGTTATATTTCAATTCTGATCAAGACTAGATTTAAGCAATATTCAATACAATACAGAGTGGCCATTTCAAAGGTTGTCTGCGCTTAACTACACTGAAAGCTAGCTACATCAACAGCGGAACCCCTGAGTACTGTAGCATGTAAATCCAGGCATGCCATCTGTGCGTAAGCAGTTATCTTCCGTGTTGTAACAGAAATCTACCTTGCTGCTGCAAGTCTGCCACACACTGACGGCGAAATTAGCCAACTAGCAAAGCATGCCGTCACTGCCCCTTACAACTCAACCCACAGCACAACAATTATACACAAACTGTAATGCAAATTCCGACATTCGAATTCAGCTAACGTTACCCGAAACAGCAACTGCACGTTTGAAATACTGCATTTAACACTCAGTTCAGCATCTGTAATATTATATCTGAGCACAGCTAACTACCAAACTATTTACAAAAAAAACACGAGAATATCTACGGTGCCAGACGAGCAATTGCCACTAGTGAACTTCTACAGTAAGCTCTCGAGTTGCTCTACTGACACAGAAAAGTGGGAGGAGAAATATATATTGACAACTCTCCTGTTACATTATTGGACAGAAACATTTAGCTATTGTTGATTGGTCACATTTCGCAAGATGACCCAGTGTTGCATGAACTGTACCACTTCTCATGTACAGGGAGTACACAAAAACCAACCAACTTTCCAGTCCTTAGATCGCGTCTAATATCGTATTCAATAATTGTTTAAAAACTTGGCCCTACTTTTTACTTGTAATGGAAAAATATAAAGCATACTTTATTGCACAAGAATAAAAATAAATGATCAACATATTAGAGACGTTTCCCCTCGGGTTCAGTTACAAGGTATAGCTCAAAATGGCTGTAATGAAACAGTTATGCAGAGGGGCTGTTCATCATGAGAATTAATGTGTTCCATTTGTTTCATGAGTGAAGAAACCAATATACGATCCGGACGAAATACCGGAAAGGTGAGGTTTATTGTGTTCCAATTGTTTTGAAACGGTTTTCGTATTTGCTATGGCAAATAAAACCCAATAGGGTTCCGGGATAATAGTACTACGATTGTAATTTCAGCCAATAGGAGTGTACGGAGCAATTGCAGGCTGTGGCCTCTCGAAGTAAGCAGGAAAAACAGTAAAACAGCTAGCTACCTACTAGCTAGCTAGTTTTATATGAGTGTATTACGTAACGTTAGTTACATTAGGTACATATAGGTTAATTGATGTTTTTGTGCCAATGTCCACGCATTATTGATCGACAAAAGTATCAATAATGGCGACTGTTGGAGGCTTTATGAAATTGGCTCGCAAATTAGCTTTCAGGCAATTCCAAACACAGCCGTATGTAAGCACTAGCCATTTGGTGAGATGTCAGCTCAAAGTGTATGACTGGTGTTTTTGTTATTATATATTCAAGGTCAGCTAGTGTTAAATGTGAGCGTTTGCCTTACATTACTTCATTGATGGCCCCCATTTCATCCTTCTCCTGCTCCAACTGGTTACCTGCTTGCAGTTAGCTAATACCGCCCACCTGGGTCATGTTTCCTTCAACATAAGAGCGAACAACTAGAAGCATCGGTTCCAGAGAAAACTTTTTCTGTTGCATAATATTCTACCGATCGCTCTCCGTTAAGCTGGAGTTCAAAACCGATGCCAGGAATGTGACAGTTATTTTTTGTATAGGACATTCTGCGTGCAGTCAGGTTTACTTTAGCTATATCCTAGTCTCATCTCCCTCTGCCTCCGAGCACGGTCCACTTATCTCACGTGCTTCCTGAGAAGCTCCACTCCAACTCTTGCATTTATGCTAGCAAGCAGTTCTCCCAAGTGAGGCACAACTTTTGCCTGCATTAGCCATCAGTAAAACAGCTGGCGAAAAGAAATCCCATATGAGGAAATATCTATCTATCTATCTATCTATCTATCTATCTATCTATCTATCTATCGCTTAAGTTAATTATAAATAAACCCATTGCAATTGGGAGACTTAATTACTTTATCCGAATTTGATGTTTTGATTCAAGTTCAGTAATGCGTGATTCAAAACATGAATACGAAAACAAATTTTATTCAGAAAGGGTAGCACTTGGTTATATTTCTACATTCACTCAATAATAGTCCACCGTAAAAGAAGGTTCATACATGATCATTTTATCTGTTGTACCTGCAGTCAACTGCACCGCAGCTTTATGTTTTGCTAGTTTCAGTGGCCCGACATCAGTTATGCTAATTTCATATGACTTGTCTAAGGCACCAAATAGCCAGTTTAACTGGTGAATGTACTCTGGCAGACGTTGCAATTTAAATTTCGATTTCCTCATTAGAACTGACGAGTGACTCCACCGCGTTATTGTCTCTGCTCTACAAGTGTAGAGCAATGCGATTAGTCTGGCACGATCTGGCATAAATCTACTGGGCACCTTCAGTTAACATTGTGAATGGCTCGCCTGCGTAAATATTAGTATCTTTGGACTTTGCGGACTGGACCCTACATACCTGTAAGTGTGTTTTTGGCTGTGTTTGTTTGTCATATTCTAATAGTATTAGTGTATTTTGTTTAATCAGTGGAAAGTATCGTGCTTCAGTTGTATGACTGCCTTTTGCATGAGACTTGGAAAGGCCTATTCCTTGTACTATTTCTCCCTGCCATGTCATTTAATATAGTTAAACTTTACTACACTTCACACTTAAAAGACTTTCCTGCTGCTTGGTGAAATTTATATCACATCTGAAATTTCAAGTAGGTTTTAATATTAAAGAGGAGAAAATATAAGACATGAATCTTTATATGGTGGCTTCACCACTTGCTGAGGTTTTTCTTGCTTTTGATCAAAAAAAAAAAGGTTCCTTGTTTTTGATGCGCATTTGACAAGGCGGGGTCTTCTGCTGTTGTCAAAGTGATGCCAAAGTGAGTGGTGGTACTGCACATGTCATATAAAAATGAAAAAGAGGATAATTTAAATTCTTTATTGATTGATCATAACTTACATAATTTTCATCAAATAGAGTACACTTCTTTGTAGACACTATCAAACCTGTACCAGTTATCTGAAATAACAGAAATGCACATATGCACTGATCGGCAATGTCTGCAGGAAAAAAAAAAAAAAAAAACTTTTTCAGCAAAGTAAATAACCACAGAGGACAAAGTAGGCAGGTAAGACATGGCAGGTAAGCCACGGCCTTACTGAGGTTTTGCAGTGGCCATCTTGGGGAAAAGGGAGCAGTGAGCCCAGCTCTGTCCATCCAGCTGTTGTGTCATTTCCTGTCACTTCCTGGTTGGTTGTGTCAGTTTCCTGTTTGGCCGCATCTGTCCTGCTGAGTCAAATGCAGGTAGAATTTGACTGGTGCGAATGGTCCAAAGAGGAAAGTTTCAGGAAGGATACCGATAGTGTTTTCTAACCAGTATGGTATGAAAATGACTATTGCATTGTAAGTCAGTCTGCCATTTATCAGATAGGTGGAACATTTAAAAATAAATAAACCATCCATGGATGATTCCAATATTGAAAAAACATTCTGCATGTGCCTGCATTTTATTAAGGGTTCTCTGGAGAGACATTTCATGACTCAAGGATTGAATGTATGATTATGACTGGTAGAGAGGAACAGGAAAATTCCATTAAAGGAGGTAGAATTTTAAACGAATTTTAAGTTCAACCTCTTCACTGTCAGCTTGACAGACAGGTAGACAGAGAGACAGATACGGCACCTCAGGAGGGCCACTGTATCTTTAGCGGTCTGTGTTCAGACACTTCTCATACTCTCATACTTTTGCACAGTGAGTTCAGTTTTCACACCAAGTTTGGGCACACATTTTACAGGTAATGCAAACAATAGTAACGTGTTTGAGGAAGTGTGCATGAGTCAAACTAGAGCCATGATAAAATGTAATGTAATATTAATAACCCCCAAACCAAGATGATGAATGTTGCATGGTCTTTCGTACTCATTTTGTGTGGAAGCATTGTCGTCAAATAGTTTGCTGCAAATAATGGATGATTCTCCTGTATCCCAGAATGCTTTTCCTCTATATTGTAATGCAAAGGGAGACAGCAGTTCTGGATAGTGCTTTGACTTGCATTTACAGTAAACACCCTCTCTTTTGGAGAGGCGATGGTTTACTTTGGCATGGGAGTTGGTACAGTGTGGTTTCACATGTGGTAAAGAGAGAGGGTAAAGTAGGAGTCAAGGAACGTTCTTCAAAACAGTGCTGCTTATTTAACATTTCCGGTCAATCATAACCAAGTCAACATCACACGTTTGTTACAGGAGATGGAGGGAGATTATTTGCTTGAACTTGTGTTCAACTCACAGTTGGTCTCTTTGAAGTGATGGCCAGTCGGTATGTTTAACATCTGATTCGTGTTCGGCTGAGGTGTGTGTAACTGCCACGCTAATGGCAGACCATATTGGTGAAGTGAGCTGGAATGAGCTGATTGTGGCAATAATCCACTGAAATCACTTACACACGCTAAAAGTTTATCAGAACTTTCACAACCAACAGTGGGGTCCAAAAGTATGAGACCACATTGAAGATTTTTTTTTTCCCAAACCTTTTCATGTAAACCTGGAAATAATCAGAAAGCTTTGAAACATTTAAAACAAAGAAAAGTTATGACATCTAAATGAAGGAGAAACATTGAAGATTCTGCACAATGTCTAGGTCAAATTTAAGCAAATGTGTGACACTGACCCTGCCACTCCCTTTGTAGAAAAGGTCACACCCCATCGAACATTTATTGGGGCGCTTAAAGGCCAAGAAAGTTTTGTGCAATTAAATACCATGATATAACATGTATCATCAGGTTTAGCTCAAACTTGTGGAGTCCATGCCAGCTCCAGTGCACCCTGTCATTAAAGCAGAAGGGGGACATGCTGAAAACTAAGACATTCTGGAAAGTCATGTATATTTCTCAAAGATACAACCTTTCACTCAAATTATTAATACATATACAATTTGTAAAAGAATTCAAAAGAGAAGCTCTTCCACTCGTGGTCTCAGACTTTTGGACCCCACTGCACATGAGCGAAATACAGGCCTCATACATTCTTGTACATGTGCTTGTGGTTGTGAATTAATGTCAGACTGCCTGTTTTGGGATGGGGAAAGCCAAACTTTACTGTCAAAATAAAAATCAGTCGGGTTGTGATACATTTTCAGGTTTTTAGGAAGGTTATACATGTCTCGGTCTCAGTTCCAGTCTCATTTCTCAGTTTGAAACTTCTGAAACCTGAACAGAAATTTCATGCAGTAACTGTTCAAATCATTTAGCCTACTTGATTATGATATTGTGATATCATATGATATCATGATAGTATGGTATTAAGCTTAATCATTTCATTTTCTCTGTGTGTCCGTGCCAGTAGAAAAGATGTTAGCAATAGCCTATTCAGAATTTTTTCTCTCCAAATTTTTACTATCTTAGTTATTTTTATTAACTAATACTAAGTTGTTCTGTGAAGTTGTTTCCTGTTATAGTGTCAGAAAAGCCTATGTCATCGTGTGAGATCGTTCTATATTACATTTGTAGTGACTGACTTTCTTTGGTAATCATGTCCGTAGAACATAAATTAGCCCATCAGAGCATCATGATATGAAATATTCAAGACATTTTCATATATTTGATGGATTTGATGTATGTTGATTTATTTATTTATTTTTAGAATGACTTCACCAGGTATTCCAAAAGACAAGAAAGGCTGTCAACACCTGGTACATGGAAAGTGCATAAAAGATTAAATTATGAATGGTAGTCACTTTGTGGGAGAAAATGGATGCGGTAATAGTCTTGTGAATGTTTAATCTGTAGGTAATTGCACTCACTGGGTATTCCCTAGGTTTGAGAAGGTCTAGCTGGGGTTTGTGTGTGTATGTGTATGTGTGTGTGTGTGTGTGTGTGTGTGTGTGTGTGTGTGTGTGTGTGTGTGTGTGTGTGTGTGTGTGTGTGTGTGTGTGTGTTATTTTTTGACAGGAAAGCTGCATTAACATTTTAGCTTGCGATAGCCATTCACCTCGACTGATCAACAATGTTTTTCTGTTGTTACTGAACAATCCCAGTTCCTTCACTTCCCACTTTGTTAAGCATTGCTTAATGCAGCATGCTGGTATTTTCAAGGTTAAAAAGAAATGCCTCTTACATAGCCTAATACTCATGTCTCACACTTATCATGGCAATGGCGACCAAAAATCAGTGGGCCAGTTCTCTTGCATCTCAGAAGTTACTCTAGATGAGTTTCTGCCCAAACCTCCAGTCTTTTGAAGGCTACACCAAACTGTATAATCACCTGGTTCTCCACCACGTCCTGAGACACTGGAGTGCTTAAACAACATTCCTTCTCGCCCGCGGATGTTATTGGATGACTCAGGATACCAGCTCACCAGATGTGTTGACTCACATCTTTTGTTTATAGGAACAAAACCACAGCTATCAACGTATGTGTACACTGTGCCATGCCTTTTTTTTTTGTTTTTTTAGTAAAAACTTCTTTTTGGTCACAGTTTAGTTTTTAAATTGTAGCTTAGTAAGCATGAAAGAAAATCCATCCACTTCTCAGGAGTAAGTTTTATATGAGTATAATTCTTAAAAGAGCATGAGTTGTAGATGAGTCCCTCAATGTCACTCAGATGGTTTCACCTGACTGAACCAAAATTTGCATGCTTGGGAGCAGTGACAAGTTTTGACATATCTCATAAATAGCTATGAGTTTCACTTTGGCATGAGAAGCATCAACCTCTGCATCGTCTCGATCCACGCCGCGCTAATAAAAAGCAGAATGGCTTGTACTGCTTCGCATCCTGTACTGTACTGTGTGCTTGCATCACAGATGTCCGAGTGCTGCTGTCCTCAAGCTTTTACACCATTCAGTGTAATAACTCATGAGGCCAGCAACACTTGGACATGAAGGTCAAACTTTCGTTGTTTATGAAATATAAGTAGACAGTTAAATACACAGTATTGAAACCCTCCTCCAGCCTATTTTACTCTCTGTTTTTAATGAAGGAATACACCACCTCATATGCGAGGTAACCTTGGGAACAAAATACCTACATCTGCAAGATCACAGCCTGTAGGAATTGTACAGGAGGAATTATGAAAAATGAATTTGCTGGCCAGGATACTCATACTTCCAGTGAAGTTTTTGGAATTAGATCATTTTGCAATGCCATTTTTAGACTACAGCATGTAATAAAAGCTATCAACTTACAAACCAACACGTGCAACACGAAAGGGAGGCTATCCAGGCACAGATATGGGGTTGAAAAACTGGGTGATTTTATAGCTAAGACCACAGAGCTTCTGGAGACTTCCTTAAGCTCAGTGTCCACTTGGAAAAAAAAAAAGAAATAAAATTCGGCAGGGTAATACTCACCTCCATCCATGTCCAAATGGAGGCAAGAGACAGAATGTGTGGAGGATGATGGGAACTTTGGTGAGGACGCCGTGCCAGGCAAAGGAAAAGTCACCAGCCTACCTACTTTATGCAAATGTAGGCAAACTTCAGCAGTGTATTGAACAGTTGAGAGAGGGCAGATAGTTTTCAGTGCCTGTTGTCCATTATTTTAACAAGGATAATCATATTGGTTCAGCACAAAACTGGGATGGCCTACGATCCTGGCTGAAATATCCACAAAATGATCGACTTTGGGGAACTGGCCAGGTGTCGAGCCAGTCTCCGCATGCCAGTGTTCACATACTTTTATTCTCAAAGTCTGTTTTAGAAGAAATAAATGCCAGCACTGGGGGTCACTTAAGTGGTAACTTAAAAAGTTACAGTACAGTACACACACTGAGTTGATCTGTGGCATTCAGTAAACAATGAATACACAATGGCACAAACGATTGCACATACCTGCAATAGGTGTTGAGCACTTGCATAGGATAGAGCCCTGGTCTGGGTGGATCTCTGTCTATTCAGCTGCTGTAAAGTGGAGGAATACTTTCATGCATTTCTGTTGAACTGCACCAGTCATTGCGTGTAGGATTACTGCACCAATGGGAGGGCAAAGGCAATTATTCAGCATTTCAAAATCACATTTGCCATCAGGAGAACCCCCACCCCCACGGTTTCAGAAACATGACGAAAATATAAAGACGTTCTGTTATGATTTATTATAGAGATTATTCCGCATGAAATGTTGAAATGCACATCGTGTTGAACAAAGTGTGTTTTTTTTTTTTTTTTTTTATCTGTAAGAGTCTGATGTAGATGAGAATTTGAATGTCAGGAGATTACACAATGAGTCAATTTAATAAGAGCAGAACAGCATGCTGAAGAGCCTAATGCCTTCTGGAGACCAAACTCATCTTCTTTTTCTAGAGAATATCCATAGAAAGCAGAGATTAGATTGGTGATATTACAGAAGAGACTACTTAGCTCTCGCTTGAAATGATTTCTGAAATTAACATTCTTGTCTGCGATGAAAGCATTTTGAATTTCACTTTTCATCCCTGGGGTTGATTTTACCTGACATTATTTCTCAGAGGTCAATACAAATATTGTGCAATATTAAAACAAAATATATGCTTCGCATTCATTTTAATAACAGGTGATTAAATCAGTAAGATTAAAGAAACCTCCTTTGCTGCAGAGAAGTAAACACTGTGATTTGTGTGTGGTCCTTGTGTTTTGGGTCTGAGGATTCGCTCAAGTCACCTGGTCTGGGCAGCTGAAAATTGAACCCACACGTTGTGTAAACAGGAAACCTTGTTTAGTTGGGAGTCGCTTGGAATGTTTTATTAGTGACCGGGTCACAGGAGAGGGGGAAACGGGTGGCAACTCGAAATACCTCAACAAGGATAAGCCTCGCTATTAGTTACCGCTCTTACAGGGTTGCAGTCAGCCTTTCCGCGGGCGTTTAGCTACAGGGGAGGGAAACGGAGAAGTTTACGATCACGTTTCTCAGGGCGAGCCAAACGTCTCTTTGCCCCCGCGCCTTTGATTTAACGTTAACCATCAGCGCCTTGCCTTCTGAGCGGCTTGGATCGCGTTTCACCACCATTACTCAGATCTTCCATGGCCAGTTCTGTTGTGTCGTTAATGACGACTGCACCCGCCGCGCAGCCAGGACAAGGAGGTGCTGAGACTACTGACGCCGCTGGTCAGTGGCTCGGATTTAGATGTTTTCCAAGTAAAAGACATAATTTGATCCGTTGAGTAGGCTTCTATATTTTTAATGGTTTGTTTTATATAGCAATGTTAGCACAACTATTCTCATTAATGTGATTATATTAAACCCACTCACACTGCTCAGCTGCTTTTAATCCTGTTTATGAAATATCAATTCCAAATTATTTTCAACTTCAAATACATCATGTTTTAGGTAGGCTCTGAATTTATAGTTTGATGCATACCTTAACACTCAGGTGGTAGGATATCTTAATTACCTGTCGTGATGGATAAAAATTTAAAAGGTTTTAAAACTTGAGCATTGTTACTGAATTTTACATCCTAATTTTGAAGGAAGAGTCTTTCGTTCTTGATTATTTTTTTTCTCCACAGATTAGATGACTGCCAGTCTTCCATGCATGTCTTCAGTGCTGAAAAGTTGGAAGTGATGTAAGAGCACGCTGTGTAAAACTCCAGTTAACTCCGTCTAAGATTTGTGGCGCTCATTGTTTTATGGTTACAGGACGTCTCTGCCCTGAAAAGTAAAACGTCTAGTAAAACACCATGCAGCCTCTCCTTCCATAAATGAGAATAATGTCAGCTGTTGACTAGGGACAGCCTTGCCTTGTTGCAGGATATGCCTCAGATAGCATTTTTTGTGTTTGATAGTCTGGCGTTGTTCCCTCTGTATACAGGGTGTATTTAGGGAGTGCGATGTAATGGATTTCCATTAAAAAATGCACATGCGTGTGTGTAAGTGTATGTGTACATGAATGCGTAGAGATGCATATGTGAATGTCTGCATACCTGTGTGTGAATGTGTGTGTGGTCTGTTAGTGAGTGTGCATGTGTGGTGTGTGTGTGTGGCATCCTTTGCCCTCACCCTTCCTAGCTTGCCTTGTGGGGGTCATCTCTAGGTCAGGTCAATGCAGGCCTCTGGTGTTGCAATCCATGTTAGTGGGCCCTCTCTCTCAACCTGTGGTCCCGCTGAAACAAAGCTGTAAAAAGACCTGTGTTCTTTGCGTTTGAAGCACGGAAGCCCAACCGGAAACACCCCCCATGCAGAGGTGAACCTTAAATCCTCATCTGAGAACATGTGCACCTTTCACTTCCAGACCTCATCAGGTCCTCGCCAGCTCTCCCTCTCCTGTTGGCTGAGTTTCGATTCTATCATCCATAATGCCGTTGAGTCAATTCCACATAACTGATTCCCCCGCCCCTCCCTTATCTGTTATTTGACATTAATGAATGAAGGCAGAAACACTATTTAAAATGTAGAAACACTGGGAATGTGACCTATGTTTCTTTTTTTTTTTTCCAGTCTAGTTGTTTACAGAGAATAGATATTTGTGTATTGAAATGCTAGCATACGAGATGCCTGGGGCGGTTTGCTGATGGTGAACGTAGAGGGATGCAATGGGCGTTCATTAGTGTGCTGTACATTTGGGCGCTCTCTATGCACATCTTTGTTGTTGTTGTTGTTTTTTTTTTTTTGTTATGGAATGGAATATTTGGGACCTTGCTTGAAGAAAATAAAGAGTTAGAGACCTGGTTAGTTTTCCTATGTCACATCATGTGCATATAGTTTTTACTCCCACTCAGTCATGTGTTTTTTTTGTTGTTGATCCTCTTCCTCCCTGATCTGAATCCCCTCCACCACTTCTGTGCACAGCGGTGCTGTTTTCCGAGCTGAACAGGGAAAGTATTCAGTCGCTCAGCTGACACTGTTGTCAGGAGGAACCGGCGTAGCCTCCATATTTATCCATACTGCTGAATGCTTACTGAAGCAAATCTGAATAAGAACCCAGCTCGAAGGCACAAAGACAGCGCTCAGACTGGGACTTAATGAGCTCATCTCCTTTCCCACAATGCCATGCTACCATATCTCAACAAAGCACAAGATCATGGATGATCTTTCAAAGATAAATTGTATTTAAAAGCAAGACAACACAAAAAGTGTATACAGACCGACTACTTTAAACATAATGTATATATCCATATGTTTTTTCTGCCATTTTGACTGTGGCACTGGAGATAAAGAGGACTTACCTTATGAAAGCAGTTCACATTCTGTCCAGGACACGTTTGCTTCATAATTTTTTTTTCTTCTTTACAGTATGACCGCACAGAGGCAATGAGGTTAGGGTTTGGCCCAACGGCAAAGCTGAAAGGAATGGCAACGGTTTAGCGCTTTGGTTCTGATCCAGGACGATTTGCGCGCGCGTGTAAAAGCATACCGCGGCTCGGTGTCGGGATGTGATCGAGGCGTATCCGCCATTTAAGGAGGGAGACGCTTAGATCAGTTTCACATGCCTGTGTTTTTAAAAGCGAGCCCGGGCCCAGAATTCACAGCCTGCTCCCCTCTCTCCTCTCCGCGGCACGGGAAGCTGGCGGTCCAT
This sequence comes from Albula goreensis, assembly GCA_022829145.1. NCBI lineage: Eukaryota > Metazoa > Chordata > Actinopteri > Albuliformes > Albulidae > Albula > Albula goreensis. The sequence goes on along the minus strand of CM040753.1, from coordinate 7,019,412 downwards.
TAAGGCAGGACTTCAGTTACAGCCCAGTTAAAGCTGGACATGCTAAACCTCCCACAGCCCACCGGGGACCTTTAAATTACAACTTTTCATGACCAGAAAAGTGCTTCAAGTGTTTTCTTTTTTCTCTTCTTTTTTTCCTGATATCGTGTTTTTTTTGTCTCAATGGCAACCTTTTTTTTTTGGGGGTGGTAGGAGGAAAGGGGGTGGGGCTGTATTTGATCTTTTATCCCTCTGAATTTAAAACAAAAAAAAAAAAGTTGACTACATGGCAGAAAGGTATAAGGTTGACCTTGGTGAAGGGTAAGCAGAAAAAAACCCTCAAGGTTAATGCTAAACTTCTGTAATACATTATTTGGTAGGTCTTAGAGGAGAGATAGTGAGGTTCAGCATGTACCTGTCAGTGCTAAATGATTGCTCATTTCCTGTGGAATGGGGATGGAGTAATAGCATGCAGCTGGGGAGGCTGGATCGGGCCTGCTTTTCCCCCTTTGTCTTTATCAGCCCGGCCCCCCCCAGTCCCGGGCCCCAGCCCCAACCCGTTACAGCCTACCCAGGCCTCCCCTCCATGGGCCGCTTTTATGTTCCAGCGCTGTAAAAAAGCCGATGCACGAAAGCCGTTTCAACACCTGGCCCTCCTGGAGATTAAGCTCTCAGGTTACCGCGAGTCCCAGGAGAGAGCAGATCTCCGTTCCACAGTCTCTCACCGGGGTGCCTCGCTAGCGTCGTCGTGCAGCCATTCACTTATTTGCAATACACCGCTATGATAGAGTTAGCTGCGGCCAGCAAGCTGCAGAGATTCACCTGTCAGGAGAAGGAGGTGCACTCCTTATTTAAGGGGTGGGGGTTTGAGGAGAAAGAAAATAGTTGAAGGGTTAATATGTGTATATATTTCATAAAAAAATAACAGCTTTTTATTGATACCTTTGCACCGCTGTGAGATTCCCCCCCTCGCATGGTGAGCTTAGCGCACCATTGATCTGCTGTGAGAAATGCCTTTTAGAGCCACGAGTGCTGATTAGCTATATTTATCAAAGGGGCAGCGGTGGTGATGTTGCTGTTCAAAGCTTACCTTCTTGCATTGGAAAACAATAAACATAGATCCATTCAGAACATTACTCCTGGCCCATACCAAACAATGGGGAAAAACAAATATGTTCACAACACCTCGTTGCGAGGTGCGGACGTAGGTAAAAGAACCAGAGTCTGGTTTTGCTAAAAGTAATCTTTCCCTCAAAAAACTGGCAAAATAAAAAAAGACAACCCTGTTTTTCCGTAATATATAGAAGTACAAAACTCTTCCGTGTGTACCTGTCATGAACGTTCACCATTTTCATTGAATCTTCCTAGAAAAGAGCTGGTGAATTGCGCTGTCCCATAGAATCGCAGCTAATTAAGAAAGTAATTAAGATTGAAATCTTTGCAGGGAGAGCAAAGCTGCATTGTCTCAATATTCAAATTCAGCCGAGAGAAACGAATCTGAGATTTACATTTACGATGAAGAGAATTTTTTTTTTTTTTTTGCAACTGCAATGGGTTCTGCTCTGTGTTTGGGCCACCTGCAGGAAAAAAAAAAAAACAGAAACTCAATATGTAAGCGAAGGTTAAGAGGTTAGCGATGTTTGTTTATGTTTCTTGAGATCCATCCAGCGCTAAACTGAGCGGTGTCCTCAATATTCTCACCAAAGACATGCGCGGAGTCCAGCGTAATGCATATGCGGCACGTTTTTATCGGTCTCTGGGATTGCGTCCCAGGAATGATATCGCCCCAAGGACATACTTGAATGGTTCTCCTGTGCCTGTAATGCTTTCAAGATGCATCATATATTTATGCTGTATTTTTCTGCGAATGGAGATAGACTGACAGACATTTCAGTGGATGTGAAAAGAGTTTGCCCTCTGCTTTCTTGCCACCATGTGCTGCACAAACATGCTCTGTTTTTTCAAAATGTGTGTTTCTTTAATGGGAATTAGTTTTGTAGTCAGGTAGCTGCTGGTGGTAAACATAAATCTGGAGTCACTTAACAGGGTGTTTTGCTCCTGTGTGTCATTAGTATGGCCTGTATCTACAGTGGGGTATGGTCTTACTATGTCCACTATGCTGCTGAAATGTTTCATAATAACTTGGAGAAAGTGAAAGCAACTCTTGCTAATTAATGTGAAACACTGTCTTAGGCATTGTTCCAGAATGCTGCATGAAAGCTTGATTGGATTTGTATCTGGTGGCTGTGACTGCCATGCAATTCAGGTGACAGTCTCGTGTCAGTTGTAGTCATCTTCCGCAAGTGGTCTGGGTCACTGCTGGTTCTCTGTAGATCTTTGTCATCCTGAAAGAGGCCCCTTTCTACAGGAATGAAGCGCTTCGATCTCAGAGTGAGGATGTCTCTCAAAGCCATTCAATAACTTTTACTATCAAGGTTACCTCCTGCTACCTCCTTCTGAGGAGTCCACGCACCTGGATTCCAAGTCGTTATTTGACTGCTAATTTAAAGTAAGCTACAAAAAACCTGCAGGCCTCCAGAGGTAGAGTTTGACTGCTGTAAGGCCATCGGATTAGAGAAATGCTGTATCCCTCGCAGGTTGCAGATGAAAAATGGCAACTTGTGAGTGTCTGGCAGTTTGGGGTGGGCATTTGGATACAGTGAAAACTTAAGGAACTCTGGCCGCCTGAAATGACACCACACACTGGCATCACAAAGACAGTTAACTCCTGCTTTGTAGCTTAATCACACTGGCTAATGACACTTATATCTCAGTGACAGGACTGGCTCAGCCTACACTGAGTGGCAATTGCCCTTCCAAACTAAGCCACGTAATCACACTCTCTCACTTCTCACTTTCTTTTCTTTTGTTTTACATTTCTGTCAGATTTGAAAGCCATTAGTGTCTTAACTTACCGACTCCCTGTGATTAATTTATAAATGAAACCCGTACCTATGGAAGCCTGAAAATGGTTGCGGGGCAGCCCTTTCAGTCCTGGACACGATTGCAGAAGTCTCTTCTGTTTGCCATTACTTGCTTCCTCTGCAGTGGTTGTAGAAATGTGTCAAGGCAAGGGAAGCTGTGACACCACCCCCTGCCAAAATAAAGAACAAACAAAACACTCATTACTTTAAGAGTTGTACTGTCCTTCATTGGTGGAACACTCTGCATGTTCAATGTGTGTTCTCTGGTCCCCTCTGGCCTGGCGAATGAACATGGAAGCAGGGGTAGGAATACTTATCGCTGGAATTTCCGGTGATAATTGTGTGGAGGCCGACAGACAATAGGAAGCCCTGTTTCTGTTGTATTTCCATGGCTGTCTTATGTAATTTGTGGGACTGCTAATGTTAGCCAGGGTTGTGTCATTAAAGTATCTCTTTAGCACTGCGAAATGGAACGTTCTGTACTGCCGTGTATGTGTGTGTGTGTGTGATGCAGGCCAGCTCTCATGGACTATATATATTTTTTCTGTTCTGTAGCATGAAATAGGAAGGCTTCTGTGTAGCCAAAACAAAAATTCTGTCAGATAATTTGTCTTTCTTGGCATTAAAAGTAGAAACATGGAAGTACATCATATCCTACAAGCGGGATGTTTTAGGACAATCTGAGCTCATTTTTGCCTTGTGTTGAAGATCCCTGAACCCTCTGGCAGGTAAAAGGTTCTGTGTGCGCGAGGTGAACGCGTAGTGAACAAGATTGCTTTCCCTTTTCCTCTTTAATCAATATCTGCCTGCTTCTGCTCCGCTCGCTCCGCATGCTGGTGTGGAAATTCATCGGATTCTTCAAGCGTATATGTGTATGCGTTTTTTTTTCATAGGTAGGAAAGGGTTACTTTTCACATTTCCTGCTCAATTCCCCCAGCTCTTGCTTGCGTTATGATTTCTTTCTTGATGTTAAACATTCCCAGGCTCTCCTATAACCTTCTGGCTTGCCTGAAACGGCCAAGAAGGATCCCAGGTGAACGTGGGGGCGGACCTGCTGTTTTTAAGGATAAAAATCTCTCCCTTTCTCTCCGCTTTTTTTTTTTTCTCTGGGGTTATGTTCTGGGTTTTTTTTTTTCACATCTTCCATCAACGGCAGTTATGGTAGAGAGCTGTTTTCTTAACGATGTGCTAGTTACGATGCTTTCAGGTACAAAAGGTCGATCCTCACATTGAGTGTTCCAATGAATACCACAGCAGTTCAGTCCAGTCAGTGAGTTGTGCTGCATTTTCACTAAAAAAAAAAAAAAAAGCACAGTACAAAAGCATATTACATTTACATGCAGACTTTATCCCAGTGAAACAGTATTGCAACTGTTATCGTTTCTCTTGAATCAAGTGTGTAACGACTTCTTATGTTACTGAATCAAGTGTGCAACGACACATTCTTATGTCAATGCCAGATTGTAATTGCTGGGGAACACAGTTGTAATGCTTCTGTAATTACCATCATACAGACAGCATTAACTATGGTTAACAGCATTAGCTATGTGGTTGTCCTACAGCAGTCTTGAGGCAGATTTGCTCCCGGGGTAATTTCGATATTATGGCACCACTATGTGCCAGACAAGGACATATTAAGGAAAAGAGGCTTGGAGACCTGGTAGGTAGAGTGTCTGCTGTGATGTTAGAATATTTTGAGATCAGTTTCAAAAATGTACCTGTTGCCTATTCTGGGTGTAACCCTCAGCAAGCCCTCATTAAAGCGAATCATGTTTAGATGCCCCTCAGAATGCAGCACTAAACCTGCAATTTACTGAGCACAAAAGAAACAAAATTGCTGATTATTTAAATTTTTTTTTTTTTAAAGCCTGAGTTTTCCCAACCACTTCTGAAACGCAGAAGTTTCCCCATCTACATTTTCCACAGTCCGTGCATTTCCCCGTCTCTACCTTTCCTGTGCTCCGACTCCTCATCTGAGGGTCACCTGATGGAAGATTGATGGGTTTGTTTACGTAGCATCGTCCAGTCCAGCGAAAGAAGAAAAAAAAAAACTGGAACGGAATGCTCACATCGTTTCAAATCAGCACCAGATTGGGGGAATATGACAGTGCGGCATGGGCCTGACCTAGTCACAGACCTGCCAATGTTGTCTAAATTTAGCCATGTGACGCTCTGTCTAATTGCCCTAATCACTTCCAGGCCCCGCAGCGGGAAACAAAACAGCAGCAACCATCATGTAAATGACCCTGTTTATCAGCTCTCTGCACGGACAGGAAAACTAGCCCTTACAGCACCACTTTTCTGTGGCGGTTAGGAGCTTAAAAGATGCATCTTCTCAACATGCTAAATAGAAAAATTAGAAAAAACTTAAGGGAGAGATGCCATTTTGCTACCCTTTTCTGCCGTTGGTTATGAGTAATCTTCTCATGTAACTTGCAAAGTCATTCAATATGCTTTACTCAGTAAAATGGGATCGAACAAAAAAAAAAAAAAAACAGTCACAGAAACATCCCAGTTTACTGTAGATCACAGAAAAGTTTGTCGCGATTTAAAATACTTTCGAACTGGAGGTTTTATCAAGTGCGCTTTCGCTGAGCTGAGACCAACTCGCATAGCCTAGATGTTACAAGATCAAATCTGGTTTCCTCTGCCCAGGGTTTGTTACATTAATGCTGCAGTAGCACTAGCCACTCACTGCTCACCAGCAAGTCACCAGTTGTCGACAGTGAGATACGTTGCTCTTCTCTGGTTGGTCCGAGTAGCTCTTCGCTTGTACATGACGTTACCTCATGTATGTAGAGTAGACTCTGGCTTTTCAGCAAGTGTTATCATAAGACTGCATTCGCTCCCTGCTTTGGCTATGAGCAACGAGCGATGGCACGAGAACATCACACTGTTAATGGCTCCAAAATAAATGTTAAAAAATATTTAGGATGCAAGTGCAAGCATATGTTTGTAAGCCACAGCCTCCTGGAACTGATCTGAAGGCAGTTGTATCCATGGAGCTCTTCACTTCCGGAAGGTGAGGTTGATCTTTCCATGTGTGTGGAGGTGAGAGCTATAGATGAGGTTGACTCTCACACTGTGGGCTGCATTCAGTCAAATGCACTTATTCTCTTCAAGGGCAAATACGATTCAATCGAAACTGACTTAAAGCCTCTTTAACTGCTTATGCTGTTCTGTTTTAGAATGTCAAGAGCATATTCCAAAGGTTGTCTTCAATAGAATATAACATATTCAAATTATTGAATTACATATGCCACCAAAGAGACTAAATACATTTTATTGAATCTAGCCCCCTAGAGTCACAGGCAATACGCAATTGCAACTGCTGTTTTTTGTAGTTCAGTTGTTAAGAATATTGCCATATCAAGACAAGAGTAGTGTTAGAAATGTGGGGCCCATTTCTTTTGTTTTTTTTTCTAAGTGCAATGGGTTTAAAACCACAGCTGCACATCAAACATCCTTTGTGTGTGTTGGGTAAAACATTTCCAGTTTCCTAAGGCCACCTATGATGTGGTGACTTTCGTAAGAAACATCAAAATGTTTTTTCACCCGTAAAGAGCAGGGGTTTAGAAAGGTTAAACTCTTTATGAACGCACCTAAATTTCACGTTACGGCATGGTTGAAACTCAAGGGTTTCATTTCTTTTCCTTTACCGTACAGATACAGAGCCCTGATGAAAAATCTCTACACAAATATCTTAAAAGATTAAGTATCCTGATATTCGACCTGACGTCATACGCTCTGAAGTACATAGTTACTGCTTAGGCGCTGTATCTCGTCATATTTGCTCCTCTGTCAAAGCAGAGAAACAGAAATAAGAACGAGAAAGAAGAACGCATAAAGTAACTTAATGCTTATTGAGAGGACATACCCATTGTGTCGTCAGTCTTGTTGGAGACTGGACTACACCAGCAAAATGATGCTTGCCATCTTGGGGGCGCACAGAGCGGCAATTTCTCTCATTTCTCTCAAGAGGTTATTATCAGAAATAAGAATGACAAAATCTCATTACTGAAAAGCCTTTCCAGGGCAAATATTTACTTTTTTTTTTTGGTCTTTAGCACTACAATGGCTTGAAGACGTTATGCTTTTAATAAAGCAGGCTTGGGCCTGGGCCTGGGCCTGTTGGCTGATTAGAATTTTTTTACAGCCTAGGACATTCACAGGATAACTGCCGCTTCAGAAGCTGTACGCTTGTTCCTCAGGATTATATTTAATCAAATCCATGCACAAAACAGTCAATCAATACTTGTCCACGTTTTCGCAGATGGAGTGATGAGTTCCCTCTAATACTCAGTATGAAATCAGGGAAAATACTGTTACAGACTGAGAGCATGGAGAGCTCGGTGGTGTATGCTTTCAGAGAAAGAAGCGACACTTTCACAGGAAAGGTTAAGCTGGCCGCAGCGCTGTGCTCCTGACATTTCAGCAGGCCATGTTTTCGGGATGGAACAGGCAGCAGGTAAGGGTCCTGTGGAACGCGTGTACCTGTGGGGAGCGCTGGCCCCACGCTGCCCCCTTGAAGGCACGGCGCGTTAGAAGCCACCCACCGGAAATCCATGCTGGATTGTCTCTCTTTATTTAGACGGAGGCTGTGGCAGTCGCAGTCGCCACTCCACATCCTGCCCACCTCTATGCGGGTTTTTTTTTTGTTTTTGCACGCACGCCTGGGTCGCAGAAGTTCACTGGCTGTTTTGTTTCGCCTACGCGGGCGAACTCTCAAGGGTTTGGTATTGGGTTTCGCACACCCCCAACCCCACCCCACCCCCCACTGTCCTCGTTCCATGCGTATAGCGTTACAGAGTTTCCTGTAAGGCCTCGGTCCCCCACTGCCCCCAGAGCGAGCCGCGGTCATACGATCGCGGGGCAGCGGGTGATGGAGTACGGTAGGTAGGTGGTGGCAGGAAAAGTGGAGGGCACTCAGAGCGTTGGTTCAAACCCAGGGAAGGAGCGTTTCCTTCCTGGCTGACACCCTGTGGCCTCTGGGGCTGAATCACCACCATTTTAAACTTCCCCACGCACTGGGAAGCGACACGTAACCACATCTTTACATATCACACAGACTCTACAAAGACCTCACTGTCTTCAAGAGTGACATTCTGAATACTGAACTGTCCCTGCTTCTAACATTAGCGTGATCTGTATCTGTTCAGTGGCATATATAAAATATCTTGAGCTGGTAATTAGATGATTGCAAGTTTATTTCCTAGCTGGGACATATCCTCGAGCTGGATTCTTAATCTGAAGATTCTGAGAAAATATCCAGCTTTATTGATAGAACGCAGGTTGTTCAGACACAAGATTCATTCTAATCTTTAATACTGGCCTTAGGGGTTTATACAATGGAACACATTCAGTGTGGTTAACTAGTGATATGAGAATGAAGGTTCATGAACCTTTTTACAGGAGGACCTATGTTGAGCTGTCAGAGCGCAGTCATTGGTTCAAATCACTATTTCATGATACTATGTGGTAGCACCCGTCATTTTTGGTTCAATGAAGCCTCGCTTCCTGTACTGTGGTACATCCAAAACCACCTGAAACAGCGTTGTTACTCAGTATTTAATTGATCAATTAGCAGAGTTGGTTGCACATCTGATTCTCGTCCAGTTTCTTTGGTGAGAATTTGATGTTGATCTTAGGGTGAAAGGAAAAACCAGAGCAAACCCTGTAGCTCTGATGGATCAGATTTGGCTGTCTTTGTAGTAAAATGTGCCTTTAGTTTTGAACGTGGTTGCAGTTCTGCGCCCGCTTTGTTTATACAGCACGTCTCACTTCCCTCATGTCGGCGGTCTGTCTAATTACCAGTTTCCCAGAATGCTGCACTTCAGGTGGCCATCAGAGGCACACGATGAAAGAGGGCAGGCAAATGGTGTTGTCAGCCTTATAAAAACAGAGATTGATTCCACTCTTGCATAATTCTACAGAGTGACAAATCCTCTCTCACTGCCCTGTCCTTTATAAATAGAGTCTCTCTCTTTTTCTTTTTTTTTAACCTTGTGGAGAAAATTAGTCTGAATGATGAGTCTGTTCTTGTAGCAATCAATTTGTCATGATAAGTCCCTCAAAAAAGGTCACCAGTGGCTAATTGTGAATCAGTCAAATAACAGCACATTTCCCTTTGCTGTCACTTTACATTTGTCAGATTCGTTACAAACAGCTTAATCTGGGAAGCCGGAGAAACGAAACCGTTAAACATCCCTTCTCTTTGCAGCCACAGTCTGTTTGCTACTTACTTACGAAATTCAGAGGGCTGACTGGAGCAGCTATCTCCTCTGTTGGAGGGAGACTGCAACACCAAGAACTTGGTTAGACTCTTAAACAAGATTAGTATTGACTGGATTATTTATGAAGCCATAACTTATTCAGGCCCTGTGCCTACTGTCCGTCACGGCTTTTTGCTCAAACATGGCCGACCCTAAAGACACCCAAATCATGACCGAAGAGCCCAAATTACTACTTGCTTGCACATCGTCACACCTGCTGTGCGTAGTTATCTAGGCAGTGAGAAAAAAAAAAAAGTCCCGCCAGCTGTTTGTCTTGAGCGTATTTTGCAGTATTATCTCTCCTAATGTGTATTTGCTTAGACTCACAAATGGAAATTCCCAGATCGGTGCAGATCATTTCATCACAGTGGCAACTGCAATTACAGCTACCGTTTAACACAGTTCAGCAGGAAAGGGGGTCTGATTAAGGCAGGGATGGCTCCTCATTACTGCACTTAATGCAGGCCAGCATCGACTGACTGCTAATCACGCACCATATGCTAAAGGCAGAGCCAAGGACGAGTGCTTTCTCTATACTCCCTTCTCTCTCTCTCTCTCTCTGTCTTTTTATGCATCTCTCTCTTCGGTCTGTGCAATTTCTTATCTTCTGTTTTTCTCTCCGTCTTGTCTGACCCCCGCTTTCTTCTCTCCCTCCCTCTCTCGCTCTCTCTGTCCTTGTCCCTCCTTCACTGAGTTGCAGGTTCAGGGCGTGGCTGCGTGTTCTCTTCTTCTCCCCAGTGCCCCTCAACCCCCCCACCCCCACCCCCTGCTGCCAAACTTAGCAGTGCTTGAGGAGTACAGGAATTCAAAGGATCCTGTGACATAACCTCGCACCCGCCATGACCCTGTGACTGCCAGTTCCGCGTTAAAGAGATCCCGCGCTGCAGCCGTCTGAATGGAGATGGTAGGTTTTTACCAAGGGCCTAGGGGAAGGTGGGTCAGCCGCCCGCCCCCCCACGATCCCCCATCCGCAACGTTGAGAACAGTCCTTTGGTGCGTCGTAATTCAGTTTTCCGTTCTGTACTGTCACTGTACTAATTGTACACACCTCCTCAGGTATGGGGTTCTGGGTGAGGGTAGCTGCTCTTGTATTCTGAAAAGACTTCTCTTCTTAGATAGGGTAACCAGATATCCAGGTTATCGTAAGGCAGTGCCGTATTTCAACTCCTCATCAGTTGTCCAAGGGTTGGAGAAAAGGCTGTGTACTTTTTTTTTTTTTTTTACAAAAATATATAATATTTTTGGTAGTACATAAAATTATGTTTTTTGTGTGGTTTTTGTTGTGAATTTGATGGTCAACCTACAGTACTCCATCCATCAGATGAGGAATTCGTAAGGTAGTCTGCCCTGTACTTAATATGGAGCAGGAGAGATAGTTAGAGCACCAACCCAACCCAACCCCTTCCTCCCCCCCATGGATGAGCCCAGTCCAGCAGGACCGCGGTGGGTCCAAACATCTGCTGTGCGTTTGGAGGGCCTGCGGCTGAGACGCTGGCAGCGGGTGCAGCTGAGGGCTTCTGGGCTGAGCTGATAGGGCTGTCCCTATGAACCCTATGGCTGGGGGCCGCAGTCCAAGGGCAGATCTGGGGCCAGTTCTTAATGAGGACACCCTGGAGACAACAGAGAGAGTAAATGGCCCTTCACCAAACTCTTTGGGCCAAATTCAATCAAACCTGCCTTGGTGTCTTCAAAGGCATATGAAATTCAGTCAAAAAAAGACTTCAAATAACAACATTTTCTTTGAGCCTGTTGTAGTTTATTGGGGTTAAGACAACATGTCGTTTGGAATAGATGCCTATACATGTGCCTTAAGACAAAAAAAGTCCATTTTGACTGAATTGCATATGCCCCAAGTTTATTTGATTGAATGTAGCCCTTAGATTTTTTTTTTAATCTTTTGTACTTTAAAATTTACTGTAATTTTTAAAAACCTTTTTAGGGACTAATAATAAATTGGGTATTTTTTAAAATCATCAATGTGGAGTTGATCAGTTGGACAAATGGAGCAAATATGGAATATTTAACTCTGACAGCATCTGCTTCCCAAATTCCACCCGCTGAGTGGACGTGCTGAATTTTTGCACTTTTTTAACGTGCCTTCGGGAACTCTTCAACGGCCACTGTGAACCAGCGAGATCAAAAGGGAGCGGCCCCCGGCCACAGCCGGCACTGCTGGTCCCGTTAGATCCACCGATGGCTGGCGCTTGTCATTGTAGCAGCTACAGCTCCAAGTTAGACTTGGCCTCAATGCCCCTCTCCCTCTCTCAGTTCAGTTCAGTTCAGTTCAGTTCAATTCAATATGCCTTATTGGCATAAAATACTTGTTTTAAATATTGCCAAAACGTATAGATATCTTTCTCTCTCTCTCTTACACTATCACACCTTAAAGGCCCCCTATTGGCAAGTCCTGCCTCCCCCCACCTCAGGGATCTCGGGAGGGGGTGTGTCAGATTTCCCTCTTCATTCCCATATCCCATGAATCCTTGAAGGTCTCCCTGGGATCAATTTGAGGGAGGCTCTCCAGTGTCCCGGCTCATTTTGATCCATTTGCCCAGCATCATGCAGGCTTTGATCTCCCCTTAGCAGGGCTGAGCCTTCACACTCCATCTTCCCATTTTAAGGTGTCCCACCAGGGCCTCAGTGCTGTTCCCTTCCAGCACTGATTTAGCTGCTCTCTAGTTACGTGCGTGGAGAGCGCAGGGATTTCATCTGGGAGAAAGGCTTTTTTTAAACGCTACATGTCCCTTCCTGAACGTGGGCATATTTTAAACACGATTCTAATGTTTCAGTCCTTAGGAGAATGGATCGCCCATCAGCCCTTTTTTTTTTTTTTTTTTTTGTACCTTGATGAAAAATGTAACTCATAAACGTGAGAGTGGAACGATTCGGCTGGCTGGCGCAGGTTTAACTAGCGTGTACGCTCATTGGAAATAGCTGAAGCTTAATGCATTATTCAGCGTGACATATACTTTTCTTCCAGTTTGCAGAGAGGTCATAAATGCGGTCGGTTTGTAAAGCCCCTCCAGAATGCAGCGCTGAAAGTGTCTCCCTTTTGTTGAAACACACATTACGAGCAAACCGGACTATCTAATATTGACACTGCCAGTACAAAAGGATCGAGACCTCTGACCACGCGAATGGATGTTTCTCTGCTTGTTAGCGACTGCGTGGGCGATATCAGTGGAGGCGAAATGCAGGTGTATGTAGAGAAGGGGTGGGGGTGGGGGCGCTTTGGTTCAGACTGTCAGTGCTGGAAGGAGGCCAGGACCAGGTCTATTCTGAATGCCCTCAGGCATCTTAAAGGTCAGAGAAGGCCACGTGGCACTGCTCTCTGCACCTTAATGACTGAGTCCTGGGTTCCACTGACCCGAGAGCGCTGAGTAAAATGAACTGAACCGGGCCAAACTGAGTTCTACACTAATAACCCAGTGCTGAAAAAGTGGGCACCAGTGCTGAAAAGTTACAGAAACAGCAGTAATGGAGGGTTCCCTACACTAATAACCCGGTGCTGAAAAAGTGGGCACCCAAGTAAAACGTTTGCCCTCTCCTGAGCAGCAGTGAGTTACAGAAGCAGCAGTAATGGAGGGTTTCCTTTTGAGTTAGGACCATGAGTCCTCTTAGAAACAGTGCAAAAAAATGCCAGTCTTAACAAACTTAGCCCAGTGTCTTACTTTCTTCCTTTGCCTTATTGCACCATCTGTTTTATTCTGTACTTGAAGGGCTGCCAATATTTTACCTCACAATTATCAATAAGCATTAAGTGGAACAGATTTCTTTTTCTGGGATGAGACAGTAAGTGGATAGGTTATTTCAACAGCGCAGGAGAAGTAAGAGTTATAAAAGGTAATTGAAAAGAGCAAGATACTTAAGATACATTGGCTGTGACTGACTGTGCAGGTACATTGGTTTCTGATAACCAAATATTGAAGGAGAATTTCTAAAACCAAAACTCTCTACTGTAAAACTTTTTAAAGAGAGGTGGTAGGAAATGCATACAAATTATTCAGCAAAGCTGAACCCCGGGGCCTCTAATTTTAAGCATGTGTTCCATAGCAACTTAACTGTAAGATTAGAAATGGAGTGTGCAATGTCATAATGACTTGCTAAAAAAAAACCCCTCTGTGCAGATACTTCTAAGAGGTGAGATTAGAAGTGATGAAGCAAGAAATCTACTGACCACATTTAAATCTAGCTGTGCAGTGTACACTTTCATACTGATCAATCACATGTGATGTCCCACCTGCTTTAGACCAGACAGGAGCGGGTGGGTACGTTGAATCTTTACAGTTGTGTTTTCATTTTGTCTGTTACCTCAGTGGCTTATGAATGTAAACGAGAGGCAGTTTGTGGTCTTATTAACCATAGATAATACAGGTGCCCAGCTGTTATAAAACTGGAACTCTGAGTGTAACAGAACAATGTCTGTCCCTGTCTCCGTTGAAACAGTGAACATAACTTCAGTGAGATATTCCTGCATGTAAACGAGTATGAGGGGGATGCGTCTACTCGAACAAACCAGCAAAGTGGGCGTACGGCGTGCCAGTGCCTTGAATATGTAAACTATCAGGAAGTAAGTTTAGCTGGAGTGTTTGGCTGGGGAACTGTGATAATGGAGGGCCTAGGAGATAAGATGGGAATGCAATACTTACCAGCTGATCTCCTCTCAGTGTGGGTATTCGTGACATCATGGCATCACCTAGCCACACTAATTGCAGACTAATCCGAGATAGAGAGAGGTAGGGAGAGGTGTAATTTTCTTTCCGTCTAAAATAGAGCCAACACGTTTTATGTGGCTGAAGTTAATTCTGGCTCTGAAGCAGCTGCCTGATTCAGAATCCTAACACTTTTTTTTTTTTTTTTTTTTTTAAAACTCACTCTCCCTGAAAACTATTTGAAACTGTGTTTGAGATGAAACCTTCATTTTTGTAATTTTTGTGTATGTGCGTTCGTGTTTGACGTTGTAAGGATAAGTTACTGTGTTTTAAGCGCCATGTAGGCTGTGTCTCAGATGTAGATTGACCTAGCCTCAGAGGTCCCTCTCTATGCACATGGCGCCGGTCACCATCTTTCTGCTACAGAGCTTTGCCGGCTCTGCCAAAGCGCAGTAACTCTTGATGGTTATCTCTTGATTGTAAGGCTGAGGGATACAAGCCGAGGCACCGTGCCCGCACTGTGGATCCGTAGCACAAGACTGAAACAACAGGCCGACAAGCCTCTTTATGAGATTAGATTACACCGCCTGTGTAGTTACAGTTGTTGTGGGGTTACTGGAGCATTTGTCAAGGAAAAAAAAAAAAAGAAAATAGATTGCCACACAATGGGGAAAAGTTAACAGAGGCTCCTAGAGAAAAAAACTGCTACAAGGTGTTAGCAAGTGACATCTGAGAGCACAAGGGTTGCATATATGTCCAAATATATTTTTCTCACACCCTCCCAGCCACCAAAACCCTGCTCCCATCTACTGTCACCTTGCACCTTTTTGCACCATACCTGGCTGAGGTTCCGGATTACCTTTACCTGCTGGGCCTCTTCAGTGCAGACTGCAGGTGAGCGAGACCTGGGAACGTACTCATGTCTCTGGGTCTATGCACAGTGGAAGTGATTCAAAATGGAGAAAAATGAAGAAAAATTACACTTTTTTTAATTAAATGAAATATATCACATATGCTGCCATGTATAGCTTTTTAAAACCCATTATTTAATTAATTGAAATTTACATTGAATAAAAAAATTGAGGTTGCTTTCATCAAACCTCCAAAATAGTGTGTTTCGTTGTGTTTTGTGCTCTCTGAAATCAGAACACCTTTCAAACATTGTTTCTCTGGAATTTATTTTTAATTCCGTCTTGCGGCAGTAGCAGACAGGCAGCGTTTTTCATTCAGCTCCGTCTGAAAAATACATACCTTTTATATACAAAGTGCCGTTCACTTTTCCACCTGGGGCTAGAGCTTCCTGAGTTTATAGGAAAACAAGACGAATAGCCTGTCACATGCAGGTTGACATTTGTTCTTAATTATAAATGTAGGCTATGGAAAAGGACAAAAATGAATATATACACAAGGACTGGCATAATAATGTTTACCGCACAGAAAAATATACAGCGGTCCCCAGCACTGTGCGTTGTATTCCATTATATCTGGGTTGTGTAAACGCTGGAGCCTTTTGAAGAGCAAAGCTTTAATCACAAGTGTAATCATTTATATTGCAAGGTGTTTACCATGTGGTGACAGGGAAAATGAAAGGTGGCTCCCGGCACAAATAAATAACAGCAGCTAGATGTGTCTGCGTCGGTGAGATGAGATGATAGGGGCGCAGTATCCGGTTTTTGAAATGCGAGGCAGCGAAATAGAGGAGGGAGGGAGGGGAGAGAAAAACCCTAACTTCTGTCTTTGAATTAAATTTTGCTGGTCAGCCAGCCTCTGCTGTCATCTGCTGCCACCAAGAGCCCTGTGTCCCGTGTATTCGGCCTGTGCCGTGATAAACTATTTAAAAAGATGTAACAATGAAGTACTCCATACCTATATTAATACAAATATTTATTATGAACATTATATTACACAGCATGGCAGCTCACGAGGTCCAAGGGCTCAGTCATTCCAAGCTCAGTGTCCCGAGACGGGTTTATCTTAATATGCTTTGTGTAAATAGGAAGAGCCGTTTGGGAGCGTGTGACTTTATCATCTCTGCCCGCGTGGACCTGTCTTCGAGCAATCTGCTGCTAGGGGCTTCGCCAATTTGGAAAAGCATGGAGCAGAGCGGTTACGAAACTGCTTTCCGCTTCTGTCCTTCGGAGTATCGCTCTGCGTGCAGAAGGCTAATCCCATTTTAAGACACGGGGCTCATTTGTCTCTCCCTCGGTAAAAGTCTGTTAGCTCGTACTCCGGCCTCATCCATTAGTAATGAGCCTTATTGGACAGTTCATGGCAAGGCTTCTAGTAGCGGGATTTCTCACTTTAAAGAGTGAAGCTTTTGATATGTTTCCTTTTTTTATCCCAAGGCCTTGTTGTATAACAATTCTCCGGTTCCTTATCTTTCTGAGCCCCGTTTTTTTCAGAATATAAATTGAATGTATTCATTTTATCTGCTTAAATATATCTAAGGAATAATTAATCTTGAAGTTTTACTCGCTCGCATATGCAGAGACCCCATTAACTGATCAGCTCCGTGGCTATAGAACAGATGGCTCGGAGCACTATGGCCGCCATTATCTGTCTACTTAAAACAATTATTATTGACATAATGTTTATTTTCCCCTTTCTCTCCCTCAAAGAAACAACCTATAATACCATCTGTCAAAACAATAATAAGTTGTTTTAGTGATCGGATGTTTCTCAGTAGCCTACTGTACGAGGACATTATGAGTGTTAAGAGGTTGCCCAGCGATGACAGAAAGGAGGGAGGAGGGCGGCAGAGCTTTCCTTTTGCGTTTCCTTATTTTGCGTTTCTATAATTGAAGGAATGCTAGATCCTGGGGTGATTACGCACTCCGCGCAAATTCAGTTTGAAAGGGCTGCGTCGGAGGAGAGCTGCTCTGAAACAGTGGAGGTGTCGGGGCGCATTATCTCCCAGCCTGCCAGATGATTCAAAGGGGCAGAAGATGTAACGCTGGTTTTCGCTGAGTTGCAGATGAGCGATGGTGTTGCCTTTTTTTTTTTCTCCCCACAACCACCCCCCCATCCCCCAACTCCCCACCTCCCCTCCCTGCCTTCCACCTCTTTTTCCTTTCTTTTTTTAACTTTTCGCTCATGAGGTGCTCTAACAAGGTTGTTCTTTAAAGATGAAGAATGTTGAATGAATAATTTACACTAGATGCTCTTTATTTATTTAATATTGAACCGACAGCCTCTGCCTGGCCACCACCGGCCTCGTTATACTCACGCTGCGGCAGTCTGGCTAATGGGGAGCTGGATTTGAAGGGAAAAAGGGGGCGTTGTGTTGATGGAAGGGGAATTCACAGAGGAGGTTGCCGTAATCTGGACCTAAATGACAGTTTCTCACTACACCCTAGCGATGTTACGTGATGCCAGCATTGGTACCTGTATAGGTGCCCCTAGCAGTCTGCTCTCATGGAGTTTTGGACATTTTCTTATGCTGAATTCTACCTGTAGGCCATTAGAAAGGTTTGGGTCCCAGAGCTTAAATCTGTTAGACACGTTCTGCAGATTAGTTTGTTAAAAGAGAGTGTTTCATCATCTCAGTCTTTCACACAGTTCCTTTGTAAGCGTCATTAGCTTTGTCATAAGTAGCCTTTCACTAAACCTTTAATATTCAGGGCTGTTTGTATTGCACTCTGAAGGTACAATCCAGGCCTCTGCCAGGTCATAACGAGAGCTAAATGAGTGAATTACCATCTGTCTGAGTGCTAGTCATCGTTGTGCAAGGCCTACTGCACTCCAGACATTGGTCCACCAGGGATATGTTGTATTGCCTACCAGCAGGGAATCAGCCTATTGGCTTGCCTGCCATGGGGGGATCAGCCAATCCCTGTTGGGCTCTTTAGTGTGATACTGCAGAGGTGCCCTTAAGGCAGCCCATCGGCTCTGACTGGATCTTGTACTTCCTTGATTTTCCGAATTACTCCGGAGGGTATCTCTCTCTCTCTCTCCTGTGCAGCAGGTAGTGTGGTTTCCTACAGCTGAGCTGCAGCTGAGCACCGTGGAGGGAGGATTTTGGGAAGAGACACGATGCCCCTGGTGCATTGGGTGTGGAGACATTGGTCATGGTGTGTGGCGAAAAAGACATGGTGGACTTTAGGGGTGAGGTGGGGGTACACCATTTTATTTACCCAGGTAAAGTCTCATTGAGATTGAAATCTCTTTTATAAGAGGGACCCGGTTAAGAAGGCTAACAAGGACAACATAAAAAACCCATTCTCCAAGAGGTGTTATTCTGGTGTGGTATGTGTTCAGGTTCTGTTCTGTTCTCACTCTCATGTATTAGCAGGTTGATGTTTCCCTCGTTTCAAACCAGAGAGAAAAATAAGTCTCCCTAAGCCCAGCCACCACTCACACCTCCCCTGTCCAAAAAATGATAAATAATTAAAAAAAAAAAAAGATTTCTGTAGGGATTGTCAGGATTTGGAAAGGGTGAGATCCCAGAGCTACGATTGACCTCATTATAGAAAAATAGAATGGTAGGGACTGTAATTGCAATTTTCTCAGTTTTCCCATTGCGTTCCAACTGCCATCTTATCAGTTTATTACACATATTGTTACACATGCTATGAAGAGGGAATGCATTTTTCATTTTAATTCCAAGCCAAGTTCAGATACAGCGTACCTATTCTCTCTCTCTCTTTCTCTTACCAAATACGTATATATAGGCATTTCTTTATACTGATGTAGATAAATGTAATTGCAGCAATTAAAAAAACCAAGTTATTTCTTGTTCTTGCTGTAGAGGGTCTGTGCCCACTTATTACAAGTTGCCAGATGCTAGTTTGATTTTAAAAGTTTTCAGAAAAATGTCCGGAGTAAAATTTACTCTGATAGAGTAGGCTGCTTTCCAGTTCAGCTCAGTGTTCTACTGTACTCAGTTTGAGCTAGTTAGCTTGGTGATTTTTTTTTTTTTTTTTTTTACTGCATTTTACTGTCTTTGTATGTAAAGTTGCCTCATGTTTCCTCTTGTACACTCTGAATAGTGAATCACTCAATGGTCTAATTTTTTCCTCTTGCTTACAGGTATTTTATATATTTCAGCTGAGAGGGTAACTTGTCAAAGCTGGTCAACAGCCAAGAGTTCAGTATTTTAAACAAAAACAAGGAAACAAACCAAAAAAGACATCACAGGGTTTGTTTGCGTAGTGGCGAACCGCAGCCAAAAGTTACATCTTTCCAGGCGTTGTGTCCTGTCATTGAATTCTGATTTTACATGGCAGACCTTATTCTTTTTCACTTTTCATAGCCTAAGAAAACATTTTTTTTTTTTTTTTTTAAATCTCCTGCTTTGTTGCTGAACAAGGTCTTCTGGAGCTACAGTGCACCTCGGGGCATGGGTTTTTGTCTTGGAGAGAGAGCTGCTTAGCAAGCAGGTTACCTGCCCAGGAGAGCAGCACATCCTGCTCCTCTCAGCACACTTCCACTGACACCTTCCTACCGGGCTGAACTTTCGGAGCGGGGGGGAGGGGGCAGGGGGGTGTCCTGGAAAAACTATTCTTACCCTTGTGTTCATTTTTTTTTACTTCAGATATGAAAACATTAGAGTCAGGCTGTTTTTGTTCACAGACCAGTTCTGGGAAAGAAATTGGGGGATCTGTAACTTTTAGGAGGGGGGTCTTGCCCCTTTAAATTTACCCTGTATTCTTTTCTTTTCTTACCACTAGTCTTGTATGGTATGTACATCATACTCTTTTTTTTTGTTTTAGCAAAGTATGTTGAGAAACTGAAAAAAGGTTCAAAGATGGGAGCAATATCATCACGACCTTTCATGTGGTTATACTAACCTGGTGTGCCCTGCACAGCAGTCGGCTCTTTACCGTGGTGTAAGCTGTGCCCAGCGGAGCCGTCCCAAGAGTGGCTCCCAGTCAGAGACAGAGACAACGAGACGTCCTTCATGCCCCAGTCCGCTCTGCATCGACTGCCAGGTATCCGGCTCTCTGTCACAGCATGCCCCTTGAATCCCAGCGCTGGCTCCAGGCCGTGTGGATGAGGCTAAATTTTCCAATATCTTACTGTGAGATCATGAATAAAAAAAAAAAAAAAACATGAATCAGGATTTCAAGGTGTTTAATTACAAAAATAAAGTTGAACAGCTCTGTTTTATTCTTTCCCATTGTATAAAAGAGAGCCTGCAAAACCTGAAGGCTAAATACTTCAGTGACATAAATCATTTGTCCTGCCTGAATACAAATGCATTTTTCATTCACCCTTGAGCTATTTTAATACAAAACGACCTGGACTCTAACAAGGGAAAAGCAGACTTTGATTATTGGAAAGTTTCTAATTCAGAAGTCATGAGATATTTGAACCAAAATTCAAATATCTGCCTGGGGCTACTGTCACAGAGTGGTCTTCCTTCCCCAGTCAGAGTGACAGAAACATTGCTCCATTCCTGTCAGGTTAATTTAACAACTTCATTGCAGGTTACCATGGTAATTACTCTCAGGATTCCGTTTGATCCTGTGTGACAATCTATCCCAGAGTTCTAACGCCCGTCAAAGAAGCCAAGAGCAGCTGCTTAATTACTGACCCGACCTTTCGGTTTCACTCATGGTTCCCTCTCATTTCTGACTCAGAATGAGTGCTATTATTCCACTGCTTCAATCAGTTTAGGAAAGGGGCTGCAAGTGAGTGAGGGAATTTCCGTGCGGACTAAATTCACCCGTTTGTTTTCACACATGTTAACCACATTGTCTCTGAATTTCGTGCTGTTAATCTGCATTGATGGAGTGGACGGAAATATTTTTCTTTGAACTAATATATTAAGTTTTTTTTATTATTAGTAGTAGGTTTTTTTTAGCATGATTCATGGGAAGCCATTTTTCCTCGATGAGTCCACCTGACTGTGGTTAGCTTGCCAGACTGTTGACTGGTCTTCCTGTTTTGAGGAAAAAGTGGAGGCCAAAATTTGTTCATTTAAGCATTGAGAGGAAGCAGAAAGGATAGCACTACAGCACCACTGATGGTGGGAGATGCAACGCAAGGCCATGTGCCATTGTGGGGCGTGTGCAGATTGACAGCTTGGGCTCCTTATCATTTTTCATTGTTATATAGCATGTCTCTACCTTGTAAACACTGAGCTGGAATCCCGGAAATAATATGGATTAAATTTCTCTGTTTCACCTGTGAGTTTGTGCGATCCCAGGTGAGTTCACCTGTGAGTTTGTGAGTTCTGCGGTGGTAATGGTTACCATGTGACTGGTGTGACACAAGCTACACCGCTCTCCAAAATTCAGACCCTTGCCCTTTCATAGACTCTCCACACAGCATGACAGACCATGATTGCTGTGCTTTACCACTCCACATTTTTACCCGGCCATCAGGGCTTCCTAAAGCAGAGCCGCCAGCCTCAGAGTGACCTCTGGTCATCCTGACAGGCCATGAACTCACTTTAACAGCATGCATTTTCATTGGGAATACTGCATCTGTGTGGCTACCCTTTACCCATGCAAGCAAACCTACAGATATCAGAGTCAGGCCTAATGAATTCCATTTGTTTTCTAGTGACCCTTTGATTTAAATCAATCACGAATTGTTGCTCCAAAAGAACTCCTTTAATCAAATCATTTGGTTTTGATTGGAGAATTTGATTTCAGCATTTGGTAAGGCTACCCTTTCTGTGGCTCAGGGAGCTTAGCTGCCCTTTTTTAGAATAGAAGCCCTGGATAGGTCTGTCCTCACATTCAGGTCTGATTTTCCGCTTTGCACCTCAGCTCTCTCAGTCATGCTTGATATTATACACCTTGCATAACGTTCTGCCTGATTTCTGTTTACCTGTGTAAGCCAATGGCATAACTTAAGTTATAGCCTTGAACTCTGGTCAACCGTCATCAAAGAGAGCTGTTTTTATTTATTCAGTGGTAGCAAGAGAGCAAGAGAGAGACCTGGAGAGAGAGAAAGAGACAGAGAAGGAGGAGAAGTGGGAGAGGAAGAAAAGAAATTTAGACCCCCCCCAATCTCTTCTCACTTAACGCCCCCAGCGTTTCATTTTCACAACCCACAACACCTAAAATTAAAAAAAGATGCAAGATTTGTTTCTTTCCAGGGACCCATTAAAAAGTTCTTCTGTCGCGTTGGGTGACAATTAAACCGCAGCCGAAAGTTGCTTCCTGCGTAACCCTTCCTGCGTCAAGGTTTTTGTGTTTTTTGCATGCCCCCACTGGAATGGTTAATTAAATTGTAGGGTGATGGTACTAATGGAGAATTGAGGGGGAGGGGGCCCTGTTTTTTCAATGCTGTTTTCCCTTAGCCCGACATAACGCCTGTGGTAACAGCAGAAACGTGGGATCCACCAAACTTGAAGAGAGCGCAGACACTTTCTCTTCTGGCCACTGAGGAATTTAACTTGAGTGTGCCTTTTTACTTTTGTTACCTGCTGTTCCTTGTAAACACAAGCCTGTACGCATTTACTGTAGCTCATTTATACAGGAGGCCCCAGACCTGCAACACACACACACACACACACACACACACAGTGGATCATTAAAAGTCTCCCGAAAGTAATCCACATTTGTTATGAGGGCAAAAAGTCATACATACCTGATTTAGCTTAATGGTGAATAAATCTGAATAGCAGTGTAATCATTCTTACACATAAATGGTAAACACTTTATCCTCTTGCAAATCTTCAATTACATTTTGGATCCCACTGAAAATGTCTTTTGTCTCTTTAAGAGCTTGTGCCATTCCATCTAATCAGACTTTACATTGCAATATAAGTCTCTTTGAGTGTTCTCTATTTTATCGGAGACAAACAAACATGCTGATTGTAATGTATTGTTTTCATTTCAAGACTTAAGGCCCTAAGACTAAAGACTTAAGTTCATTTGATTGGGTACAGGATATTCATTTATCCCTGTTCTATATCTGTTCAAATTGTGTTTGTGTTCTGTATAAGACATGGTCACATGCTAAACTTGAGGACATTGAGTTCTGATGAATAACGATAGTGAAAATAAAAATTGTGACAGTGGGTAACCACTATCAGGTGACCTCTGTCAACAGCACATTAGATAAATGGTCAGGGGTCAAGGGGTCAGAGGTCACTTCCAAAAATGATGGCATCCTGCCTTCATGACAGGACAGAGGAAATGATTCAGTTCACAATTATGTTTTTTTTTTTTTTTTTAGGGAGTTATGACACCTAGATGTTTGGGCTTAGATAAATACGTTTTGTTTTTCACCGTAATGATGACCGTGTCATCGCCTTCCTGGTGCCTGGAACACTCAGAGGAAGGAAACAGCATCCCATTTTGTCTTCTGAATTTTCCCTGCAACTCCTGACTTTATCTAATATGCACAGCGCTCGGGGAGTCCCAGCAGGTATACTGTATGTCCTACACCATGAACGAGCTGCTGCACTGAAATTGAAATGGATTTTTTTTTCCATTGATCGCGTGCAGGTGACAGGTAATGGCTCATGGGCACAGCATGTTCTCATGCATGCCGGTGCGTTCAGGTGCTCCGTGTAGCACCCCGCCCCCCACCCCTGTCGCACCTCCTCACGGCTGAGATTTTTTTCTGTGTGGGGGTGTCATGGTCCTTTCCCCCCTTCCAGCATCTCCTCGCCTTTCACAGCCCGAGCAATAAAACAGAATCCCGCAAAAACAGTGACTTCATTTTCCCCCTGACCGCCTTCTCCAAGAGGCGTCGGACCTCATTGCGGATCCCTCCCAGGTTGGCCCCCAACACCCCCGTCCCGGAGCAAACCCCTAACCCATCAGCGGGGGAGTGGTGAGGCTGCTTTAATATGCGAGCAGGATGAAAGCTATGGAAAACCGATAAATCCGAGCCTACTGAAGTAGAAAAAGAATTATCTGATTCCTCTCCCCGCGCTGAATAAAAATTAAAAAAAAATAAATTATTTTCTTTGCCAAGTGACAGTATGCAGCAGTAAGAAAGTTTTATAAAGTGGGGGTTTTCCTCCTTCTTCTCTCCCCCTCCCCCTCGCTTCCTCTTTTCTTAGCGTGCAGGTGGGGGAACTGCACAGATAAATGTGGAGAGTGCACACCCTGCATCCCTGATGCATGGAATGAGATTTTAAAAAACCTGCATTGATCAGGACTTCTAGAGATACCCAGTTGCCCAGGTTTGGTAGTGATGGTGATGGTTGTAGGGCGTGAAGGGGGTGGTCTGACAGCACTGCCTATGGGCCATGGAAGCAAAGGCTTCCCTCCAGACCCCCTGTGTCTCCTACCCAGTCCTGTTTATCTTATCTTCTGGCCCCCTATCTAACATGCCCCCCTTGGGCTGTTCAGTCTCCCCATACCTGCATCATATCTGCACTCTAAAGCCACCACTCCTCATCCAGCCCCCCCTCCCCCCTACCTCCTACCACCCCCATGCTCTTTCCCCCAGTGAATAATTGCCAGTATCTGCAGACCACAGATGAGTACTCTCACTGACAGCACAGATAAGAGGACATGGATTGATGGGGTTGATTTACATTATTTTCTGTCTTTTCTTTTCTCCATGCTTTGGCTGAAACTAGAATTGCATATGTTTTTTTTTTCTTGTGTTTTTTTTTTCTCATCCTTGATAATTTGAACGCAGTGATGAGAGAAGACACCTGAGATGCCTTCCCTCCTTCCCTTCCTTCCTCCTCCTCTTCCTCGTGCATTTCATAACCACATTGAAGTGTTCGGTCAGACCAGTGCTGAGCTTATGCAGTTCAGAGGCACTAGTGGGAATCACAGGTGGCGTTATATGGAAACGGGCGTTTGCACGTTGTGTTTCGTGGATTCTCCTGTTGTGTGGTTGCCACTGCGTGCTGTGTTGTGCAGATCCTCATGGCATTTTAAATGTTCTTCCTTTGCAGATAATCTGTGGTGAACATATCGGATAAAGCTATGAAAAGCCAGGAGCAGAAGATGAACCAGAGCACTTTGAAAGCACAAATGCAAAGTAAGAATCGGCACCCTTGAGGTCAAGAGAGCCGTAATTACCATACAGAGCAAACCTTATTATGCTCCACTTGATAAGCTGAAGTGAGATAACTCACATAATGCAATAAAAAAACACAGAACCAACTACTCTACTGGATTGGTTTGTGAACTTAAAGGAGTTCGTTTTTAAGGGTGAAAATGCCCTGAACAATTTTGTTGCAGCAGGAACACCTTGTTTGCCACTTTAGGGAGTTAGTAGCATTACTGGCTTTAAGAAGGCTACTTCATGGGTGACTCTTACCTAATCTTGACCTGATTATACATTTAAAGCAGCACATTTAAAGTTAAGTCATGGGAAATAATAAGCTACCTGCATTAACAGATGTCTCACAAGTTAGCGAGTTACACTCAACGAACACAATTCATCTCTTTAAAGACATAAGCAATTCAATCAAAACAGTCCTTGGTCCCCTGTAGGGCATATGGTATTATATTTTAAAATGAAAAGACCCATTCCAAAGGACATATTTGTTTATCTCAAATAAAATATAGCATTATAATAAAATGTAGCATTTATGCATTTAAAATGTTTTAATGCTAAGCCCGTTTTGATTGAATTGCACATTTTTTAAAGAGACTGACTGTGTTTAACTGAATTTAGACCATAGCTAGATGCTTTAAATGGAGCCACGTGCAGCACGATTATTACTGTGTTGCTAAGTTCCCCACTGACACACAATCTCACCTACCTGAGGAAAATGTAAGGTCGCCGCTGTGGTAGTTCATCTTTCGATGGCGTGCCTGTGTGACCCATGAGGCCATCTCAGCAAGGGTGACAGCGCCCCCTGTAGTCCTCTCCCCGTCCGGCGACTGCACAAGCTGCTCCGCCATTAACCTGGTGGCTGAGCGAGCCTCACCTGCGCTGACCTCACCTGCTAATCTTACCACGGGCTACATCTTAGCGCACTGGCCGTCTGCTTTCCTCCTTGCCAACCAAAAATAACCCCCAGCCGCATCTAAAACCCCAGAAACCTCTGATCTCTCAGGATTACAGTGCCGTTCTTATCAACTCTGATTTCCAGGCTTTGTCCTGACTGTAACCTCATGTGACCTTACTCCTTAAGTCCTGTGACTTCTTCAGTGGGTGTTATATGATGTGTTTTGATTACCGGGCCTAGTTAACACAACAACCAGTAAAGACCCATAAAGAACAGGTCCACAGTCATATCCTGAGGGGGTGGTCTGTATGCAGACTTTTCTTATAGCCCTGCACTATAAGAGCCACTTTCAACTATTCAATGAAGAATGGTCTTCAGTCAAGGCCTAGAACTCCTGCTACAAGGCCTGTAACTTTAATGTAATTAATTTATTTCAAAAGGGACCAGTACAGATTCCAACTTTGTGAGGAGCACAAAGAGGATCAGGTGGAAACAGCCACCCTGTGTAAATCAAGTCAGAATTTGCCCTAAAAATCTTTCAGTGAAAAGCATCTGAAATCATATAAGATTCAGAATGGCACTTGGTGTTATATAAAAATGCCATATCACCCAGCATTGAAATGTACATTCTGAGACTGTTGGATGGAGCATATCCCATCTGGTACTAACGTTAGACACCTGAACAAATAGACAGAGGCTCTATACACAAACTGCTGTAGATAGTATCATTTCTTGATTACTGACATCAGAAGGTGCTAGAGTAAAATAATTAGGCTGGGGAAAAATAATTCCCAAAAACCTGACACCCTTACATAAACGCCTCATTTCTGAT
This sequence comes from Albula goreensis, assembly GCA_022829145.1. Classification (NCBI taxonomy): domain Eukaryota; kingdom Metazoa; phylum Chordata; class Actinopteri; order Albuliformes; family Albulidae; genus Albula; species Albula goreensis. The sequence goes on along the minus strand of CM040753.1, from coordinate 6,992,926 downwards.
GTGTTTTCCTTACTGTAATCCTTACTGGTATCCACCGAAAATTGTCATTTCTGAGCATCAGCCTGCCTTCCCAGCACTACCACACTGCCCCCTTAAATGGTTGTGTTCTTCCTCTCTTCCTGCTCTTCTGTTCATGTGATTGGATAGAACCAGCGAATCACAATCTTTCACTTGGTGACAGTGCCAATAGCAGATAAGGCAGATTTAAATTATTCCACCACAGAAAAGTCTTTCTGAAATTGAAAACTCTTCAGTTTTCTGTCACAGTCTTCCTTCCTGACAGATTCTCCAAGAGCAGTTTATCCATAACCCCCCCCCCCCGCTTTGCCCCTCTGTGGATAAGAATGTGAAGTGGATGATAAATGAGGCACTGTGGGAGATGTAGTTCTTATAAGGCCAAATCACAGTTAAACAGCAAAGCTCTGGGGTCAGATTATCTCTGCAAAGCCCCTCAGTAGAAGAAGTCCTCTCTCACTCCAATTAGCCCTGCCAGTGTGGTGTGGGGAGGGAGAGATAGGGGGTGCAACACCCCATCCCCCCTTGCTTTCTCCTCCTGGCTCCCCACAGCTTACCGATCATTATCATCCTGCACAGGTGTGGGGGAAAGGCCCCTGCCCCCCAATCACAACCTCCACAATGCCCCAGGAAACGTCACCACCTCAGATCACTGACATCTGCTCCCATAATGCACCAGAGCTGATTGACACCGGGGGCACAGAAGGCCCTGCCCCCAAGACCAGTCCGCACACGGCAGATGTTAACATCTTCATTATGTTGCTGTTCTCTGTGGAAAATGGTGGGGGGAGGAAGAGCTGGAGAGTGAGGGAGAGAGAGAGAGTGAGAGAAGGAGTAGGCAGAGGGATGGAAGAGGTATTTACGGATGGACTCCAGGCTGAAGACAGCGCGATGGTGCTGTACTGTGTTCAGGGCTGCCCTCATTAACACCGTCCCTCATTAACACTGCCTGAACAGGTCCCTTCCCCCTGCGGAGCACTGAAGGGGACAGTAGAGGGTGTTTTACAAGAGCAATTCAGACACTGTGAGACAGGGTGGAGTTCCACCTCAATAATGCTAGAACAACTGCCAAACATTGATCTTCATTTAGACACGAGCTCTTGCTTGCTCTCTCTCTCTCTCTCTCTCTCTCTCTCTCTCTCTCTCTCTCTCCCCCTCTTCCTGTCTCTCTCCCGTGATACATTACCCTGACCGGGCTAGGAAACTCCATTCCCTCCCAGGTGCACACATCTGCTCCATTCAGACGAGAAACAATCGGCCTCACAATCACATGTTTTGTGTTTCGTAAGGAGTGGGAAAGATGTGCGACTCTCCCTCTGTGAGGGAATTTGCTGGTCTGACAGGACCAGCTGTTTCTGACCAATGAGTGTCCAGATTCCTCTCGTTCCATTAACTGATTCAGGGCCGGTAGGAAGAAACCACACACTTTTAGCCTGCAGTAATGTATCCAGCACTTTCCCAAAACGCTAAGCTGCTTGTCTATCCAGTTCAGAAAGACAGTAGTCATACTAAAGTGTGCTGTACCATTTTCAAGACCCTTTGCGCATTCAGTGTAATGTTGGAACTTTTTTATATCTAAGTATAAGGTATCTAAACCCTGAATATGTAAATTATTATGTACAAAGAATTACACAGATTGTTGTTTTAAATGCATCACTTTGCACACAAAGCATGTAAAAGAACGTACAATGTATATTGTCTGTAAGGAGAGGAAAATATTTCAAATTAGCACTCTACTGCTTCTAGTTGTTTCCTATTAATACTTAGCAGGATTGTAGCTGATCTGTTTTCCCTTTTAATGTTTATTCACCACGGTCTTTCCATATGAGTGTAATGCTCTGTGGATGTGTGATATATAATAAAAGTAACTCAGAATATGGCTTTAACCTGTGTACACGAAGCAACACTTCTCCGCAAGAAGAGTAGCCTCACTCAGGAAACTGTGCTCCTACTTAGTATACAATACGAACTATCTGAAATGTGTTCATTCATACAGAATTCTCTACGGCCGTTTCAGATACAGGTAGTTGCTATGAGCAGAACATCCATGGCTTCTTTTCTGCCTGGTAACAGGCTCAAACATCAGAGGTATTTGACAGTCTTAGCACACTGCTTTGGCAGTGAACCTCGCATTCCTCAGGACGTTAGTAACTGTCATGCATTCTCGGGACATTCGTGTAAGAGCACAGCAGTGCCCCATTCACTCACCCACAGCTGCTCTCAGAGTCAATAAAAACGACTGTAAAGGTAACTCTTTAATACCGTAAACTTCCTGGCCCGAGGCAGTTTCATGCTTCAGCAACATAGTCCAGGAAGCGCAGTTACAAGGAGAACCCCATCGAGGGGTAACATGGGTCCAACAGCCGACTTAGAATGAAAATCATGTGTGTATGTATGTGTTTGTGTGTTCATCCATGTGAGCACATAACTGCAATGGGAGTTGTACAGTAGTCTCTTTCTCTTATTCTGTCTTGGTCTCTTATCTAGCAGCCAGCTTAGAAGGAAAATTATGTGTGTGTGTATATATGTGTGTATATGTTTGTGTGTGTGTGTATACGCATAAGTTTATTGGAAACTTTTCATTACAGCCTCTCTCTCCCTCCCCCTCTTTCTCTCCATTTCTCCTCTCTCCCTTGCTCTCTTGCTTTGCCAGTTCAGATCCAGGGCGGATGAATAACTATGCAGTGTTCTATATTACAGAACCATAAATACAACAAAATGCCTGCGCAGCTGATCAGACACTATTAATTCAGACACTGTCACTCAGGCCAGGGTCTTTACTGCTGGAGGTTTTTTATCGTCCCACCCTGTTTATGGATATTAATTGCCCGTCTGCATTGTCCTGACAGATGAACCCAGACCGCAGTGCCAGACCAAGAGCCTCCAGTTCCGGAGCATCGCCCCCAAAGCCCCCCCGGCGGTCTCAGCCCCACCGGCCGTCCTGTCCTGCCAGCCCCCCTCAGCCCTGCCTGAGGCGTCGGCCGCCGTCAGCCCAAAATCCATCATTGTCCCGGCCCAGAACTACGCCCTGATGCAGGTGGCCGGCCAAGAGGGCACCTACTCTCTGGTGGCCCTGCCACCCTCCTTGTCCCCCCAGTCACCCCAGCAGATCCAGAAGGGACTGCCTATTCCCAAAAACCTGAAGCTTCCCATTCCGAGGTACCAGCCAGTCAGGAGCAAGAGCGCCCCTGAGAAGATCTCGCCGGCCGCGGCATCCCGCGTTCAGAGTCCCACTAAATCGCCCTTGCCGAAGCGGGGTGCTGCCGCGGTTGGGCGGGTCCAGCCCCCCGAGTTTCCGGACAGCGGGTCAACAGTGGAGTCACCCGAGCAGGTCATCCTGATCGACCCCGGCTCCTCAGAAATGGGGGTCACCACCCTGCTGGCAGAGAACACAGTCCTGTACTCTGGGTCCCAGATTGAGAAACCCGCCGACTCAGACAAGGTGGAGGAAGAGCCGGCCGCCTCCAGCCTCCTGCAAAACCCAAGGTGCCCATCTGCCGTGGGGTCGAAGGAAACGCTGATTCCGACCTCTCTTTCTGCCAGTAACAGCTCACCAGTCAAGTCCCCGGAGGATGGGAAGAGGTTCAGACCTTGCGTCTCGAAGCCTGCTGGGCAGTCCCCAGGCAGTATCACGGTTCTCTCCCCAGCTGTCTTCAGCAAGGCTGTCCAGATCATCGCATCGCCACCCAGAGGAAAGCTCCCCATCTTGCCCTACTCCAAGATGAAGAGCGCCCTCCTACCAGTGGCTAAACAGAGCCCCAAGTCCCCAGAGAAGGGCCTTTCGGCCACTCAGTGTGGCCCAACAAGGCCTTCCGATCTCCCTACTGGGCCCCTGGGGGCTGCTGATTCACTGTGTCAAAAGAGCCAGCCTCCAGGTAAGAGCAGCAGCCCGACAAGCAGCGCTGGGCCGTCCGCCTCTGTAAAGCCAGCCGGGAAGAAAAGGGGACGAAAGAGGAAGACCATGGAGGACATAATAGCCTTTGAAGCCAGGAAGAAGAGGTCACTGTCCTTCTTCAGGAGGAGGGTGCCGGAGAAGCCCGCCCCAACGGCCGCTGCCACTGCCACCAATGCCACCAACGCCACCAATGCCAGCAGCGCGGGGCCCAAGGATGGGGCAGTGGACATCTCTAAAAAGTACCGTAGCATCAGGCCCAAGCCCATGCTAGTGATGGAGACTCTCCCCAGGCTGGTGGGGCTGCCCACTCTACCGGCCCCTGAGTGCATGGAGCAAGAGATCCTGGTCAGCCACCAGCTCACTGGCAAGACCCTGGATCAGGTGAGTGTCAGACCAGGGCTCCAGCGGACGGCAGCAGGGGCTGGGACAGGGGCCGGAGGGTACTCCATGCTGGGGAGCCGGCAGCCCCACCGCTGCCCAGTCTGCAGCCGCTGCTTCCAGTTCAAGCACCACCTCCAGAGCCACATGAACAGCCACACCAACAGCCGGCCGTACGTCTGCCCCATGTGCCGCAAGACCTACGCCCACTCGGGCAGCCTCAGCACCCACATGAAGCTGCACCACGCGGAGGGGCGGCCGCGCCGGACCCTGCGCTGCGAGTTCTGCGAGAAGGCCTTCGGCTACGTGGGTGTGTACTTCAGCCACCTGAAGGAGGTGCACAAGGTCATCCTGACCGTCGAGCCCTCCATCAGCCAGCACGAGGAGGACGTGCCGGTCCAGAGGTGAGCGTTCCCATAATGCACGAGCTATAGGGCTGAGCAATTAGCTCGTATCATATAGAATGTGTATTCACAGTCACAATTATGGCTTGTGCAATTAACAAATCTTTAAGAGGCTGCAATTATTTTATGATGGTGAATGCACTCCATTTTAGAAGGCTGTTGCATCAAATCAAGTGTCATTTAACATGAATTTTACTGTACGAAAGACTGTCTAAAGGAATATGTGAAAGACAACGGTCACATTCATTCCTTCCATGTAGTAAAGTCCATGTTAAATAGCTTGTTTTGAATGAATTACCATTTTGTCTTGTAGCTCAGCTTTCTGATTTTTCACATCATCTATACCAGGGTAATTACAGATGAATTACTGAAGCAACTCAGGTGAAGTATCTTGGTAATGGTACAACAGCAGCACGCTACCTGTGGAAAGAACCTGAAATCTCTGAGTTACAAGCCCAGTTCCTAATCATTACACTGTACTAGCTTCCACAGGAGTGAGGCATGCTCCTGGAATCCCTGCTCATACACTGCTGTACTCTTGAAATATTTCACTGCCACCCCTGTCTTTCAGCTCGGTGTCCCTGGAGTCTGAGGGAGCAGGTGATCAGGAGGACGCCCAAGAGCACGAGGACCCCGTGGAGCTGCAGATCAAGTGCGGCCGCTGCCAGGCCATCACGCCCACCTTCGCCGACATGAAGCTGCACCTGCTGTACGTGCATGGCGAGGAGGTTCAGGTGCGCCTGAAGGAGGGGGCCCTGCAGGGGGGCCGGGAGGCCGAGGACGAGCTGGTCAAGCATGCCGCCCACTACTGGCGGCAGCTGAATGAGAAGCGCAACATGGTCAAGTGCGGCACCTGCGAGGAGGAGTTCTTCTCCTTCTCCAAGCTCAAGAGACATGTCAGCTCCCATCACCAGGGGGAGCTGAGGGGCGACGGGGAGGAGAGCGGCGGGAGCCCAGCCGGAGAGGCGCCCGAGTGGTCCGCCAGGGGCGTGATGCTGTGGAACGGCTCGGCCTTCAACTGCATCCTGTGCAAAGAGCTCCTGGACAGCAAAGCGGAGCTGCTGGAGCACTGGAGGGATCAGCACAACTGTGAGGACCCTTCCGTGTTATGGACCGTGTTTAGCACATTTACAGAGTGCGAGGATCTCCAGCAGGGGGCACCAGTGTGACCGCCATCCACCCACACAGCCTCTCGGACACACCCACTTCTTGTCACATGACTAAATTACAGCACAGAATACAGAAACCCATATTATGAAGACAGTTTTTTTTTTTGGGTGGAAAGTTTTCAAGGTTTGTTTTGTATTGGTTTGTTTGAATTTTTTTTTTGGGTTTTTAGGGTATGTTTGTGTTTTTAGGTGTTTTGTAAAGGAACTGCCTTCACATTTTTTTTTACGTTTCTTTTTAGTCTAGCCCACTTTCTTTGCACTGTTTTGCTGTAGTGTAGCCAGGGTAGTGTAGTGTGTTTAAAACACATATAGCTGTGAAGGAATATTTATAAAAATCTTTTTGGCGTGAAAAACTTTAGTCATTTGAAACTGGTAGAAACTTTTTCTCGCAACTAACATAGGTTTCTTAATTTATGACAGACGGTTTAGAACAATGAGGGCCTCAAATCTGTACAAATCATCAAAATAATTTTCTTTGATGCTTTAATTGGCACGGCTGATAAAATCAATAGAGAAAAGGAAAAAGTGTCAAATTTGGCATTATTTTTTATTTGTGACAATCTTTGTTTTATACTGTTTGAATCAAGGCCATTGCTAAACGTACAACCTGCTACAACAAGACACCAGAGTGATCACCTTACAACCTTTTACATACGGAGTGAAGCAGATCAGTCCATGGCATTCACACACTCTGCAGTTGCATATTAACTGAATGAAAAATATTGTGTTAAAAAAAAAATTGTTGGACCTATATTTTCACAGATCATTTTATTGGGCTTGAGATGATACAGTATAAGGGGGTGACCTGCCACACATTTCAAGAAAAATGAACTCTTTAGGGGGTGTTCTCCCACATTTTACAGGGCAAGTTTCTCCTCAGAGCATACATTGCATAGTAGGTGTGTAGGGGCTTTCTTGTTAAATATCTATAATTTTAGATTTGTCGGGTTACATGGTAATTTGCTGTGTAGAAGTTATCGCTATGCGGTCAATAACACTGTACACCACTGAGTTTGTTTCATTGTCTGGGTGGTGCTTGGATAATGCTATAATTCTATTGTAAGTAGTGTTACCTGCTGTTCTGTGAACCTGTTCATCTGCTTAAATTCTCTGGTTAAGAGGATCGTCTTATGCAGGTGCGCTACAGCTAGAAAGCATCACAGGGTTTTAAACAGCATTAATTTTCGCTCTGGTTTTCATTTGTATGGCCTGATTAGATTTTAGAAGAGGAAACATATATATATGAAACAGTTCGCATACTCCCTGAAATGTACTGGTTTTACTTATCGCTAACCTCAAAAGAGTGAGTGTTTTGTGTGCTGCTTGCCTTAGGAATGTGTCCAGTGTTTTGTTTTTTTGAGGTGCTGAAACAGCTTTAATAGGGCGTTAAAATGTATTTAAAATTCTAAAACTTAATTAGATTTCAGATTTTGTAAAACATTTTCACAGGGTAACTGAATGTTTCTTGAATGTTCTAAAACTCAACCAAATATAAGTATATCTATATAGACACACATATATATTTGCATAGTATATAAAGTGAACTTGCTGCTCCTGTTTTCTCTTGTGTGGAGGAAACCCAAGTCCTAATGTTTTCACACCTCCTGCAGCTCGAGTTATGTAAATGTTTCCTTGCTGTCTTTGATGACAAAATGTGGACATGGGGTGAGCTGGGAAATGCGGTCCCCTGGCATCTGTCTAACTGTGTCCTTTGTGACTGTGATAAACGAATACAAAACATGTCTCTCGTAACAACAAATTGACTGAAGAGGGGAGCCCATGATTAAAAGACAGTGTTCCTCTATGGGGGTTGGGGGGTGGGTGGTTAAGTATCATGTTAATTGTTGGAAAGGGATTTGGCAATTTATCCAAAGCACACATGATGAAAATAAAATAAGTCTAAGGCCTGTGTTATGTATTTTCTACCTTCATTTTGAGCCATGAATTGCAGAACAGCCCACATTTCAAGATCTCATAGCTTGGCTGTACTTTGACAAAACAAAACAAAACCAAACACTGCAGCAAAAAAAAAGTTCTAAACTGAAGAAGTACACCGGCTACCTAAATTTGTAACTCAGAATTGTTCTGCTAAATAGACTCCTTACCTTTACGAGCTCTGGTCTTTAACATGCAGAAGCACCACTGTGGATAAGGACCTTGGTTAAAAATGACAGCTTTTGGCATATGTAAACCCAAAATATTGTAGGAGTGTATACTGTAAGACACTGTTTTTGCAAAGTACTCGGAGTGCTGGTTGTTCTCCCTAGCATCTTTTGGAATATTTGCTACAGCACAGTGCTTTAATAAAGGTTAATGGCTGAGTCCAAGCAGAGCTAGTTTCTGATGTCTTGTTTACCCCCCACCCCTTTCAGCTGTGCTCATGCCTCGCTAGCACTGCTGCTGATTCACATCCGCGGATAACCACATCACCTACAGCAGAATGTCTGGAGACAGGGCGAGCATCCGTCAGGCCCCACACACCCAATGCAAATAATTGAGTGCCCCTGCAAACTGCGTTAAGGATTTGTGTGTGTGTGTGTGTGTGTGTGTGTGTGTGTGTGTGTGTGTGTGTGTGTGTGTGTGTGTGTGAGAGAAAGAGAGAGTGAGAGAATGCATTGTAACTGTGAGTGTGTGTTATTTGTTTTTGTATGTGTGTGTGTGTGAGAGAGAGAGAGAATGCAATTTAACTGTGAGTATGAGGGAAGGTGCGTGTGTGTTCTGTTCTAGTGGAGGAACCAAGGGGTAAGTATCTCCACATGCTTCACCTCTGTGTTTCTCTTCATCTGTTGATGAGATTTTCTTCCTAATGCAGTTTCTCCTCTCAGATGGTCTCTTGGTAAAGAGATGCACTGCAGGCCTGTGTGTGTGTGTGTGTGTGTGTGTGTGTGTGTGTCCTGAAAGGCCAAATTTACATATTGCATGGTTACATGCCACAAATGTGGCATGACATATGCACAACCTCTCTCTGCCCCCACAAATGAACAATAATGTGGTGTTTCCCATTAAAACACTGAATAATCAGTAAATTACATGGTAGACTTAACATTTAGGTTAGCCATACTCTTGTATAGCATCTTGCCTGGATGTAAACTGAATCAAAGTTTCATAAGGCACAAGGTGAAGTTTGTTTTGGATACTGTACAATATGTATATAACACTGTACTGTTTCACAGCAGAAACTCTTCATTGTCAGCTTGCTCTTGTCACATTTCATTAATATCTTGGACACAGCATGAAGACTGAATATTTCCATTACAGATGAGTGATTAGGTGGGAATGAGGGCAGGGTCAATGGATTCAGGGAATTCAAAATATTCCTCAATATATTTCACTTCCATCACTTACAACTCCTTAACAGATGCGTTCCGATGTCCAATCACTGGCCCTCTGCTGTCCTTCCTCCTCACCACACCCCTTCCCAGCCTCTCACAGGTTATTATATAAGACTCACCCTCAAACTTCTTTCCATTCATCCTTCAAACATGTGTTTTTCCCCCTGATTTCTGGTGTACTTATCTGGGTTTGCAGCTTGGATCAAAGCCCCCCCCAGCTCAAATTTAATCTCTCTGGTCCCCAGTGAAAGACTTTATCTGCGATGGACATCATCCTCTACCTGGCAAACTCTGCTGACCTGGTGCGAGGGGCAGTAGCCTCCTTTTATAACGGAAATTGCTGGATTATGTGGAGACGCTCATTGTGTTGGCGGCCCCCGACTTGCTGATGCATCATGCCCATTGTATGCTGAGCCTTGGGCTCCACACAGGCCCTGGCTGGAGCAGGTGGTACTTTCCTGCCTGCCTGCTCATAGCTGCTTATAACCATCTACTGTCTGGCTGCTTATAGCAGTTTCCATTTCAGCTGCTTGTAATTGCTCACAGCTCTGTCCTGTTTGACTGCTTATACCTGTTTATAACTACCACTTGGCCGCTTATAAGCTGCTTATAGCTGTCTCCATTTTGGCAGCTTGTAATTTACTCACAGCTCTGTCCTGTTTGACTGTTTATAACCACTGCCTGGACGCTTATAGCTGCCTATAACTATTTACTGCCTGGCTGGTTATAGCAGCTTATAGCTGCTTATGTCTTTCTCAATTTTGGCTGCTTCTAGCTCTCTGCTATCTGCCTACTTATTGCTGTTCATAGCTCTGCTGTCTAGCTGCATATAGCTGCTCAATACCCTTTGTAGTCTCACTGCTTGTAGCTGCTCACTGCTCTATGCTGTTTGGCTGTTGATAGCTGCTGATAGCTCTCTGTTGTTTGGCTGCTTGTAACTGCTCATTGCTGTCTTCTGTTTGGCTGCTTGTTGCTCTCTCTGGGCGGGAGTCTCTGCCATTGCTATCTGACCCCTTAGAATCATCAACGATGAATCTGCACTAATAATTTCTGATGTATGAGCTGACCACTCGACTGAACAATCCTTGAGACCCTGGAGAAGAATCAAGCCACTGAAAATTCAGATATCATTCATCTGTCATTAAAAAAACAGCCCAACGCAATGAAAAAGTCTTATAAACAGCAAGCACAAAACAGTCTGACAGTGCACTGAGAGAGTGGCTGTGCTCTCGCTTAGAAACTTGGGTTTTTTCCCCTCTTTCACTGGGTTTTGGGCAGACCACACTACCTGCTCCTCAGGGGCCCTGGTTGAAAGTGTTATTTTTTGCAGAGAGGAATTTTTCCTCTGTTACCCCCCACCCCCAACACACACACACCCACCCCCCTCCTTGCTTTGCTCCAGTCTCACCTCCCCTCTCTTCTCCCCACAGCAAGATTCTCTGGCTTCCAGACCTGGTGACCTCACCCAGCTGTCTGGGGTCATGTGACCCAGCGAGGTGCATCAGTCACTCAGCACTGCACATGTGCATGCGTGTGTGATTAACATCTTCATATGGGATGGCCATCACACTCCCTCCCCGGCTCCTGCAGCACGTGTTCGAGCGCTCTCTCTTCACCTCACGGAAATAGGTTCCCAGCCTATATTTATGCCCATGTTTGCCGCAGCTCCTCCTAGATCAAACACGGGCATCTGGGGAGGGGGAGAGAAAGAAAGAAATAAGGATTAAAAACAAATCTTCACGCTTTCCTCTGGAATGATGTCTAAGAATGAATCATGTTTGTTTTTTCCCCCTGTGTACAAAATGATCTATGAAATGTGTTGAATGACCTAAGAAGCCAAGTGCCATGATTTGGAGATTTAGTTGATGTTTCTATGATTTATACTTGAACATGTGTATATTGTGAAATTCAGGCTTGAAAGCAATCTGATGCTTTGAGGAAAGAAATAAATATGAGGAAAATGAGTTCCAGGGAAACGGTGCAGCTGGACACATGAATTAGAGGAGTAAATGAGCCATAAACCACATCAGTAACTGAAATGTATGATCAAGCACTTTCCCCTTAGTTACAGCAAACAACATTCAGCTCCTTCGCAGAGTCATTTTTAAATTATGATTTTTTTTCATATTCTGCATTGTACAGTGCAATATTAAATAAACAGCACTGGAATGGAAGACTGAAAAAAGGGCCAAGATTCCACTGTCATGAAAATGTGCTGCGGTTCAAAGTGATACAAAAATGTTTGTGAAAACACAGGTGATTGGCTAAGAGAGGGGGCAAGCACCAATCAGGACTCTACATCACACTTACCCAGGTTTTGCCATCAGTCTTGTGCCAATATTAGTTCAGTGTCCAGTGCGGTCGTCTGTTTGAGTTTAATTTGCAGCCATGTTCAGAGGTGTTTGCAGGGGTTTTTATGGGTCATGGAATTTCTGGAATGTAAAGGAATTAGAAAAAAACTGCATTCCAGAACTGGAAAAGCAGAGAATTGTGTGTGTGTGTGTGTGTGTGTGTGTGCTCATGTGTCCTTGAGTGGAATTTTCATGTAAATTCAGGAAAAAGCATTTCCATAGAAATTTCATGCTGTTTATTTTGGATCTGTACTTAAGCCTGTATTCGTCCTCTCTCCCTGAACATTTTAGAAACAGTTGCCTGTGTAGTCATGTCACAGGGATGGGGAATTTTCTGCGGGCTGAGCAGAAAATCTCCATGCAGAACACACACACTTAAAAATATTGCAGTCGCTCAGACAAAATATTCCTCAAACATAAGAGCGTACACTAACTATCAATTGCAAATGCAAGTCCCAATAGAGCACTTTGTTTTAAAACAAAAGATAGGTACATGAAGTACTATCAGTTGCTGGTTTCCCACTGACTGTTATCGCAATTTAAGAAAAGGCACCTAAGTCTGATTTTGTAAGATACCATGCATGAACAGATACAACTCTGATACACACAGCCTGCAGGTACTGTTAAAATCATAGAAACATCATGATGAAATCCTCTCGGAGCTAAGCCTGACAGTGAGAAGGGCATGAATATGGGCTAAAACATATTTACAGATACTTAAATCACTGCTCTCGGCAGTATTGCCTGTTGTACATCCCCCTAGAGGTTGTAGCAAAGACGTTGGGTATTAGGGCGAATGATATTAGCGCAATAGAGCAATAATAGCACTGTTACACGCAACATCTTAATGAATTGTTATCGCTAATGCGTGATTCAATATTGCTGGCGTAATTACGGTGATGGATGGCCTGTAGGAGCGGCGTGACTGGCACAGGCAGATGCAGGGCGTTGGGCGTGCGGCGGAGGGGCAGCTCGGCATGGCGGGCGGAGGGCCCTCGCCGGCACACGCCATTGAAGAAAAACGATCGTCGGTCACAGATAATAAAGACTTTATGGTAACGGATGACGAGGACTGGAGGATGATGATTGATGCGTAAACAAAACGCGGCATGTGTGTGTGTGTGTACGCCGTGACAGCGGTTCACGGATGAATAAAGAGGTGTAGGCTTGAAGGTCAGAACTCCTCCGTTGTTTTATTAGTTGGGTAAACAGTGGGGCTGGGGTTTAATTTAGCTGGGTACCACTCTGTTACTCATAGGAGTTTATCAGGCCGGAGGGCTCTGACGCTCTTCATATCCTTGTGTGGATGTTCTTGTGTGTGTGCGCACATGTACTCTATATACTGTGTGAAGTGCATGTGCATGTGCATGTGTGAGAGAGAGATGTGGACATCTGGAAGCCACACTAATGCCTTGATCCCTTCCGGGTCAAAGTTCACTCTAGAACAGGTTGACCTCCCATATAGCAATGCTACATATAAAGGTGGGTTGAAAAATAATTTTTCAAAGGTTTTTTTTTTCCCCTCTGTCACGGGGCCCTTTTTACAATGACAATGCGATTCATAGTGTGAAGTCTCAATGTACACTGTAAAATCTAATAGTGTGTTCATTATGACCCACTTCAATTAAAGTATTCATTCATATACCAATATGTTGGGCTGCTCGGTGGATCATCCTGTTAAGGCACTGCTGCGGTGTTTGAATATGAGGTCAGTCTTGTTGTGACTGGCCAGCGTCCCTGCAGGGCAGCACATTACTGGTCATAGTACCACCCATATAGCTGGCAGGGAAGCCAATGTCTCATAGCTCACCAGTCACCCCTGCTGGTCATTCGGGCACTCACAATCTCCCTGCTCAAAGCCGAACATGAGAAACCTTCCCCAAGCTTAAGTCTGGTCAACCAGAACTTATGGACTGTGGTGTGAAAAGAAGCAGCGGCCTGACATCGTGTGTTTCAGAGTGGAGCACATTCTTGTCTGCGCTCTCCCAAACCAGCACAGGGAGCTGCAACGATGAGCACGGTCTGTGAACAGAACTGAGCATTCCAAATTGGGCGCAAAAGGGGGAAAAAGGATTAGGAAAATAAATAAATAAAATACCTTTAAGTTTAGCCAAAGGCAAGTCAAATCCAATTACCTTCTTTTCTATTTTTACTATTCTCATCAGGTGAAACCTTTTTGTTTTTGGCTCCGCGGATGGGAAATACCCATTGTGAGAATGTCTGTTGGCACGCACACACGCAACGACACACTGAGGGAGCTGCAGTGTGGCGCTGCGTCTGCAGCACTGTGCGGAATGCCAGCCCACCGCTCTAATTATCTCTGAGACGCATGACCAGAGCCAGAGGTCAAGAGCGGAGCGACGTCCTTCCATTTCTCAGAAAGGTCAAGCACATGAGCAGGCTTTCCTCAAACGTGAATGTCCGAGTCCGATGTTCACAGCGATCCGAGCCACGTATGAAAACGAGCAGCGCTGCAAAACAACGATGCAGAGAGAGAGAGAGAAGAGAGAGAGAGAGAGAGAGAAAGAGAGAGAGAGACTTCAAAGCCTGATCTTTTGACTTTTCAGGTTTGTTGCTGCAGGAGACATCAAACGGTCGTCACGTGACTAGGAGGGCGGAGGCTAGGAGGAGGAAGGAATCAATCGACCGATGCGTCCATCGCTTTGGCGTTCAGGTCTAATCAGAGCCCAAGCCACAGCCGTCAAGAAGCTCCCCTCCTCGGCGGGCGGCCGGTCTCTACGGTGAGAAGGGATAGAGATGGGAGGGGCCGGATCAAAGCCCCTCTAACGCGATTAGGGAAGATGGTGGTAAAGAAACACCGCAATGCGTTCGATTCACTACAAAAGAAAAATAACATTAAAAAAATTTGAGGCCTGGGAGATTTGCTTCCCTCAGCAAAGTGCATCCAGTGCTCTCATGTGAGCCATCAGAAGCTAGCATGGTGTTGGAGCCATGAGCTCCAGAAATGGGTGGAGCTACTGTCATCAGCCACTCATTAGCCAAAACCAGTTGAGGTTATTTTTGCTGTGTAGAGCTCCAAGAGCATTACAGTGGGTGGAGCTCAAGTATTTGCCCCGCCCACTGTAATGTTCTCATCATCCAGCTAATAGCACCTGATTTTTATTTGCATGAATTCTTGGAGCAAGATGTTTGATATTTTGAAAGAAATACAGATGATGAGTTCATCATGGGAACATTTTGGGGAAATTGTTGAGTGGAAACATTCTTTGTGCATAGAAAAACTAGAAGTCACTCCACAGTTTGGGGAAATATTAAATAACTGATCCAAATACATATAACATGGCCAATGGAAACAGTTATAATTCACCAAACCTGTACCCTGCACCTTGGCCTTATTAAAGAATAGTATCATATGGGAGGGTGACCATGCAAGATCATTCCTCAGTCAGGCTAGACCAAGATCCACACTTTCCATTTTCTCTGTCTGCCTTTGTTTTGGCGAGACCGTTTGCAGTCAGAGGGTCACCCTTTTACTAGCCCATAAATCTTCCCCTTCGCTCTCTCGATGATGTCGCTCAGCGACACCAGGACCCACATGTTTCTGGAGGTCTTGTTTTCCTTTCCGTGTAATTTCCGCCTGTTCTGAGTTTCGGGTTTCTGTGGCAACGTCAGTCACTCTTTCTCTCTCTCCCCGCTGCGTCCCGTTAGCTACCCCAGCCGGCCGGCTGGCTCAGTAGCTGCCGAACCCAAATGATGGGGTGAATAATTAATAACCGCTGGGGGTGGGCGTGGAGGAGGGAGAATCGATCCGTTCTGTGGTGGGCAAATGGAGGTGGCAGACAGAGTCTGTATCTGTGGGAGATTTGGCAGGGGAATGGCGGGACGTTGATCATGGACACAGCTGAGGCTGTTGCTCTGTAATGAGCAAGAGGAAAGGGCACCAGCTGAAGGGCCTGACAGCCTAGAGACAGAACGTGGGGGGCCGGGGGTGCCTGGGCAGGAGGGGGGGTCAGAGGAGGATAGCCAATAATTAGGGAACTGAATTAGACCACCTGATCAGGGAACACCTGAATTTAAATTGAGAAATGTAAAGTTGTGTTTGTCGCTTTGGATAAACGCCTGGAAAGTAACATGGTAGAGACAGCCCACATTACAACACTGTGAAGTTGTCAGACCATTAACGCTTGGCTGCGTTCATACAGGGAATAGTGCTGTGAGTTAATTTCATTCTGTCTTGCAATACAATGCGTGAATTGTGCGGGATTTGCAACATTTAAAACTGCAGGAATGACAATGATAACATATAACAAGGCATTAAGTTTCAGTTTAAAAGTCACTTGTAATTAAAAGCAGTGTGAATAGGTATGTCAATATTTTTAATGGATGTGTCCCTGGTACAGTCATGGCTGGGCTACATGAGCTCTGGTTTGTCCTGATGTTGTCGGTGCTCTGCTAGGTGATGACTTGTAGAGTGTTAGAGGGTCTTTGGGTTAACTGTCCTGCCCCCTCTCAGCCATCTCTCCACCCCCTAACCCCCCAACCCCCCACCCCACCCCCACCTACTGTAGAAGAGGACCGAGTGAATTTTCACTGAAATTCACTTTTCAGATCCCCGCTGTGTGGGTGGCCAGATGGTCAGGACTCACCGTGCACCACACTGGACTCATTCTCCCTGGGGGTTATGAGGGCCATCTGTCTCCATCCTCCAGGGCTGTGAGCTGAGCACCACTCGGTTTGGGCGGATCTCCGGGGCGCGGGGGCCTGACAGGGGGCTCTGTGGGTGGACCCCACCCCCCCCCCAATGCATCTCGTGGATCATTTAGCTTGCTGCCCTCCGCCTCCTTCAGCGGGATGCCCCGCCTCCCCTCGGCCGCATCCGAAACACGGACGCGAAACATCTTTCCCAGATCAGCTCTGGTCCAGGAATTTGTCGGTGTGCGAAAAAGAGGATGTTGACGCTAACCCCGCCCTTCCCCCCCACCCCCCCAACTCTTGTTACCCTTTGGGGAATTACATTTGCCTCAGTAGTAACCTACATTTTACTGAACAATCTTACAAATAAGGTTAATGAAATAAGCCTCGCAGACATGCAGGAGCGCCGCTGTCTGCCGCGGCGCAGGGCGGCTAACGAGGTTTATCAGAGCGATGTGCAGCCGGCCGTATGGCGGCGCGCTGCATTTGAATGCGTAATTCATTTATGAGGCCTTCTCTGACTGCAGCCCTGCAGCGAGGGGGGGTTCATGATGTTCTCGTCCGGATCCACAAAAAAAAAAAAAAATGTGTATGTATACAGTCTGAAATGAACGAATGAAAGTTTGACAAGGTAAAGCTGCACGGCTTTGTCCAAAGGTAGGGAAAGACAAAACAAAAGTCGGTCAATTTTATATGGTGTATGGATATGTGAAATACCTAATCAACATGCATGTGGCATGGCTGATGGAAACATTTAATGTATGAGGCTCACTCCAACTGCGGCCTTACAGGAGGATGGGTGGGGTGGGGGGGCTACTTTTGTCTTCGACATTGATGGAGGAGCTCCATCCACTGCAACCGCCACCCCCCCCTCCACAGCCACCGACTCGCCACACCTCATTCTCAGTTCCCTAGTCTTTATTAACCCAAGCCCCCCATCTCTGTAGTTTCACAGGTTAATTAGCTCATACTTGGATGTCACAACCATCACCGAGTGGCAGGAAATGAGGAAAGTACAGGGTGGGGGAAGAGTTGGTGGTAATGGTAGAGGTGATGAGTTGGGAAAAGTACCTTTTATTTATTTATTTTATAAAGCCTGTCACTTTTTTTTTTTTTTTTTTTTTTTTTTTTTTAGATATTATATAATTCATTTGGTATCAATTTCCTTAAGTGGTATGTGTGTGTCTCGGACACGATGTGGCGCGCAAATTAACGTTCATCCTCCACTCCGAGCCCTGCCTCCCCCTGTTCTCAGCGCGTGACTAATGAGCGATCCTGTAGCTCAATTAAGATAGCTCTTCCCTCTCCCACTCCCTCATCCCCCTCCCTCTTCCTCTGCCTTCCTCCCCCCCCCCCCCCCGGTGCACTCTTAACAGGGATTCCTGCAACGTTCCTCCCCAGGGAGAGCTTGGATCCGACTTCTGTAGTCAGAATCAATTAAACTCATCCATTTTTCTCCGCAGCGTTTAGGTGAGTCACATTTTTCAGGCCCGGTTCAGGGAGACAGGCCAGCAGCCCAGCCCCCCCATCCCTCCTGCCCCCATCTCCTCCCCCCAACGGGACTCGTTCCTCCCTGGGGCTCCTCCACGAGCCCCCATGCTGTCAGCACCCAGGAATAATTCTCCCCTTTTTTACAGCTTTCAAAAGGAAAGTGGAGAGGCGATAAATCCAGCAGGATGAAAAATGAAAAACCGGGGGTGGGTGGGGTTGTATGGATGGGGGGGTGGCCCTCATACTCCTTAAGTCAGCAGAGCAGAGAAGTGAAGAGGGCCCCCTGCTCTGTTTGGGGTAACTCTCAGCACGCACTAGCGACGGTCAGCAGTGCAAAGAGTCACTTGGTCACTTGGGGGGGTTGGGGGAAAGGGCATATCTGAAAGAGCTGTCATGGGTCTCACCTTGCAGCAGCACAAATCCACTGATCCTGGGTCAGTCGCTGTCATGGTTACCTGCCCTGAATTGGACACTGGAGTTCACTGAAAAAGCTGAAGCTTGATCCAGGACTCAGAAATGACTGATTGTGACTAATGAAAAAGACATGCTGCATTAAAACAAACAATAACGGTCTAGATTTAATCAAATGCATAAACACTCTTCAGTCTATTTAAGATCATATGCTGTTCTAATTTAGAATTAAATGTCACGTTCCAAAGGACATGTTGTCTATATATAATAAAAATATGGATTACTCGAAGAAAACAATGCTATAAATTGTAGTCTGTTTTTGTTTGAATTGCATATGACCTTAAATAGACTAAGTGTGTTTGATTGAATGTAGGGCATTCTGTCCTCGCTAACAGAGACATACCCTAATGCGCTCTAGCGTGGCAAAGTCATGTACACTCCAACATGTCCATGGCGGTAATAACTTCCCATGTAATGTGGCAAAGCATGGCGGAGGCACGCGGTCAGAGCGGTCAGAGCTCCTCCCAGGTGAGATGACTGAATGGCTTTCTGTGCTCATGCAGTGGGTTGACGTATCAGATGTGCATTATGTCACCATGTCTATATATGGGGGTTTATTTAGGAAAATATTAACAGCGTGGGGAATCAGGGATCCTACATTTGTGATAAACCTACAGACTGAAGGGATGACTGGTTTAAACCGCACCTCATGTTAGCAGAGATTAGCCCCCGCCCCTCCTTCACACATACACACACACACACGTGCACATACACACACAGACATATACATGCACACACATGCACATACACACACAAGTGCACAAACACAAACACACACGTGCACACACACACACACACACACACACAGACGCATACGTGCACACACACACACACACACACACACCTACAGTTCATTTTGCATGGGTCCCCAGGGAAATCATGTGCTCCTGTTTCATTATTTAATCCTTGTTATCATTAAATTCAAATGTGTCAATACTGCATGAGGTCATATATTATACAACACAGGGCAAGTTCACCTACACTTTAGAAGCCATTTACAAAAAGAATAAAAAACTGAAGGTGGAAATGTATCTTTGCCGAAAGAAAGGAAAATGCAAAATAGCTGCGGACAACCTGTGCAACAATCGCTGCAACCTTATTTGGCCCGTCTTATTCCCCGGACCACCCACAGCCACTATCTGGCTCTGGTCCAAGGCCGACATGGTCCGTTCTGGGACACTGGGCTGATGAAGATGAAGAGGACCAGGGTTTTTTGGGGTTTCTCTGGATCTCTGCGCAGGGTCGCTCCCTGGAGGATTTGAAAGGTGAAGTTTTTTTTTTTTTTCTCCACGCCTGGAAAAACCCATTTTTCCGATCCATCACTTTCTTGCGAAGCCAGCGTCTTCCCGCGCCCTGACTTCCTAGGGCTTGGCAGCACCGCGGGCTTCAGGAAATCAGCGCACAGGAAATGACCTATTGTTCCTACGGCATTGTAAAATATAATGCTCTTCAACACTCTTGGAAAGCACACATCCCTTGGAGGGAGAGGGGAGAGAGAGAGAGAGAGAGAGCGAGCGAGCGAAAGGCCCCCAGAACTGCGAGCGAAAAAGCACTCTGCCAGGAAACTGCACCTGCTTAGGGGAGCTGTCCAGCATTAGAGCACGCCATCTTTTTTTTTTTTTTTTCTTCCTGCAGGGCTAAACCTCCACACAACTATCCCTCCCATTCGTTTCGGAAGAATCTTTGTTGCTCTGCTTATGTTTTATATCAGGGGTGAACGGTGAGGGCTGATCCCGTTTCGGGATTTCATGCCAGTTCCTGCTTTTACTTATTTAATCAGCCCTGTAATTTATTTGATCTGACAATTATGAAAAAAGTTGTGATCTACAGCTGCATATTTTTCAGTGAAAACACTAGTAAAAATCTTTTACAGCGGACTGATATAGGAGCAAACCAGCAGTGTGTGGAGCACTTCGAGCCAGCATCGAAATCAAGCCAGGAGATTTTGTAGAAACAAAACTCTGTATACACTGAAGCCCTGCAGTAACGGGGTTGTGCACCCCCATTTCAGAGAACGCACTGATTTCCTCCTCATTATGTTCCTTTCAAACCCGTCAGGAAATGTGCAGTTTACGCCCCTGTGTCCTGAGAGATTCTGGAGTGACGTGACGATTAACCCAACGCTTCATGACAAGATCACAGCTGACTGGGAATAGAGTTCACATCTAAACAATACCGCCTGCCGCTTAATGTGAGAGACAGGTCTACAAGGGATATACAGTGCTGTACTATAGGTTTATTTGAGTCCCAGAACACAATAACCCTGGATAATGCCCCATAATGACAATGGTAGCAAAGGTATGCCATTTATTTTCATCTGTTTTTCACTGGCCTTCTGCCCACCTGATCCAATTTGTGCTATGCGGTATCTTCCATTATCCATACATCGAATCAGCAGTATTAGATTTTAAAAAGTGAAGAAAATACATGTGCCTCGCAACCCATCCTCTTTGGAAAAAAATGTTTTTGTAGCGTAAGAGTTTAAACACATTAAAGCGTTCAAAACGGTTTGTCAAAATCAGGGAATTACAACTTAAATCCTGTTAGACTGAAGACACCATTTTAATTCATGTAAGATTATTATATAAAATTGAACCACTAAAAAGCCATTGTAAGAGGTGGAATATCTCATATTTGTGGTGAAACTGATAACAGCTGCCAAAAGCTTAGGCCAAAATGAAAACAACCGGTTATCATACAAGGGTTAAAGATAAAAAATGACTATGATCTACAATAACAGTCTATTCTTCAACTGCATTTGCAATGGTTATTAACCATTATTTGTTGATTATAATTCAAGAGGAAGATGTATTGGTTTATATTCAGTTGGAAGAGTTACAAAATGAAGATTCAGTGTCTTTTTCATAAGCTCATTTGATTATTAACCTTATGAAGCAAAACACCTTATTTTCTGAACTTATTATGCTTCAGTAAAACTATCCTGTCCGTTCCCTGCAGGGTCAGCTTAATGTTAGCTGTATTAAAAACTGTAATTATTCAAAGACTGAATACCTCAGATAACTTCAGGTAATACGCAAATTAGCATTTTAATGACACAGATATTCGGTAAATAACAGTATATTGAAAAAGGAAAACAATTTGCAATCATCACAGAAAGGCAAAACAAAAAGAGACCTGGAGACTGAGGCACAGCTGCTGATAGTGAAGGAAGGACCCCAAATGCATACAGATTACAGGAGCTTCAGGCGAGGCTGTGCGAGCCAGCATGGAGAAATCTGAGCAATCTGCACTTCAGGACCTGCATCACGGTGAGAGAATCCCATAATAATCATTTAGTGTTAGCATGCTCAAGTTACACCTCATAATAATCCATAAAACTGTTTCACAGAAAAAAAGCTGATATTTTTCAATGTTCATTTAATGAAGACATTATGGTTTGTAGTGTCGTTAGTATTAGCTTTGACCTAGAAGTATTCCATTCTGTGAAACCTGGATTAGACTAAATCAAAACGCAAAAATGTTGCTTTGCTAAAAACTGTATCAGGTTTCAGCATGGGGAGAACTCAAAATTGATATTCACACCCTTTTTCGAGCAGTCTGCATTACTATACAACCTCCAGGGTCATTTTCAACACTGAATTTTTCATCCGACACAGAGGACTACAGGAGTGTGCCATTACAGTCTCACACTTTCCTGGTCCTTGGTTTAAGGTTTCAACATTGATGTAACAGGACGAGAATCTGTTTTTCTCACAGGCCCATAAAACACTGAACAAACACAGCCAAATACTGGATGATACGTATCTTGTTGTATGTAGCCGTCTGCATTTATTTTTACCAGTGAAGACAACCTCACCTGATCTTGATATGTTACTGTCCAAACCTTAAGTTTTTCAGCCTAGGCGCAGTCCTCCCAGCCACAAGGGGCATCGCACATAACAAAGTTCAAACAATCAGGGAAACTGAGGTGTTTTTAGAGCAGCTGAGGAATATCATGTTTACTCAAAGGGAATTTAGTGGGCACTCTTCCACAGTTTACATTTTTTACTCTCAATCCATTTATACAGCTGGATATTTACTGAAACAAATTTCGGTGAAGGACCCTGCTCAAGGGTACAGCAGCACCCAACCTGGGAATCAAACCTGCAACCTCTGAAACATAATCCCAGCTCCTTAAGCTTCATAGTACACTGCGGCCCCATGAGGATAACAATACCACAGGCGCATACAAGGTTACATCAGGACCTGAAATTCCTCTTCTGTGGGTAAATACTGGGAATGAAAGCTTGTCCTTACCTGTGACGTAAGGGCCAAATCATTGCTAGAACGAGGCACAGCATGCTCTCTGCAAAATATTAATATCAGAGGCCGCAGTCGACGGGGAAAACAAATAAAGTCAAATGTTTTTCTGTGATGAATTACACATTTTTCCAGCAGGGTTGACATGGGCCACTTGTGGGGGCTGTTTCCCATGACAAAGCAGCTTTTCACCGAGGCAGTGAAAACCTAATGAACTGGCTGCAACACTGCAGAATGTTCAACTATGAGAACTTTCAACTCTAATGTAATACTTGCAGTCTGTATTGGACTTGTGTAAACTCTATTATAATTTAACCCTGCATATCCTGGCTGCATCTCATTTCTGTAAGGAAATGCACCATATCGCTGGTCTTGTTTTTGCTTGATCAACAAATTAATTTGGGATGTGCAAAACCCTTAAACTAAAACTCTGGGTAGATCCCACACTGAATAACTTCTGTTATCGTTTTACTTGACAGAACCTGTGGTCAGGAAGGCATAGCGATGACAATGCAGTCCCAACACACTGAATTTTAGCCGTAAATCATTTGTATCATGACAAGGCAGTTAAGCGGAAGTGAATTGAGAAGCCTCGAAGAAAGGCTGGAGCCTCTACACCAGAGAGAATGCCTGGGAGTCGTTCTATTGATCTTAAGCAGTGGAAGAAGAGGATGGCCGGATTAGGCGATGAATGAGATTTTCTAAATACCCAAAGAGGGGTGGGTGGGTGGGGGTGCATTTGATTCAACAGCAGACACTGGCAACCGCTGCAGCCTTGCGCTGCTCTGTTGTGCTTGATCCCATCCCCAGGTCATTAAAGTCACCTCTACAAAGTAGGAAATAAATAATCCCCTTAGAAGTGGATAATTGCCGGCGTATTATTGATATCTCGTGGGTCTTTTGTGCTATAAAGGCTGTGTTTAGGTACCTGAGCGCCTTACGCTGGATTTAAGGCACACACAGTCACCAGCTTAAAGCTCATGAATAATTCTTTACATTTCTCTACAGCATTCTCCCAGTTGGAGAGCGGGGCGATGTACTGTATTTTATCATCGCTGTACTCCAAATCCTCCTCCGCTCGAGCCCGCCTCCTGAGAGCCACGGTTACCGCATTCAACTCCCAGGCTGGAGGAGCTTTGTGACAAAAAAAGAGAGACATTTTTTAAGTCATTCAGGGACTGAGGAGACTGGTGAAAGAATGGACTTGGAAAGGGAAAAAAAGAAGAAAAAATGCTTTGGTTGTCGTGGAAATACAGAGGAAATACGGCTGAAATGCGGTGGAAATGCTGGCTCATGCATCGTCCTCTGCTTGCGGTCAAGGTGTTTTTATTTCCCCATCATCTCTCTGTAGATGATGCCGATCCACTGACCCACTGAATCAACCCCACCTTTATGCTGGAGATGACTTTGCGCCTAGTCCCACAACTCCCAGTACACATTTACTGACATGGCAGATCTAGAGAGATGTTTACAACACTTTGGTATAACATATTGGTAATTATATATTTTAATCTCCTCATTGGATATGCCATTTCAATAAATTACTTTTTTTTTTACATTTTGATGCAAAAAGAGTGAGTCAGCGATGTATGTTTTTTCAGATTTTCTAATTGAAAGGACCTTTTTCAAACAGAAACCTCTCCAGTGGCTCTTCCGTGTGTCTCACTTTGATTCACGTCTACAACACCGGACCCTGTTCCCAACCTCGTTGGGATGGGCCTTGTCCTAGTATGGTGGTTCTCAACCTTGGTCCTGGGGGCCCACTGTTTATCCTGGCTTTTGTTCCAACCACAACTGCAACCCCAGAATCTTAACAGGCTGTTAATTGTTCATAATTAGGTGCTTTTCATGATTAGAGAGATGATTTGCACGTCATGAAGAAAAGGCTCCTATATTCACATTGTGTTTTTGTGATTTTGCAAAAAAATACAAGAAAAGAGTAAGTTTTCTTACCTAATCAAATAGGGTGAATCAACAGGCTCCTTACGTCACTTAGCACATGATTAAGCTCTTAATTTTCTTCCTTATGCTTACTAACACAATGTAGATTTGGCTCATTATAATTAGCTTTTTCTTTGAATCTTTCATTGTCTACCAGATGGTTAGTTTTAGTGGTCATGTGTCCACAATCTTTCCAATTAAGTCCCCATTGATTCACTCTGGTCTTTAATATAAGTTAAAACATTTTACTTGTCTTTATGTAATTGTTTGTAATATGGCTCAATGTGAATACAGGGCATTTTTTTTTCTTCATGCAATGCACATATATGTCTGACATAACATGGCTTAGAACGGTAATAATCCCTATAATATGAATAGCACCCAATTAAGAAATGTACCATCTTGCTTAGATTCTGGGGTTGCAGTTGTGGTTGGAATGAAAGCCAGCATACACAGTGGGGCCCCAGGACCGATGCTAGGAACCACTGTTGTAGTATAACCGGTCCATTTCTCACCACACACTAACCAAACATAATTATTCCAGTTCTGGCCTGGCCGGTATGTGAGAAAGCCATATCTGGACAGACTGACGGCTCAGAACTGTTGGCAACGCTACTGGTTGACTTACCCCCCGTCCCCCCCACCCCCACCACCACTTTTCTGCTTCTCCTCACTTCATCACCCAACAAAAACTGTGCCATACCCCAGCATACTTGTCCAAGACCACAACACCAAAAATGAGCGACCAACTTTGGGCTGTCCTGCGGTAGATGAAATTACTCTTGTGTGTTAAGGTATAAATAGTAAATGTATATAACCACACAGACATTAAAATTGTGTGCTTCACTGGAAATGAAGCAATGCCAAGATTTCACTAAATGTCATGTGCGAACCTCACTCACCAAGTATACAAGATACTTGCTACTGCCATCTAGTGTCTACTGAGCATATGACGGTCCTGCACGCACCCTGCCTTTAAGCGGCTGTCAGATGATGGGAGATAGGGAAGGGAGACACTACTCTTCGGGGAACTGCAGTAAGAATAGGAAATTGAAAGGATTAGAAAAGATTAATTTGGTCTGGCTTTAGTAAGATCTGTTACGAGCCAGTAACAGAGGGATATCAAACGAAGAGAATACAACGGGGATTATATTAAAATTCACTCAAATTGCTATTATTATTTCATGCCAACTTCAACCATTTTTTTTGTCATAATTCCAAGCAAAGATAAAAGCTTGGGGTATTTGAGGATGGAATTAACAATACATTGACCTCAGGCAAACCCCGTAAATTAAAACATAGCTGCCGTTTTCTCCTCTCAGGGTCTTCGATTTGCCGGCATAGAATATGGCAGGTCTGAGTCTTGAGTGGATCTGAGATGGCAGGCTTTAGAATGTGGAATACAAACGGAGTTCTGAGGTGAGACACGCACAGCCCTACCCTGAACTGTTAACTCACGTATAATTACCGCGCTCCACGCTATCTAAGATTACAGGAGTGAGTTACACCTGATGCCAGTAAAAAAAAAAAAAAAAAAAAGTACTCGGTAGTTTAAATATTTAATCAGTCACTTCACAGTGAAGCAAATGAGGCAAAGAGCCGGGGAATTATATGGAGACCGGTGGAAGTGGCTGACTAAGCTACAATCATCCAGTGCGCAGGCAGGGCCTCCTAACCAGCTCTGCGGTGAAGGAGCTCTTACCAACTGATTTACGCGGGGACGGACTGCTTCTTGCGGTCAGAGGGGGTCCGCTGTTTCAGAGGACCTGGAGTGGAGCTCTGAAAACATATTTCGTGGTCACTCCAGGGCTGAATTACAGCTGGCTCCTGAGAGGGGTTATGGTAGGTAAAAACAGGCAGCTGGGAGGGGGGTCTGTAATGAATGAAAGGGGAAATGACGTAAGCAGGCACCCTATTGTGGTTGGGTCACGTGCAGTGAGAGTTTAAATGGCCTGAACCATAAAGTGCAAATTTTGTGCGCTATTTAAAGTCTATTATGGTCTCCTTTTTTACACAGTCTCACTTACACAACAGAGCCTTTTTTTCATACTAAGACTAGGACCACCCACTCATAAAATGTTTTATAATCATTAGACCCAGACACACTTGTACCTGTGATTAATTTTATAATGTATGTATAAATATGCTTCCATTATAGAGGAAGGAAATCTTTCTCTTCTATCACAAGGGGTGCTTGTGGCTTTTGCTCCGTTTCGTCGTATACCCGCACCCAGGTGCTCTGCCCCCTTGTGTGAAACTTCCTCCTGGGTTTTGTTTCCCACATGTTTTTGATTTTGTACCTTAATTGGCTTTTCCACTACTGATTATGTGCAAAGTAAAGATTTATTTTTCCCAACTGTGTTCTCCTTATTTTTGCTTTTAAATGCTGGAATTTAAATTAACTGGGAAATGTTTTAAAAGGTAAAGAGTTTCTCAACACCAGTAAAAGGCCGTTTTTGCTCAAAGTTTCTAACGAGAGACAAGGCCTGAAAATTCAATGTCTGAAAGATGTAACGTTCTCCTGCACATGATCACTGATGCTCATTTAGCCTAATTAATGTAGTTAGGGGATGTGACTGAGAAAAAGCCATAGACATTGCTGGCACAAGGATTGAAAGCCCTGATATAGAATACCTGTGTATTTTTAAAAATTTGCAAAGTGTTTTAAAATTTCACAACACCAAAACGTTATATGGTCATGGGGACCCTTGTTGTTCATAATGTCTATCAGTTTCACTTCAATCCATTCTAAAACCATTTTGCTATGTAAAATCACCTCATACAGGTGCACAGTATGTCATAGTGTTGCCTGAAACTCAGCACTTGGACATGCAGGTTTTAAGACAGAATGCAGTGTTTTCCATCACGGACCGGGAGAAGAGATCCTGGTCTTGGCTGACAGCCCACTTTAACCCACGCACTCAGCACTTTTTGTTGTGATTAATAATTGAAGAAGCGAGGTTGACAGAGCGCATGCGCATCTACTTTGAGGAGTTGAGCGTTAATTCTGATCAAACGAGTGGGGAGAAGTTTCCGGCAGGCAGGTTTTTTCGCGTGTCACCCATCAGCTACAGGAGATCTGAGAGTTTTGGAAAGTTGACTCTGTTCCTCCATAAGCCAAGTCTGTTAAATAGAAGCGGAAGGGGGTGGGGTGGGAGAAGGGGTGCCAGAAGGGAGAAGGGTGTGGGGGGGTACTGTATTGAGGTACTGTATATCTAGTGGAGGAGCACTTCAGGACAAAACAAAGTGATGTGCAACAGGGTGTTTTACAGTATGTTCGAGATTCCCACAGTGACTGTCAGTCCCAAACCCCTCCCACAATGACCAAGGTCAGCCCCAAACCCTTCCCATAATGGCCATGGTCAACCCAAACCCCTCCCACAACAAACATCGGTAGCCCCAAACCCCTCCCACAACAACCATGACCAACCCCCCCAAACCCCTCCCACAATGGCCAAGGCCAGCCCCAAACCCCTCCCACACTGACCATGGTCAGCCCCAAACCCCTCCCATACTGACCATGGCATACAGGCCTTCTGAGTTTAGCCTTCAGCGGTGCAGGATTTCTCAGCCATTTCTGAGCCTTAACACTAGTAGCTAAACGAATCATGTTATTGTATTCTCAGGAGGTTTTGATCAGAGCATGAGTCTAAAATATTGAAAATGATTGAATATTCATTAAAGACTTAATTCTTTTTTAAAATTATATTTGTCTTCAGAACAGTAAATTAAAGTCATCTGCTATTTGATTAAATGCAAGTTATCTAGTATTATCAAACAGCCTAAAATAGTATAAAATTGTTCCTGTGTGCTCTTATCTCTTCTGGCCAGCTTTGGACACATTTTGAATGGCTTAATTAGATTATTAATTCATTTTAAACTTCAGCAGTATTCTTCTTTCAAAATCAGTAAGCCTTACCGCTGATGTTAAATGAAGATAGACAGAGACACTGCAGGGTATTGGCTACCAGCCTAATGATAGCTAGGCTTACCGCCTAGAACATGCAACTACAAGTAAAACTAACATTTACTTCTTTCAAGCTGATGTGATATTGGTGGTTGTTCAATACTAATCAAACTACAGCTTATACAGACTGCAATCCCCTTTTGTTGAGTATATTTTTGTTTGTGATTTTAACATACAGCAGAGGTATTTTTCATTGCCTGTTTCTGCCTTGGTAAAACCAAACTTAGTCTCATTTTTCTTCCATAACATGAAAAAGTTGCTCACTTTGGAAAACACATTTATTTACTTTTCAGTTCTTAAACTGTCCACCGAAATTTGACTGGTATGGAAAGACCACCTATGGTATTTTTTTTTATTAGATTTTTTTTTTCCTGGCCCACGCTAGGGACACAGGATAAGATCGTTTGTTTCAGCTGAGCCTCCACTAACAATCCATTGATTCAATTGCATGGGCTCAGTCTGAATTCTGTGCAAAGATTTATGTAGTCTGGTAAACGGCCTTGGGTATTGATTACATTTAGTTTAAGTGTGAGAACAGTAACATAGGCACCTGAATATATTGTGTTTTATTACTTTTGTATTCAGTTACATGCCTTTTTGTAGTCCTCACATAAGGAGGATCGATGAGGAGTACAGACTATTCTGGTCATTCAGTGTGTAAGAGCCACAGCTTACAATCTTACAGACCATTTTAAAACTGGGTTGTGTTTATATAAGTATAAATAATCACAGATTATGATCTTTGCTCTTGTTGTACTCTCCCAATTTTGTGTGCCTGGGGAAAACAAACACATACATGATGGAATCTGTTTGTTTTAAACTGAAAAATGGAACGAGGGAAGGAAAGAAAACTGAAAAGAGCGTTTCCATTAGCAGAGAAACCTGAGACTGATATCTGTAGGAGTGTCTCTGCCCTTCCCTGCTGCTCCTGGTGCAGAGGCCGCGCCTAATCGCATTCCGCCTGCTCCTGGACTTCCATCACCTCTGCCATCTGGTCCGGAGGGTCGTCTTACCGGGTTTGACAAATGACAATCCAGGTCCGTGGGTGTCGGGTCGCACCCGTCTGTTGTCCAGGTCACAAGTCCCGCTGTCTCCATGTCCGAAATCCTGCCCTGCCCCCGTTCTCTTTAGGTAATGAAATAAAATTAAATGGTCTTGGCATATGAAGACCTGTCCAAGAGAGTAGCAATAGAATTCAATAAGTAAAAACTTCAAAATTGACATAAATATATAAGATAATACCTGTTTATATAAATTACTCAAACCTACAACACATACAGTAGTATGATTTAAAACAATTCCACTTGCCTACACAATATTTTGAATGAGGGATTTAAAATCACCCTCTTAAATCTGTGCCTCCAATTTAATTTAATTTTTTTTTTTTTTTTGCTGATTATTCCATACACAAGATGCACAATAGGGAAATACTGTAGAGCCAGTGCTGCCGTAGGAACACTACCCCAACCCACTTAGTGGAGCGTAGTTATTGCCAGAGTAAGACTACAGAGGCTGGACAGGAATTTAACCAGTATTGATATTATCGTTGACCAATAGCATTCTTGAGCATTGATTTATATATAATAACATGCCAATGCTCAAGAATGCTATTGGTCAACGAGGTCCAGCCCACCCTTCAATAAAGAGCACAACTGGGCTAAGAGAGACCCTGCATTGATAATAAAACATAATGAACCATGAAAAGTTGAATCAAGACCACTTAGCACAGAGGAGGCCACATGCGCACACAACACGTCACCGTGATCGATTACAGACAGAAAAGCAGCTGGAGCAAGTTTGGCTTAGACTCAAAGGGAAAAACAAGATTTGTTTCGGAAGTGAAATCCCAATTTCAAGTTAAGTTTCCTCAGGAGATTATCAACATTTACTCTGAACCATATGACCATGTGTTTGTAAGAGGACACCCTTTCAAATGTTGAAATGCTGACATTTCCATTTAGCTTTGGTAAAAACCATACATTGAGTTCCCTGAACGTTTAGTCTACGGTCAAACAGAGAAACCTGCAAAGCTTGGAATGAAGCCTGAAAGTCTTTAACTAGCTGCACCAGAGAAGGAGCATACATATAAATTATAACATATTCCTTATATAATGTTTGTTTATCACTTCCACTTGCCAAAATCATTAATGTAAGTAACATTTAGAAAACAAAACAGGACCCAGAATGAAGCCTTGGGGAACACCTTTGGCAGCCATGACTGGTGGCTGTCTGCTCTCACTCTCCGCTCTCTCACTCACTGACATATCCCTGGAAGATGGGGCTGTCGAATGATTCATAAACTCTCAGTAACACTCCTGAACCTCGCTAAAAACGGTTTGTGGTCAGGTGTGTTACATTCAAGCAGAATTGCCTCACCTGAGAATGGTCTTGGGACAAGCTTTGGTTTGGAGCTGTAGCTATGCAAATCTGAAGGGACCCCACCCTGTAGTAGGGGGGAGAACATGCTTTGGGTATACCGTTCAACAAGTCTTGAGCAACAGGCTTAGCGGTGGTATCAATTGCTATCTCTCAAAGATGAGGATCAAGATTATCAAGGCCTGCTGACTTTCAGAAGTCAATATCTTTCAAAGCTTTTTAGATGGGCATGCATTTTAATTAGCAGTATCCCCACGCAGCTACCTTGCAAGGGAGAAGCAGATAGGGAGAGCTGGTTGAAGGACCCCTACTGTCTACTGCAAGGGTAGTCAAACATGACAGGGTTTGCTGGCCTTTGTTGTTACTCAGCCCTTAATTGATCAATTTTCTCAGCTGATTACACAGGTCACCAACCTCGGTTGGTTTCTTGTGTCTGGATTGTTTGCTGATTTTAAGGTTAGAGTAATAATAAAAAAAAACTGCACACCCTGTTACTGACCAGGATCAAGGTTAGCCACCCTTGCTGCAATGCTAGCCACCTCCCCATTTCTCCATCTTCAAGTAATTCCCACCAGCACCTCCTCTTATCTCTATCTCCTAACTAAGCAGCTGTCTGTACCTCTCCCCTGTACGTTTCTGTCCCATTGCTTTAACTTTCACCTCCTTCTTTGATCACTGCTCCTTACCATATGCTGTTAATCACCTCTCCCACTCACTGTCTTTGTTATTTCCCCCTGCTCTTCATGGTTTTGTAGTCTCTTCTTCTCCATCTACCACTCCCCAATCTTTCCTCACAATTCTCTTCCCCTTGACAACTCTTTTACTTCCTCTCCCACTCTCCATCCCCTATCCTCCCTTCCTTTTTGCACCTCCATGTCTCCTTTCAAATTTCACCCCACTGTTTTTCTCCTCTCCTCTTCTCTCTTCTCCTCACCTCCCACCACCCCGGCCAGTGTCTCTGCAGTGGGCCATGAGAGGGTCCAGCAGCAGTGTGCTCTTCCCTCATTTATATGCCTGAAGATCTGGTTTCTACCCCCCTCCCTCCCTTCTCCCTTAATCTCCATGGATCACCTTGGACCATGACATCAGGCCCCTCAGCTGCAGCGACACACAGCTGCGGCCAAGCTGAGGCACCCCGCCCTCTTTGTCTTATCCAGGTCGCATTTCATCCGACGGGTGGGCAAGAGGGGGGATCCCGGAGCCATACCGCAGTCCCGTCAGGCGGGCTTTCGAGCAGAACTCGATTCGTGTTTTCAAGGTATGTTATTGTCATAAACATATGTCTCACAAATTTCCGTGGTCATCCCACGTGTGCTGGTGCTCAGAAGGAAACATGGATCCGTAGCAGGGTCTGCCAACTTTTGAAGCTTTGGAGAGATCATCTGGGCTTTTCATCTGCATGTATGAATAATTCAGTGTTCAGCTTTCATACACAGTACACGCATAAGCCATGGAGTATTAGAGTTACACAGAGAAAGATATAGGAGAGGTTAATATTTTCATTCCATTGCATGTCAAGAGACTAAGGTGTGCGTAAGGTATTTAATGTGAGTTACAAAGTGTGTGTGAGCTATTTCGCTGAGGTACAGTTGCGAGTCCCATCCTCTCGTCTAATCTGTGTTAGCACAGCTGTCCCCAACACAGTGTAACTGGAGCTCCACCCAGCACCCCTGGGCCATTTTCTCATTGGGGTCCCACCCAATGAAAACAGAGAGCAGCAACCACCTCCCCCCACCCCCTCCACAAATCTGTCCAGTTAAAGCGTTTGCTGTGTGCCTGATTAAGACCTAACGCCAAATTTCTCATGCACACAACAATATTTGATGATGACAATAACAGACCATTCAGCCCATGTAGACTCATCTGATGAGTTCCCGGTGACCTCAACTTCCACACTTTTGTTTACCCGCTTGCCATCTCCCCCTGCAGAAGGACTGGAGACGGCGATGAGAAACGTGCAGAAGTCCATGCACCTGAGGGTCTGCAAACTGTCCATCGCCAAGGAAACCCTGCAGAGAGAGCAGACTGCAATTAGCGTGGAAAACTCCAGCAGACAAAAAAACAAAAAAAAAAAAAAACAAAAAGAGGCTAAGTACGTCCCCAGTTCCTCTTAGTGTCATACATAAAATAAAGTTTATTATTGTATTAAAATGTCAGCCATATGGCAGCTCTGTCTCACCTGTTCTGTGGTGTTAATCATCAGAGCTGTCAGTGTCTCACCACACTTGCTCTTATGGTGATACATGCTTATGAAAGTGTCTTTCTTTCCCCACCCAATAGTTCTGCTCTGTGTTCCCTTATGTTGCCATAGCAGAAGCAGAAATTATAATGGGTGTGTGTAAATATTTTCTGTGTTGTTTCCTGGTTGGGCCCCGGTCATTTTTCCCCTGTGCAAGATGCTAACAGCTCTTTCTCAGATACAGCTGCCATTAGCTATAACAGCATTAGCGTATGGCATTTTGACAGCTCTCCTGCTGTCAAAAGGCCCGGAGCTCGAATAAGCTGCCTGTCTTTTCGAGAGACCGGTTGGAAGCTGTTAAACCGTGGAGAGTGTGATATTGCTCCAGAACAGAGCCTGTCTGTCTGTCTGTCTGTCCGTCTGTCTCCTGCAAGCGAAAAATGCTCAGTGCTTGTGCGTGGGAGTCTGGTGGCTGGGGCTCACTGCTCTCATTGCTGGCTCCTGAAGCTGGGGTAGGGGGGGGCACAGACAGCCAGTGTGTCCTGAGATTCCTCACTGAGGGTGGGTTTCCATTCTGACGGGTTTGCCATTCCATGCCAACCACACATTGGGCATGGAAGGGAGTAGAGACAAGGATCATTACCAGGCGTAAATTTGTACACTGGATTTGTTACCTGCAAGAGGAAAAAAAATCATTTGCTTCTTCAAGCCAGATGTGGAACAGTGAAATACACAAACATATCAAATGAAATGAAGTATAAAAACAGGGCTTAAACAGACCTTTTTTTCCCCTTTGCTTTCCATTTAGCTTTGATCTCTCACACACAGAGCTTCTTTCATCGTTGCTTCATTGGCAGAGGTTGCCGCCATGTATCTCCTGCGGACTCTCTTTGTCTGTGCCGGTGGTGGGGGGTGTGGGGGCTGACGCTCTGCCAGCCGGGCCCACGGTGGGGACTGAGCTCTGCCTCTGGCAACCACCGCCACGGCAACGGCGGAAGGTGGGGCTCCTCCGGGCCTGCGGGCTGAGGCTGATCGCCGCGGGGCTCCAGGACCGAATATTAATTAGTGTCCTTTTATTGCCTATGTCAGATTCATCAGATTTATATTTCGACCTATTAATATTACCAGCATGGGTGTACTTCTGAGGGGTGGGAGAAGATGGGGCTGGGGGAAGGGGGGCAGGTGAAGGAGTCGGAGAGTTGGAGTTTTAGATTAATGGTTGACATCCGTGGCCTTTATAACCAGCGCACTGCAGCCCTATCAATCAGAACATGCAAAGGAGGCACACTTTACAGTAGCACATCATGTTAACTGCCAATGTTTGTTAGATTACTTAAAAACGTAATCAGTCACTGATTACACATTACTATTATAATATGGACCTATGACCAAAACCTACAAACAAAATCAGGTTTTGGGGTTTTTTTTGGAAGAGGGGAGGGTTGGACATAGTCGCTCATACCAGTTAAAAGTGGAAGCTGCTCTATGTTAAGCTGTTAACGAAGCCCGCAGCATCAGTGCATGCAGAAGAGAGAGAATCGCAGCGGTGTCAGAAATCCGCAGGGGGAGTCGTGTGAGCAAAGTGGAGCCCTCGGGGTGCGTTTTGTAACCTCAGGCGCCCACAGGAGCTTCCCTTTCGTCTCATTACCTGAGCTAATGCTCACTGTCAGCCCACAGCACCGTCCCCGGGGGCCTAGGAGGGGCTCTGAGGGAGACGCTGATCAGAGAGCGACGCGTCTCCTCAATAATTCAAACCAGACGGACCCCTGCGAGTGTCCTCTCGCATCACGAGTGGGGGGGCGGGGGTTCAGATGGGGGCGGGCTGCTGTTTCGCAAGGAGGAAACTCAAAGACACTCAGAGAAAGGAGCCAGGCCCCATCACTCAAAACGCCTCGGCTGTCGCTTTGTTCCCGGTCGGATCCAAGCTTAATAAATTACGGCACCGTTACTCAGAGCCGGTCGCTGCGCATTTCGGGCGACGCCGGCGGTCAGGGACTTTCGTTCACCTCGTCTGACGTGACTCACCTTCCCGGTTTCTTTTCGAAAAAAACATTGAAGCCCAGTGGCAAGAAACGTTCCAGTCCATAAGAAATTGGAGATGATATAAGCTAAAAAAAAAATATTTTTGAAGAGTCACCACAGTGTTTTACCCTAAAAAATATTAGCAAAACTGTGGACAAAAGGTAAAGATTCTGATGAATATGGTGCTGACTCATTTATGACATCACGTTCCAATTACCATTTTTTCAAATCGATGTCCCAGGGTTTTCTGATGGACTTACTGCTCCATTTAAAAGTGTCCATCTGCTGCTGGGTTTCAGACAGGGGAAGAGAAAGAAAATCAATTCCCTCTTTTTTATGTAGCTGGCTCATGCTGAATGGATGAGAGCTGCTTTTGTCTGCTGAATGTCCCAGTGAAGTGGGTTAATTGCACAGGGCTGTGTGTCACCGTGTCTGTGGTTAAGATGAGTTCAGGGTAGCTGAGGACCCCGATCATGCAGCAGATAGACCATGGCTGACTGTGGATGACTGTTGGTTTTCTTTTCTTTTCTGTTTTTTTTTTTTTTTTTTTTTTTTTTACACAGCATGGAGAATCTGTTTGCTGGAAGGGAGGCTCCATCTGTTGCTGTTTTGAGAGCGATATTGAAAGCACATTTTTGCAATTTGGCACGCCCTTTTAAATTGAAATGACCTACGATCATGTTTTTCTTTCCAGGCAAGGAGCCCTCTGTTGTTGCATTTGAGATTTTTTTGACATCAAGGCCTTTTTTTTATTGTTCAGCATAGGTCATTTCCTGTTACTTTTTGAAACAAATTTTTTCTCTCATTTCTCTCCACCCAATTTGTCGGTTGGGCCCCTCAAGTTACCTCTAAGCCTCCCTTACATGCATAAAAAGCCCTTAAAATGAAGCATGAGCCAAGCTCTGGTGCAGGCATCCATTTGCCAATCGGATAAGAGCACAGCTCTGGTGCAGGCACCCATTAGCCAATCGGATAAGAGCACAGCTATGTTGCACACACCCAGGCCAATTGGATTAGAGCACAGCTTTGGTGTACATGCCCATAAGCCAATTGGATAACAGCACAGCTCTGGTGCACATGCCCATTAGCCAAACAAAAAAGAGACGTATCTCTGACTGGTGACAGCTGGTGCCCTGTGAATGCCAGGCACAATCTGGGAAGAACAAATGTAGCGGCAGTCCAAGGAACCCAACACACCCCGGGCCACAGGGAAAAATACAGTCCACCATTTTGAGGTCCCAGCTATGGTGGGATACTGCAACAGCTGAGGCTCCTCAAACCTGTCATTATTCTTCCTTTTACAAGACTAAAACATTGAAGTGTTTTTAAATCTTAATACTGAATTTGCCCTCAGAAGTCATTTCTTAATATAATTTTGTTAAAAATTTGATTTCATTGGGATGTGGGGGAGCAGGGGGGCATCAGAAGGTCAATCCAAAAATGGAATTTATAATAACTGAAAATGAAAATCAATTCAAAAGTTTCATTGTACTTAGGTTACAAGCTTTTTACAAAGTATTTTAGGCTGATTAAAGTACTATGAACTATTGTAGCGATTAACTTTCATACATACATAGTTGATACTAAGTAACAATATAGTTAAGTGACTGTGCCCTGTTCAAATTCTTTCTCACCCGGTAATATACAACTACATCCCTTGTTGTATGCAATTAGTCATTGGGTTTTAAAGTGGAAGACAGATTGGATGCTGATACAAGTCAACCACAACTTCATTAATTGAAATAGGTTGAGTCATTTTTAAATATCACTCAGCTGATGAGAATACCAATGAGTTTGGCGGAGGTCATAGTCTCCACTCATTACTCTCCCTGTTCCGTGCGCAAGGTTAAACCGCGCTGTCACCTGGGCTGCACTAATGTGTTGTGACGCATATGACATTCAAGGTCCGGGCTGTGTGCATTTCACAGCTGCTAATAGATACCAATTTGTCAGTTCAGAGTGCCGGGGATATTTTTCAATGACTGGACTGTGAAAAAAATCACACAGCTAGGAAAAAAAAAAGGCAACTTAATTTCTTTGACAGGACTTTGTCTCTGTGTCTCAAGTTTAAATATGCACACCTACCATGCTATCACCTTATATATAAATGTGATATATGTTTTTCCCTTCACCGCGTGCCCCATGTTCTCCCTCCAGTGGCCTGAGGTATTTCATGTTGGCTGGTACATGTTGCAGCTCACATAACAAAGCACAATAAAGTCTATTGTTTGTCTTTTCCAATTGATCTGGACATTATCCATTGCGTCATAATAAAGAGGTGGTGAACAGGGACGTCTACTATGCTCGCCACTTTCCCAGCGGCACTCACCAGTGACCACATCCCTTGGCCAGAAAACATTACACCAAAATTGTTCGGAGGCTGCAGAAAGAAATTGAGCATGCAATTTCTTCCCTGGTCATTACTGCCGGACATTACATTATCGTATCCGCGTGGGTCTGCAGTTCTCATAACGCAGACATCTGCCGGAAAACACGATTTTCCAGGTTGTTCGAAGTGATGTACGCATTCTGGAGGAGTAATTGAAGAGACCAGAAAGCCATGTAGTGCAGGTTCTCAGAGAAACATCTGCCTCTTGTCTTCATTACAACCATGGACAATGCAGTATAAATACAAAACAGCATCCTTCCTGTCTCGGTTGTTATCATATTGAGCGCTTGTCATCAATCTGAAGGCTTTGAGGAACGTGCTTTTATTCGGCCCCAGAGAGAGAGACGAATGAAATGCAGAATCCATTCTGGCATACAGGCATTTAAGAGGCAACCAGGCTGTGCATGAATGTAGTTTTTTTTTGAAGACTGCCCAACAGGGAAAAAAGATCTTAACATTGACACAGTATGTCACAATGCAGCATTGTTTTTACAAAGATGTCCTGGTTCTGTGTTCCAAAAAACCAGTCCAAACCAGCCCTTTCCTGATAATCAGAAACCCAGGGGGTGGAGGGGTGGAAGACTGGAAGGGGTGGGGGTCCAGAACACCCTATAAAGCATGAGACATTGAACATATGAAAGGAAAATGTAAGGCCGAGGAGACCCCCATTGTTGCATGGATGTAATTACCCTTCCGTATGTTGCTATGGTTTGTCAGCACAGTCAGTCAGCCATTTCAAATAGTACACAAACAACATGGCAGGCTTATTTCCTGCTTAAACCATTTGCTAAGACTAGCATTCAGACCAGCTGAATGCTACTACCAGGAACTATGCATGGATGCCAAAACATGTGTTTCCTACTTAAACACATGGCTCAAAAACAAACTTTTTCCAGAGCCAATTCTCCCTCCATAGAACATCCAGGCTAAGTTCTAATGTCAGGTTTGTCGGGCTAACGGTAAAGCTGAGTGTTGAGTCAGAGTGGATAGCAGCACTCTGCTATTAAGTCCTTAAGTGCTTCACTTCACAGATGGTGGACCACAGCTTGATGCTCAACCCGGGTGAAGAAAGCAGAGACTGAAGTCCTCTCTCACTCTCCCTCTCTGACAAACGCACAGCTCCTATCGGACCAGAACAGATCTGAAAGGGTTCCAGAGCTCTCTCTCCGAGCGCTGAAACGCAGAGAGCTTGTATCACTCCAGTCGCCGCAGTGGAAAACCCTTCATCCAAAATTCTCTTGTTTTTCCTCGGGAGGGCTCGTTTTCTGGGCATAGAGGCAGAGAGATTTCACGGAGGCACTTAATTCCTCATATGTTACTGAGTGTGGTTGTGCTGATTGAGAAGCAGAGGTTGATCCCTGCTGTCCCCGGGTGGGCTCTTGGAGGTGGAGATGGAGCTTAGGCCTAAAAAGGTCAGCCCAGAGAAATTTTTAATGCAGTTGCTGGCAACTGCATGCAGCTTTTCTTCCTTTTGAACTGCAGTTGTAAAAGAGGGTACTTTCACACTAACTGATATTTTGAACTGAACTCTGCAAGGTTTTCACATGGAGATCGAGTTTCAGTTTGTACACAATAGTACTGATTCAGAACCCTTGGCTGGGTACAGTAAGGGCGCTCTGCAGCAGAAATGCACTGCGAGTTTGCACGGAGACCTGAGATGCAGAAACGTGCAGAGAGCAGCCAGGCTGAATGGCTCTTATCAGCAGGAGCTGCATGGACAAGTCTACCTCACAGATCTCTCCGGCGGTCCTGAAACGGGCACCTACTGTGCAGGAAGCCTGCAGCTCTATTCCTCAGCTTCCCTGTCAGGGTGACTAACTGCAGAGCTGCGTTTCTCTTCGTTCGACCCGGCCACGTCAAACTGCTCTGGTAAAGACTCCAACTCACAGGCCGATGCCATTTGCTATCTGCTCATGAACAAAAAAAGGAGACTTTAGGAGACTATTTAAAAAAAAAAAAGTATAAATTGTGATGTTGTAGCAGGCTTACCAGGTACATGTGTTTAACTAGCAAGTGTGCTATGGGCATGTGAAGGTGCAGACATGGCTCATGTTCCTGGAGGGCCAAAGAAAGGGTGTGGCAGAGGGCAAGCTCACTCCCAAATTAACATACAGCCCTGACCCTATATGTGCCTCCAAAATGTTCCCCCA
Source organism: Albula goreensis (assembly GCA_022829145.1). Taxonomy (NCBI): domain Eukaryota; kingdom Metazoa; phylum Chordata; class Actinopteri; order Albuliformes; family Albulidae; genus Albula; species Albula goreensis. Next base: position 6,953,483 of record CM040753.1, on the reverse strand, counting down.
GACCAGAGTGGCTCGCTTTAGACTTCCATGGGTTTGGGTAGAATGGTCCTGCATACCTAAGTGTGGGCGTTTTCAGAAAGCTTTTGCAGAGCTGAGTGAGTGTATTTACAATGCTCTTGCAGACATGATCGGGAGTGTGTAGAAGAGGTTTTAAAATGAGAGTAGTCTGGAATGAGCCACAACCCCCCCCCACACACTACCAAAGGTATGATGGATATGAAAGAGAAATGTTTGGGTGAACTCCCACTTTTTATTGTTGTATAGTAAAATATAGTCTAAAAACCCCTAAAACATTACCATATATATAATTGCCCTTTTGATGTTGCCATAGTCACTACCTCCCCCTATGAGATGAGTCAGTGGTCATTTTTGACCACTGGTCTACTGTGCTTTTCTACAGACATCGGTGGCTGTGAGCAGACAGTTTTGTAAGACTTGCGGGGGCATGACCAGGGCTCGGCTCAGACTTGCCCGTGCTGAGGGGTGGGGGGGTTGGGGGTGCTCTCTCACGCGATTTCCTCACACTGTAACTCACACTGACGTCCTCTAACGGTGGTGCTGCCACCCTCTGTCTCTGTCCTCCGGAGGACGATGCCCTCAGACAGCTCTCTGCCCCGAGGTAAGGCACTGCTGGCCTGGTAAATTACTACGATACAGCAGGCAGGTCTACCTTCCTCAAATGTCAGGAGCTCCACCGTGAGCCTGCTTAGAGGAAGGGGGCGGGGCATGACATCAGCCTGCAAGAGGGACTGTGAAGGCTCTGAGACACCTCTCTGCTGGGAAGGGTTTCTGTGTGTGTGTGTGTGTGTGTGTGTGTGTGTGTGCATGTGTGTTTGAGCGAGTGTATGCGTGCATTTATACAAGTGTGTCCGGGCAGGTATATGTGTATGTGTGCATGTATAGGTGTGTTTAAATGAGTGTATTTGTGTGCACGTAAGTGTGATTTCATGTATAGGTGTGTTTGAGTGAGTGTATGTTTGTGCATGAATTAATGTTTATGCACGTATGTGTGGGCAGGTATGTGTGTGTGTGTGTGTGTGTGTGTGTGTGTGTGTGTGTGTGTGTGTGTGTGTGTGTGTGTGTGAGTGTGTGTGTTTGAGTGACTGTATTTGTGTGCACGTAAGTGTAATTTCATGCTTAGGTGTGTTTGAGTACATGTGTGCATTTGTCAGTGTATACATTAGTGAATGACGACGGTCGTGGTGAGAGAAAGCTCACCTCTGGCCTGCTTGTGCCAGTATTCCTGAGCGGTGATGTTTCTTCATCCACAGGCAACCCTTCAGACAGGTCTTTGGAGGACAGGAGGCTCTTCATCCATGATGAAAGGGGGCCAATGTGACGGGAGGTTGGCGTGCAGATATGAAGCCGTCATGGCACGTTGGCGTGTCGGTATGATGGCGTAATGGTGTGTTTTTGGCGTGCTGGCGTGAATGGCACGGTCTCCACCTGCAGCCCATTTCAAAGGCTCTCGCATGTTTGTTTTCCTCCCTCTTGTTCTTTTACTTTGAGCTCTGGGACCTCCAGCCCAATTCTGCCAGAAAAACTGAATCATTGTTGTTTTTTTAATAGTTATTCCATTCGCCCCCTCTTTTTTCGTGTGTCTGACTCCAGAATATATGGAATTATTTTTGGCGCTATTGGAGCTGGTTTTGACAACTGTGATTAGGGCGATCTGAGACCAGCCTTTGTTGGTTTAGGTACACTGTTGCCACTTAAGAGTCTACGACTTTGTCTGAAGATCTTAACAGCTCAATACACTTTAATTATGTGTCTATTTTTACAGCTGCATTATTTTTTACGATTAATATTATTTTCATTATTTAAAAGCTGAAAGCTGTGCTACACAGTGTGTGCTATGTCCCTAAAGGGAAATAACTCAGCGCATTATCTGTACACTAGTCATTTCTGCAAGTGCAAAAGAGATCACGGACCTATTCAGCGCTCCTTCTGGCCTCCCTGTGAGAACAGCAGAGCACATATGAGGCCAAATCAATGCTCCGCACACTGGAAATAAAGATCGTGCGGATCCATGAACTGCTGAACCTGGGAAATCTGGAGCTATGGGCAGCACCCCCTTCCCTGGCTACCCTTAGTTCCAATGTTTAGACAGAATGCTACTGCCTGGGTGTTGTAGCTAGGTTCATACATCATGTTTTAAATTAAAAATGTCCAGAGGGTTGTCCCTTTAGACTGCAGCCTAGTGGAACTGCAAACGTCTGCTCTGGGATGCCAGGCTGCTTTTACCATTTTTTTAATTTTTTTTTATTATTTTTTTAATACAGTATAATAGAAGTTACAAATCATTGTAGTAACATAGAACAGAGGAGTATTGTTCCCTCATAATCCCCCTTAAAAACACACCCCTCCCTGTCCTTTCCCTTCTCCACCCCCTAATGTTGACCCCCTCCCAGCATCACATGATGTACATTGCATACACAGTATGTAACACATAAAATGCCGCAATGTCATAATGTCCTACTGTCTTATAGAACTAAATATCATGTAAGAACAAAGCAAAAATTAAAATTATAAGATACATTTATTCTAAAGAAAAATCAATATTATTGATTATTTGATTTACAATATTGAAATCCAATATTAAATCAAGTTTGTATATGGTATATGCAAGGCTACATTATTTTAGCAGAGAGAGAAGGCAGAGAAGGTACGTTTAAACTTTATGCATCAAGATTCACCTCCTAAATAAGAGTTTTCTCTTATCTATTTTTACTTTTCCATAACATAGATTAAATTGATGAGCAGTCTAATTTTGTTGTTAGGGATTTGGATGTGAAGATCATAAGCAGACAAGAAACTCCAAGACAAGGGTCGCCTACCTTGGTGTAGACCATTGAAGATGTGTGCAGAGTGCAGTTTTACCCTCAGCCTGCGGACAGAAGAGTAACAGCAGCGTTACCGTGGACACTGTTCACCACAGGCTATCATCAAACACATAACCTGCTAATCTCTACAGCATCAGGCATGTAGTGTTGGGCGGCATACACTACAGCCAGAAAAATGGACAGCTCCATTTTTCTGGCTGTATGAAAACGAGCAGCAAAAATGAGAACATGTCCAGTTCCTCTACACGGTTAAAGTACCATTTGACCCATCCATACATTTTTCATACATATATTTCATTCTGTATTATGAAAATTGCAATGCAAGATGATCCAATCTTGAAAACTGACATCTGTGAAGGAATGAGTATTTTGACTGTAAGTTTTCTGAGTTCCACAACAAATAAATTCCCAAGTGCTGCAATGCACACTCCAGCATATATTACAGATGAGACATGGCTGTACTGGCCATAAATTCACCAAGCTAATGAGGGGGCATTACCTTTTGACCGAGTGTTGTGAAACTCCTACACAACCACTGTCTGCTTCCGGTACCTCCTCTAGTAAAATCAGCAAGGAAGTTTGGCAGGAGGGAGCGATTAAGACCCTCAGGTTTCAGAGAAGATAAAACTGATGGATTGTCCAGGACAGTTTTAGCTTCATGAGCACAATAACTACACTCACATAACCGTTTTCCCAGAAAGATGTCAGTCTTTTTTATACCGACCGAGCAGTTCATGATCAATCATGAGAAGACAGAAATGAAAAGAATTTATTTAGCCTGTGTTTCCTCCCCCCAAATTGGACCTGTTCCCCTCTTGGTTATCCTGAGAGTATATTGAGCGTTATATGTTCTGTCAGAATGTATCAGGGTTGGATGTATTTTCCTGTCTGAAGACGCCTGAACCAACATTTACCTGATACAGACTTTCTGTTCAGGTCCAGAAAATTCGGTTACACATTTTCCCTGCTGTACTCCCTCCAATATCAATCAGTCTTCCACTGGGTCCTCTCAGGCTATTGTGGGAAAAACGCAGATAACAGAAGGAGTTTTTATGCGCTGTAGATGCCAATATCAGCTGAACATCCAAATCACCCCCCCCCCCATGGTCTCACAGAATGAGGTGAAGCTGTCCACCAGCCACTGATTTCAAGGGGGAGAAGGTCAAACATATTCTCTCCAGCCATCCTATCTATCCACCACACTAGTCTTTTGTGCTGTCACATATATACAAGCTTAAGTGGGAAGCAGCACACTTATATTTACATTTTCCTGCAATTACCATAGAAATGCCCAGATCCTTGCACCTATAAAACTTTACACTGGTACAAGTAAATTTAGAAATAACCCTTGAGATGGGAAAACAGCCCAAATTTGTTCATAAAAATGGGGTCTTACATATGGGATCTATCCTTCCATATCATTTACTTCCTCAGCAAACATTTAAACACCCTCATCCAACGGAAATAAGGAAGCAAAGACATTTTCAAGATGTTAGAAATGTATCCTCACTCTCACCTTCTCAGTTAGATAAACCACCACTCTACACTACATCCAGGTAATGCGCCAGGAGGCAGGGGAGCCGGTGTACTCAGAAACGGTGTGGCATTCCACACTTTCAACGCCTCTCCGCAGGGAGCTGCTATCTGTAGGTCTAAATCACAAAATAATGCAACAAACTCATTTATTTCCATGACAGCGTCCCTCAGTATCAGTATATTGCTGCTTGGTTTTATCACCGTGGGGGGACATAAATACCTAGTGCTTGAGTAAGTATCGCAAGACAGAGAGTCCGTCACATAAAGCGAAACGCTGCCGCCCCCCCTCCTCCGCTCTTCTTTTTTTTGTTTGTTTGTTTGAAGACCCTAAAAGTAAAGTCCCTAGATGAGATCCTTCTGAGAAGAATTCGGAATCCAGTGTGCCACTGCCGCGATGTTTTATTTGGATAGCCCGCGGCCGAGCCTCAGAGCGTCCGTGGCAGTGGTTTGATTGTGTTTGTACAGGAGGGAAACATTTACAGCTCGAGGCAATATCTCGCCCTCGTAGCTCTGGTTCACATCAGCCATTATCAGCTTCTTTTAATTGTACGCAGGTATGCCCCTGCCGCCCGTCCAAATGGTAATCAGGGCGAAATGTAGCCCCTAACGATATCTGATCTGGTAATTTATTCTCAGATTTTCTTTTCCATCCATGGTTTTCATTTCCTGCTCCTCTGGATTCTGGAAACGTTTCTGGAACATCACATGGTTTTGGTTTACACACGAAAAATCAAATCCAGTGCCTTCCCACAACCGCAGTTAACAAAAATAGGTACTTTAATCATTTTTATGGGTCGTAGGAGTTTACAGGTTTTTACGCATATATATTTTTCTGGGCAGAGATGCCGAATATAAATGACGCCGCTATCAGATGGGGGTGGTGAGGGTTTCGGACGGCGTGCCAAGAACAAGGAAATGAGAGGACGGGCCAAGCACAGTGGGAAAACAGAAAAGAACAGCAGGATACCTTATCAGATGGAGCCAGTTTCTCTCAGTGTGCGCAGGGTTAAAACTCTGCCTCTGTCACAAGCTACAGACAGGACGCTTCATGCAGAGGTGCACTTACAGGTACATAAATGGGCATAATCTTAATGAAATTGTCACATGTATGCTTGCATTTTTCCCAAAGATGAAAAGTCGCAGCAATCCCGTAGTAGTGCAGAAACCCACAGCAGTGGAAAGCTTAAGCATCTCCATACAGTATGTACCTTAGACTCACGTGCAAGTATTTGCAAGATGACTCATTCCTTAAAATTTTCAGTCACGCACGCACTGCGCACACCGCTTACAGCACGAGGGAAATGCATTCAGTTGCAGTTTGTGTACACAAACAGAAATACTTTTTCCTCGTGAATACCATTTAGATAATCATCGCACAAATTCTCATTACGTTTCTGCTTGATTGAGGCTCTTTGGTGAGAAAGGACACGGTGACCTTGCGCACAAATGCTCTCTGCCAGCGCTTTACCCATTTATCACCTTTACCCATGTGATTGCATGCAAATTGTTTGTCCACAGCAGCACAAAGGATGGATGCTCACAAATGAAGTCATGTCACCGAACTGCTCTGAAAATGGCAATTTTATATTCTGCAGGCCTAGCAGTTATTTTCCCTGTCCTTTTCGTTATTATACTGCACAGCCATGCCAAAACAGCTCTCATTATTGGTAATTTCATTTTGTTATTCAGTGTCAAAGGTAGCTCCTCATTAGCCTCATTTATTAGAGACTAATTAACATCAGATACAGGCCAGCTGTTGCTGTGGTGCAGGTTTGCCCATGTAGCATGGGAAAAAATCAATAAAAAGACCTCAAATCTGTTGTGTCACCTGAGGGTGAACTTTGTCAAAACAGGGATGTGAAATGTCCTGTAGAGTCCAATATTTTCAGTGCTCTTATAAACAAATATTGAGTCACTTTATCATATCCTCTGACTACCGATGGAATAATGGGCATTGATTTAATTTTTTTTTTAAAGGAAACTAAAATAAATAGCATGGTCCTTCAGATCTTTAACGTGGGTAGCTAATGTTTTTGTTCCTTGACTTTCCAGGCGGTGGAGTTGAGTTGAATTATCAAGGCTGAGTCACACTCTCCGCTTAGTTACACCACTCACTGTGTTTTTGTTTTGTCCCCAAAAGTGCACAGTGTTCTCATATTGTACCAAAACCTCAGATCATAGAAATTTCAAAAGTGATTTTATGCTTTTCTTAGAGTTTCTGCTCAGGTTATTTGGTCCTCTGTAAAAGCTGTACCATCTGTAACATAATATCTTTTGCCATTTATCTTTTTGATAGATTCCAGTTGATAGGTGCCTGTGCCAGGTCTGTGTGGTTTAAATCACACGAACAGGAAGTAGCTGCGATTCCAATAGGAGATTTTTTTTAAAAGAAAAAAATATGAGAAAAAAAAACTGATCCTTCAGTAACGTGTAAAGTAGAAACTCCCCAGATAACTTCACAGATCACCAGTGCTTGCATGGACTAATCAGATCAGCTTATAGGATAAAGGCAATGGCTTTGGTTTGGCAAATACCGGCCTTAGCTACAGTACAGGGTTTTCCATAACAGAGACTGTAGAGTATGGATGTTCAACTTTAATATTTACAACAATAAAGAGCAGACCCGCAGCAATGACAGGCCCAGACCAGGCAAACCTTTCTTTCCTAAACAGGACCAAATGGAAAAGAAACAGCCCTTCACTTGTGCAAAAAAAAAAAAAAAAATGAAATAAACAAAAATAATAAAAGACGGCTACCTCATATCTGCAATGTATGCAAGAACTTATCTCACGGCCTGTAAGAAATCATTTCGGAGGAAAGTCAGAAAATTTACTCTCAGCCAAAGATACTCAACCTTTCACTGACATGTGCATTTTCAGACTGGGATCGTTGTTCAACACATTTTTTCCATCCATAAGATGTGATATATAACTGGAAAATGACAGGATGAGCCTAGCTGGCCTCTAGCATCCATCTCCATCTTCTCTCTGCTCACGTCTCAATAACCTGGGGGCCAGTTGAGAGAAGGAGCCCCTTCCTGATACCTTCACACATGCAACAGCGGAGGGCATCAGTGCAACAACCTGCCACATCATGTCTATAGCCACTGCCAGCTAGCCTGACCCCCTCCCAGTTCAATTAAAAGGTATTACATCACACCTGAAGGGGAGGGGGAGTGGGGGGAGTGGGGGAGGGGGGAGTTGGGGAGCAGGAGCCAAAGGAAGACAGGGTTGTGAGTGTGGGAGACAGAGGGAATGTGAGGTAATGTGACTGTGTGTGATGAGTTTCGCCAGACAGGTCTGCCTGTCCTCCCATTAACCTGGGCAGCTGTTAGATTCAGGGATGGGAATGGGGGTGGGAAGGGGGGGTGGGGTCACAGCAGCTGCCCCATTGCCCCTGACGCATGCACAGACACACAGCGCCTGTGGTTTAGACCTCATGAGCCCATCGTGGGGGTGGGGAGGGAGGGTGGTTGTGGGAGAGTGGCTCTGTTTGTTACTGTTGATTAGGAGATCGGGGCTCCTCATGACAGCAGGTGGTGGAGGGATGTGAACCGTTGACTGAAGCCCAAGAGCTGGATCTGGAACAGAGCACCTCGCCGCGCCGTGCGGACGGGGCGCCCAAAATGTGGCCACCAGACTGCCGGAGGGGTGTGGCCCCCTGCTTCTCCCCCCGGGCCTCAGACCTCACACCGCCCCGGAGAGAAGGAACTGCGGCTGTTTGGATCTGGCAGCTACGCTCCTTCACGGTGGAGCTCTGCCCAAAGGATGGGCCGGGGCTGGAGATGGAATCCTCAGCAAATGAGGACCTGCGAAAGGGCAGATTTATTCCCATTTTTATGAAGAGGTCAATGGTGCGGATTAGCAGCAGCTATGGAAAGTGCAAATATAAAGCGTACCCTCTGTGCTTCACACGGCATTACGCATTTACATACATGAACAGAGGAAGCATTTAAGTACAGATGGAACAGTTCTTGCGAAAGTAACTCAAAGGATTTCTGATATCTTTTTTTATACATTTTTCTCCCCATTTTATCACCCTAGTTAGGATTTTACAACTGTGTATTTTTCAGTCATGTAAGAAACACTGCAGTTTAAAACTTTTTCTCTAATCAAACATGGTCGTCAATGCACCAGGGGATTTGCGCGGCATAACTTAAACCCCTAAGGTACAACAACAGAGCTACAGCAGTGGGCATGGATAATATCGGTGAGCAAACAAACAGGTAGTTTGCAGGCACAAAAGACGTAGGAACTATTCAACACATTTTGAGAAAGCACTTTGTCACCCCTCACTTTAAAATGCTTGCTACGCCTCTGGCAGGCACCCGTCACGCTGTTAGGGGGAGCTTCATCTGTCAGATTGAGTCTTGTTGAGCAGGGGAAGGCTCTTTTTGTGATGTTCACCCTCAGGCGAAGGAAGCAGCAGCTCATACAGCCCATGGTACCTCACAGTAAGAGCTGTGGATGGGGAGGCCCTGCTCTCCATGGGCCCCCGGGGCTACAGGCACGCACCATCATCCCGAGGGGTAAATCTCTCTCAGGAGGCCGGAGACACAGACAAACAGCGTGCCTGCGCAACGGCACTGCGGTCGAGGCTGGCCGAGACCGGGGCTTTAACGTCTGCGTGATCGCAGCGGAGCTACGGCCGGCCGAAGCCCGGGGAGCGCCACGGCGTGTGTAACTCTGTGCTGCCGAGGAAAGCCGAAAGCCCTGCTTCTCCAGGACATAAATCCTGCGGGATTTCGCCCCCCCTGCCCTCCTCTGGGATAGCAACTAAATCTGGGTTAATAAGTACAGCTCACCACCAAGAGAGAAGGGGGCCGCTGGGCGATCCCCCCTTCGCCAACATTTATTCCCCATAAATCATTTGAGCTCAGGCCCTTTTGAAGTGGCTTTCTCAGCCTCCTAGCAGGAAGAGTCTGCTCAGAGTGCTTTCCAGGCAGCGGGGAAGGTGAACCCCCCCCCCCCAAACCCCTCTCAAGTGCGGTTTGCTCAGCCAGGCACATACCTTCACAGAGCCAAAACAAACCCCCATAGCAACAAGGACCATAATCAGCATAATCAGCAGCATTATGGGGTCCGCTGTGTAACGTTCGTCTCTCCACTGCAAAAAAAGTCCAATTTCAATGCGAAATTTACACAACAAATTTTGTTTTGTGATCTTGTCTTACCTGGTGTTTAATCACCAAGATTATGTATTTTTTTTTTACCTCATTATTTCAGTATATTTCTGTTTTTAAGACATACTATCAAGTAATACTATTGCCAGCCAATTTTTCTCATTAAAAAAAAAAAAATCTATTACAATATATTAAAATCGTATTCTGGTTTAGCATTTTTTTTTTTAAAGTTGTGTTTTACTGTGTTGTGTATGTTGTTTGTGTTTGGGGGGTAAGGATGTGGCTCAGCAGGACGGGCTCCCGGCCAGCCAGGCACGGCCCTGTGAAATAATGATGCTGCCCCTTCAACCGGTGCCACTTAGCGCCCTTGCCACCTTATCAAATTAACACCATGCACATTATGTTCATCAGGAAACGGCAGAGTAACAGCAGATGGTTAAGAGCGTTAGCAACAAAAAGGATATACCTGCCAAAAAAACAAACAAACACCACAATCACCTTGCCAGTTCTCTCCAGTTCTGTGTTTAGGCTGTCGCAGTAGCTGTTGTTGTAGTGTGTTTGTGGCATATGGCAGGCTCAATGATTACTAATATTTTAATTATACTTTGTACCATATTAATCCCTATTAATCTTTCCCTCCTGACCCAGGTGCTTCATTGTACATAGAGGGATAGTAGGGTTCTGGCATCAGGCAGACTGCAGTGCTGGAAGGATGGATGGGGGGAGTGCGAACGAGGGTGGGGGTGCCATGGGAGACTGGTGGCTTTTTTGTCTGCTCGCGGTTCATGTCAGGTAGCTGGCAAAGCCGGCATGTGTTTGTTTTGTTGACTATTATTTAGTTCTTATGTATAATTCACTGAAATGCTCGCAGAGGGTCTTTTGAGAAAATGCCCAGCCATTTATTTATTTCTTTCTTTTCTTTTTTTCTTCTCCCCCAATTGTAAAGGACTGTGGAGTGTGATGCTAAGGCTGTTTTTTGGCCGCAGTACAAGAACACCCTCCAGACCATGGGAGGGGCTGCTGGGAGCCCTGGATTTAGTTCCCTTTGCAGTGTTACAGACTACGCAGGCTCCCTGGGCCTGCAGGCTTCATGGATTTCCCTTTGTCCTGGTGACCTGCAGAATTATATGCACACATACACGTATGCACACACACACACACACACACACACACACACACACACACACACACACACACACACACACACACACACACACACACACACACACACACACACACACACAGTTCTCTCTGTCCATGGTCTAAATTATTTATTATATAACACATTTACATCACAGACGAACAACACGCTCCGTTGAAATCACATAACTCAACTCACACACAAGTACGTGTGCACAACTACCCACAGGCCTGGTACATTACATTAGCCCAGAGATCACGGCATGAGACAGCTTGGGGTGTGCACCGCGATGTCGCTCACAGGAGTCACATAGAGATGGGGCAGAGTACAAGTACGATGGTGAACCACAACAAAAATAAATAGGCTTTTCTGTCACTGCTGTTTACAGTGTGGAAACCACAAGCAGGCTGAGAAGAGCGCGGGGGCAGCCCCGCTGGCAGCTACGGGGGGAAAGAGAGCGCGGGACAGCGGGCTGGAGGGAGGGCGGCCAGCGGCACATGATACGTGTTATATACGCGATGATGGCGGTTTGGAACGGGATCGCCACAGTGAGAATCGAATGCGACGGCCATCCACTGCACACTGCAGGGCACGTGCGAGGAGAAGGGGTTCTTTCCTTTGGCAGAAGAAGAGGAACGCTGATTGCACAATGTACGAACGAGGGCCCTACGCCATGTTATGAAAGTAAAGTTATTAGAACCGCAAGGAGTCTGCAGACCAGGCTGCAGAGAGCCCTGTGTATATTATCATTTCGAGGGTTTCTATGGAAAATAAATGCCGTTCTTTTAATATATGTATATATTTTTTGTTCTCCGAATTACTTAAAAGTTAATAGCTTTCATTCGTCTCGTGATAAAACCACTAACACTTTGTCACGGCAGGTTTTTTTAAAATTTTTTTCCCCCTCCAAACTGCCCGTTACCAGCTGGCTGATTCCAGTTCTTTAATTCTGCACTTATCTGTTAATTTGAGAGCGGGGCTTTGCTCGCTCGTTGGCACTCTTTGATTTATGAGGAGGAGAGGGAGAGCTGCTCTTCCCTGCGGATATCAGATAGCGGCGCTCACGGTGGTGCGTTCATCTTTATCATTAAAGGCGCACACTTTGTCTCCGGCGAGACGAAAGGAAACCCAAGAGCCCCTTTTCCGAGAAGAGCGGCGGCGGCTCACTCTTGGTGATGGAGAGGTTGGTCTGGCAGGCCAGAGTCACTCGAGTTTAGCTCTCAATTTCTCTCCCTTCAGGACTCTAATGAGAAACACTTGACATCACGGCATGTCCAGAACGCATGCTTTCTGTCCTCTTTACAAGATAACAGCAGAGGAGGAAAGTTTAGGGACAGAACGATGGGCTAGAGAGAGGAGGAAGAAAACCGAGAAAAGAGAGGCAGAGTGAGGGAAGGTAAGCAACGTATGGTGATATGGCCAAGAGAAGAGTGCTTTTATCTAAACGAGCAGTGATTTTTCTGCACAGACACTAGACTCCAACCCCGTCTTACCTCTCAACTGATACACGTAGGAGAAACTGCCTACCTCCGGTCTCAGACAACCAGAAGAGTTCTTCATTTTTAACCCAGTGAGAGCGTCAGTGTGGGGTTTTCTCACTCTCACAACAAAAAAGTACACGCAATACCAGTGAATTTACCAACTGTAAGGGAGTAAAAATGCATTAAATTGTTATACATCAATAAACATAATTTGTTGACTCAGCATTGCTGCTCACCAATAGTAAGCAACAGTCTTGGACCATAATTTTACATATCTCTTCCTTATGTTCCTTAATTTCACCATATGAATTTGCCTACAAGAGACACTGCACTCCTTTTAACAACTCTATGGGAGCTGGATGCAGTGACCCATCCCAGAAAGGCACGCTCAGCAGGTACGCACAACCCCAGCCTTCCAGCCTGGTTTTTATTCTGCATCAGTGGCATTTCCTCTTGCCCTTAGAGAGCTGGTGAGTGTGCAGGTTTTTCGTTGTTTCCCAGCTCTTACTTAATCAGTTAAAACAGTTGGTTTCTATTCTTAAGGTGGAAACAAAACTCAAGCACCTTGTAACCCTCCAAGGGAAAGAGTGAATTCTGCTGTTCTACACAATCCCGTTTTCATGTCGTAGAGTCCTGGCCAAAGTTCCTACAGTGAGGCCATGTGTTTTCTGTCGCTTGATCTTTCAGGGCTAGGAGGAGGGGTATCTCCTATCGTTTGAGGTTTCCTGGACAACCACAAACTGCCAAAAAAGCCCTCAGGACACTGGTTAAGGACTCACTAAACATCAAAATTTAGTTGTCCTAAATTTATTTAGTCATTTAATTGATGCTAATTAAGTGCAATTACTTCAGGTGAATACTGAAACAGGAATGTGTTCTCTGGTTGGTTGTGTTGTCCGTAGAATTATATAGCATAATGCAATCAGTTTGCTGGCTTGCTCCGGACCCATTATAATCGGCCACTTAATTAATCTCTGTGATATCGAGCACAATCATTTTATTATGTAACCAGAAAGAATGGCTGCTGAGACCCTAAGGCCGTGCATAAACAGTAGCACTCAATGTTTTTTTTTTTCACAAATCTGTTCTTTATAAGCATTTCACACAATACAAGTGACCAGATCAGATGAGTGGGCTCACACATATGACTGGCTTGTGATCATTTCCTGAAATTACTGTGCAAGGTATTATTGTATTACTTGACATGGAGTGATGATGTAAGTCAATGCTGTTTCCCAGAAATGACAAAAAAAAAAAACAGGGCAAAATATTTAACTTGGTTAGACAAATACTTTATTTTAACTATGTGTAAATATAGTCTAAATGATACTTTAAAAAAAAAAAAAAAAAAAAGGGACTGATTGCTGTTTAGATCTCAAAGGAAGGATCACAGAGTCAAATTTAAACCAAATCTCGGACTACTGAATAGGGGTTCAGAAAAAGCAGGGCCTCACTTACAGTATGCACCGCATGCGTAAGGGACCTCTGTGGGTCCATGTCAAACTGTACTGGAGACAGTGGCGTGTGGGAATGAGGGACTGGCTGAGACTGAATAGAGCCGGGCAAAGCCAATATGCCGAGGCGAGGAGGAACACAAGAGCCGATGTCAGTTTGGTTAATATGCAGCGGGCAGGATACTGGAAATGTCACCTGAAAGGCGAGGCATGCAATTCTTCAATCCATATCTGGCTGCGCTGCTGTGGCCATGGTTTCCAGAAGCAAATAAAATACATAAAAATAAGCTAATAAACATATAGATTGTCTCAAAGCAGATTAATATTTTTTTGCCACCCGATAGAAGGTTTTGGTCTTTGAAAATACCACGGTCGGACGTGCGTGTTTAATGTTGAGCGTTAAACACAGGAATGCGCGCAGCTTTCGGGTGTTTTGAATAATGGCCCACTCTGCAGACACTTGACCTTTAAAGGCCGCATGAATAAACGCATGTAAATCCGTCGTTGCGCGCTGGCATCCTGCGCAGCGCTGGGATACTGAGCGCAGAGCGGAGGGCAATGAGAGCAGGCCTTTGAAATCGCATTGGGATGCGCCGCCCGTCTCCTCACGCACAACTCGGGGAACGTGGAGTCTGGAAACGCAGTTCATCTGGAAAGACTGTGGTCAAATGAAAAGAATCGCGGCCCCAATGCTGAACCTTCGTTTACGAACAGGTCCACTTGACTCCATGCGGTCATTTTCCACCTGCATATGCTGTTTGGAAATTGGTGTTTCCAAACCCAAGTCTGAAAATTAATATCAGCAAAAGTTCAGCTATAAATGTGAATTTTGAGTTCTGACCCCCAAAATGATTTCTTGCATGTTGTAACATGTAATCTGTATGTATTACAGATGTGGTGGCAGCTATCCTGTTTGTAAAGATACTGAGGAAATGAGGTGGCTATACATTTCCAACTAGTTCGGTGAATTTCTACATTACCACTCTCTGCTTCCATTTCACAAGTGTTCCTATAAGTGAAACAAGGAAGTAAGTTTGGCTAGAATGGACTCTTTAAAGGCTAGGTGGGTTCAAGGAGAACAGTGTGTCTGTCATCTCATTGGCCATTCATTGTATGTTCATCAGGGTTCAAAAAAAAACATTCTGGAGAACAGTGTGTCTGTCATCAGTCATTGGGTGAAGCCATTCATTGGCCCACACATTCTGCTGCAGAGGTGTGACCACAGGAGGCCTGGAGCCCTTCCACTCAGTCCACCTAAAACCACTTGCTCTGATTGTTGTTGCAAGCAAAAGTCCTCATACAGCCATTTCAGTTTCAATATCAGATCTTTCCTGGACACCTACAAAATGAGTGTGTAAAGTTTCTTTGAATGAAAACTCATAAAGTGCATATTTTTGTTTCCCCATAGCCTTGCCTTCTCCTTAAATGAGCAGGCTGTTTGAATGGGGTTTACACATTCATGCATTCATAGCTAAGAACCACAACCCGGCTAATGTGACAGTACTGGTGAATATCTAATAGCTCCCACAACCCCTCAAAACCTGTGGTGTCCCAGAGTGGAAGCATGCAGAACCAAACAGCCACAACCCATACAGACAAATCTATGGAGGCTGACAAATGGAAGTGGACACAAGTCCAGTTGTGACATCACAACTGGAGCAGTTTTCAAACCACTTGCATAACATCCTGGCCTGAAATAGAATAAACATATCCCTTGTCAGGAGAGTGCTGAAGAGGTCCTGCCCCCTTGCTGCAGCTGATGTCAGCCTGCTCTCGGCTGATCCACGAAGGGGCTATTTGGGGCTGTTTTTGGCGCCCCCTACAGAAACTGTCACCCTTCAGTGGTGCCGCCCGCTCCGCCCACCCCCCACCCCCACCCCGCAGTCACACATGATGCGCAGCAGTGGCATGTGCAAGAACGGCTCTCCTACGCCTTTGAACTGCAAGCCTGCAATTAACCGTAATTATTCCAGCGTGTGATCGGGATCGGGCTCGGGCTCCGTGCCCCGGCAGAACACGCAAGCGCATCGAGCGCGTGAGGATCTGCAGCAAAGACTGGAAAAAAAAAAAAAAAATGAAACCTGTCTATACAGCGGAGGTACATGTTTATGTATTTACGGGATGGAACCTTATCAAATCGATCACCAGACCTGTAGAAAACATATGGAGCATGAATCAGTGAGACTGGGGGAAAACAGACTGATGGACATGACAGCTGGCAAAGAGGCAAAAGTGATGATGTGGTGAAATTCTTCTTTCAATCTCTGGGAAGAGGAAGAAGTGATTGGGGCGAAAAAAAAAAAAAACTAAACTAAAAAGCTTTATTTGGTCAAAGGTGTTCTTCATACTTTGAGAGAAACTGCAATGCAGTTGGACAGTGAGGGGGGTGGTGGGGGGATGGGGTGGGTGAGTTCCTTTGTAGCTCATTCCTGTGTGCACCTGAGGGAATAGCAGGGCACAGCCCATTCACTCTGTATGGGGAAAGCACACAAGACAGCACATACAAGGCAACCGCACTGTACGATGTTGTACTTTAATACAGTACTGAAATTCCAGGACTTACGCTGCCCCCTGCTGGTCAGTAAAATCATTACTTTGTGGGGAGGATTGAGAAGCTGGTTGGGCTGAAAAAGTGGTAAACTGCTATAGTGAAACAGCAAACCAAACAGCAACCTGTCTGAACAACCTGAATGCAGCATGCTGACTTACAGCTAGGACACACTAAATTGTCTTGGCATTGTGCTCTGAAGAGTGTGCTCCAAACTCTCTATGTCCAGTGTCTTATTACAGTCAATTAGAAAATCCTATAATTGTAACAATTAAAAAGGTGTATGCTGTTCTGTCTTTCATCCCATACATCTTCCATTATGCCCTGTCATATCGATTCTGATTTCATATTGCGTTAGTTCACATTACAATCATCAGCATCTCCTAAGGGGAAAAAAAAAAAACTAAATGCCTAAAACAAAAACAGCTTTCAATATGAGATTTGCAAACTCTGGAAAACTGTAACAATTCAAAACAGCAGCAGTCACCATATTTAAAAACTGAATTACCTGAGATGTGGTCCAGGTAGTACAGGAACGTACACTGCAGTGTATAACATGTCCTCACTAGCCCTCTGTACTTAGCAAGCCCATAATGTCAAACTGTGTTTATATTGCACTCCCTAAGCTCTGAGCTGCGCCTGCTTGGAGCACCGGGGGAGCGTATTAAAGTTTATACGTATAATTAAGCATGAAATGAAGCCCCTTGTCACACCGGGCCGTGGGTTTGCGTGTGAAAGATGAGCGGTCGCTGTAGAAACGGGCTGAGGGAGGGGTACGTTTGTGCGTAGGAGACAAGTGGCCATCGTAAAACTGGTCCGCTGGGGCAGACTGTCATTAGCTGGGCCCCTTCCACATCCGCCTCAAAAAACCTCGAATGTAAGGGTAAACTGGCAGCACCGCAAACATTTGACACCCATAACTGTCAATAAAGGCCCACTTAACTTTTTCTTATGCTGTATATTATATCCCGCAGTGAAAATTGTGATTGGAATTGAAAATGTCTGAACATTGACATGTCAGGAAAAAGTATGAAAGATTTTCCAATAAAAGCAAATTTTCTGACTTGCTCCTGAAACGACTCCGTGTGCCATGTCTTACATTCCTGCAAATGTCATAAATGTGACATGGCGAACCTTGTTAGTAAAGCAGCCGATCAAACGAGGAAGTTTCCCTTTTCCAAGCAGCTCCTGCATCACCTCTCAGCTTCTGTTTTATGGGCATTTCTTTGGGTAAAACCAGGAAATTATTCTGGCTAGAGAGGACTTTCAATATCAAAGAGTATGTGGAAAAAACAGATGAGATTTACAATGTTCAGTGTTTATTTTCCATATTTATCACAAAGCAAGTCTTCAAAATGCAGACTAGTATTTTTCTTTATATAAACTGTACACAAAAGCAAGGCACTATACATGTTTTTTTTTTTTTTTTTGAGTTTGTATAGAAAGAGTCGTTCAGGAAGTCCATGCCATTTACAATTTCGTTGATATTAGCACCTGAAAGGTAACAGAGGGCACGGCGAATACGGCAGAAGCTTCAGAATGCATGGAGCAGTTCATACTGTATATGGCATGGAGGCTGGCTGTCTTTCCACAGGAGACTAGTTCTTCCACCCACTAACCAATATATGACACAAACCCCTTCAAAGTGAATACAACTTTTTTTTTTTTTTGTTTACCTCCACAGAATACTATGTTTTCCTATAGGGTGTTTATATAAATTAAAATTATTTATAATGCACAAACACACACGAAATAACACCTCACAGAGAGCTTTATGGAAGCAAACGGATAAGTATGTGGCTGAAGGATGGTCGGGGGTGATCTGGGGGGGGGGGGGCATGGCGAAGATCGGCTTGGTACTGAGCTAATAAGTGCATGTTAATGGCTGTGCTGCTGCAGGAAGCTCTCACTCCACAAATACTCAGGACTCTCCCACACTGTTACAAAATGACAAAGAAACAAAATACAAAAAAGAAGAAATGTTTAAAAGGGGGGAAAAAAAACGCTACATGAGGCTGGAAAACCTCAAGACATCCTCGAAATCCTCCAGGAATCCCCTTCCTCCTTTGCTCTTGGGAGGGGTCGGTCACCCCCAACGCCTTCAGTTTGGGGTGGGAGTGTGTGTGTGTGTGTGTGTGTGTGTGTGTGTGTGTGTGTGTGTGTGTTTGAGGGAGTGGTGGGGGAGTGTGTGTGTGTGTGTTGAGGGAGGGGTGGGAGAGTGTGTGTGTGTGTGTGTGTGTGTGTGTGTGTGTGTGTGTGTTTTGAGGGAGGGGTGGGGGAGTGTGTGTGCGTGTGTGTGTGTGTGTGTGTGTTGAGGGAGGGTGGGGGAGTGTGTGTGTGTGTGTGTGTGTGTGTTGAGGGAGGGGTGGGGGAGTGTGTGTGTGTGTGTGTGTATGTTGAGGGAGGGGTGGGGGAGTGTGTGTGTGTGTGTGTGTGTGTGTGTGTGTTGAGGGAGGGGGGGGTGTGTGTGTGTGTGTGTGTGTGTGTGTGTGTGTTGAGGGAGGGGTGGGGGAGTGTTTAAAGTGTTCTCAGTGGCAGGTCAAGTCCAATGGCACCCAGGAAGCCATGGTCAGGTCAGAATTGACTCCTCTAAAACAGTCCTTTGGCCTTCTTCACGTTCACCTGCTTCCAGCCCGGCAGCTTCTCGTACTCGTCCCTCGTCATCTCCAACGCTTTCTGCGGACGCGAAAGGAGAACATTAGAAACAAGGCAGCAGAAAGAAGCACACACACAAAGGGTGCAGTTACAGTATTGAATAGTCTTTCATTCACGCACGCTAACCTCTTCTACATTGACACAGTGTTAAAAACAACCTCAACATCAGCCGAGAGTTGGCATGGTGCAATGGAAATATCCGTGCTTTAAAGCTGCAGTAGGTAATTTTATATTAAAAATGACCGAATTGTATTTATACACGTGTAGCTAATGGCAACTGGACCCTGTGTGAACAATATTCGGTCCCTCACACAACGTGCTTCTCTCTGTATTTGTAAAAGAAGGAATTCAGACCAGGGATGACTAGCCAATAAGGTCCATTGCCTGCGTGGTGCTGTAAGAGGCTGGCCTTTCTGTCAATCAAATTGTGCAGTCCAATCAGAAGGGTTACATGAGAGCTCATGGGAGGGCTTTTTTTCCTGTTCTTACCACTGCAGCTTTAACCTCAGACACATTTCTTGGTGACTTTGCTGTCACCGAACAGCAGACATAGGTGCAAGTATTAAACATGGTCTCTCTTTCTGCACATGGAGTAAGAGTCAAAGCACTATATACTGTATATAGTGTGGGGAAATATTTATCACAATGTCAGGCCAAGTCAAAACCAAACAAAAAGGTGAAAGGACTTATCACAGTGTCCAATTTTTGTGTGGTCAGAATTCACATTCATGTGAGAGATCGGCCATTTCCATGCTTTATGCTGATGGTAAAGCATGGCATGGATTCTTAAGGAATTTTATCATAAACGGCTATTTATGCTTACAATGTATACTGCCAACAGTATTGGTGCTGTTACATTGCAATATTACCACCACGTTGAAAATCCACTGCGGTGCAAATTCTAAACAACCTCAGAGTGAAAGCAGACTAAACCCCATGCAACCGTGGGAGTGACAAAGATCAGTTCTAATATGTTTGATCCACACCTTGCTGGGTTAGATAGACGAGAGAGAGGGGGTGGGGCTGTGGTGACAAACAAGCAGGGAGAACTATGGGTGATGTAGTCCAATCTCTCAGAGGTCAAATACACGGGACAAAATCCAACCAAAAAACAGGCGAGGATGCTGTGTGGAACCACCCGTGCTTAGTGCTTGGAACTCACCTTCCCAGAAGACCCTACACCCTGGAAGGTGAAGTGAAGAGTTAACCTTGGCCATGACTGAGTGGAAGCAAATAAAGCCACACAGAACCCTTTGACCACTCAATTAACCCTCTCAGCCTCTTAAGAAAGCTCTTAACTCTTCCATGCCCACCTGGTCAACATTGCTCTTTCCCACACTTACACACAACGCATGTACTTGTTAACACAGTTGAGCGTTCACACAAACACTCACACAAAAAACACCAACATACACACAAGCGCACACACACACACACACACACTCGTGAGAGTGCAAATAGTTGTGTACCTACACAAACATTCACATGCAAGTACACGTATGTGCACAAACACACACACACACACACACACACACACACACACACACTTTCCCCCGAATGCAGACAGCCACAGGCCCGCGAGACGCTGAAGGCCGGGGGAAAGGCAGAAAGGAATCCGCCTGGTGTGAAATCGACGTGTGTGGGCCCCCCCACCACGGGACGGATTCCACCCCCCCGCTGCGGGGAACAGGCCCTCACAGAGGCCTCGTTACGTGAACACACACAACTTTGAGAACGGTCTCACAGGAGCCGTGTGGCACAGATCTCTACGAGGCGCCGTGATCTGCGAGCGGCCCGCTCTGCTCTCTCACACCTGGCTCCTTCCCCATGGGCTTCTCAAAAGTCCAAGAGCGTTCACGTTCTCATGTACTCAGTTACCCCGCTCAGTGATGTCAGGCCGGGGTACGGAACACCATGTAACACTCATTCCGACGAACACTGGCGCTTTGTTGACGTGTCGCAATTAGTTTTACGGCCAGTGACGTAAGGCTAAGGAGCATTAAGGAGCATGCAGCGCACATTGATTGCGGGCTTTATTTTGCTTTAATAATGCCTTTGTGCCCTGCGCAGCTGCGCTCTGCAGAAACTGAGCCGGCCCTGGAGCCGGGCCGCAGGGGGAGGGGAGAGAGCGTCCCCTCAGAGGCCTTCCTTACGGGCAGCGGGGAACGGCACAGCTGGGGTAATCACAGAGGAGAGGAGCGGAGAGACCCACAGCTGTTCCCCACTCCCAGTTCCCAGCTCTCTTGCTCTCCAGGGCTGCTGCTCTGCTCCTGCCCACTCCTCTAGCCTCTCTGAAGGGCTGTAGCCGGTGCTGGGTGGCTCACTGGTCCAAAGGGTTTTTCACATAACTAACGCTCGAGTTTTCTGTTTTTACTGATGTTTCGAGAAAGATTCATAGACTTTTTTTGGAAAGAAAAATTCAATTTATACTCATTTTCAACAGGATTTTTTTTGGTTTTCATGTACCAAAATAATTTACAGTTTGTATGAGATTACTTAAATACTCTGGTAAATGGCGCCCTCTTGTGGTGAAATTTGCCAAGCCGGCTATAACAAAATAGAGCAAAAGGGAAGGGTGAAATTCCTAATGTTTTTAATGTTACAAATATGAATTCATTATTAATTAATTATTCACTGTTTTAATATTGGATTGAAAATAATTAAACCTGAATGACGTGAACATACTTAATTTATCCTGGGGACAGAGCAAGTAAAAAAAATGCATGAATGAGTGCAATTTTTCAGAGGATTCAGAAAGATTTTTCCACCTCTAGTTCCTAACAAAATGTAGCTCCAGGACAGGAACAAAGCTAACGGTTTGAAAAAGAAAAAAAAAAAAGAGCACTGACTTAGATGTCAAAACAAACCCATTTTTCAGCATGTCAACACACTGTAACCTCCACAGTCTGACCAAGAACAAACAAACAAACAAACAAACCCTGACCACACAATACAATCCCACTTCCCCTGTATTTTAATCAGACTTTGGGAGGGACCGCCCGCAGCTGCTCATTGGGCTGCTCATTCCCCAAAACAAAACAGGAAAAGCGCATCTGGGTTATGTATGTTTGACACGTATGTATGTGGGATATACACACAGCATTGACTGTGGATAAAGAGTAGGGCATCACAGGGGTGGAGTCTCACCTCAAACTCTTCATCTGATAGGTAGATCTCCAGGTGGAGGGGGTCCACGCCCTCGGGCAGGGGGCGTGCCAGCAGTTCGGCCAGCGGGTACGTGGTCTTGCACAGCCGCGCCAGCACATCCTCCACCAGGATGATCTGGTTACACACCTCCGCCTCCTGACCAATCAGAGACAAGCGCAGGGGTCACAGCAAGTCACAAATGTACAAATCGCACAGCACAGCCCAGCCCAGACAAGTTCGCCTTCGATCAGTAGTCATAGATTTAGAGAGCTATAATCTCTCCCTTCTGCTTGGGTAATTTATGAAATGTATTGTTTATGATCAACTATGTAAATCTGGGATTACATTTTCTGACTGTGTCAAAAAATGTTTTTTCCTTTAATCAGTCGTACAATATGGCTCCATAGCTGTCCATAGTTAGACACCCGAGTAAGTGCTTCAAAAGGCAAACTCCGGTCAAGCCTGGTCAGTGGTCAGGGCAGTGGTCAGTGTGTGGTCAGGACAGTGGTCTGTCTGTGGTCAGGGCAGCGGTCGGTGTGTGGTCAGTGTGTGGTCAGGGCAGCGGTCGGTGTGTGGTCAGTGTGTGGTCAGCGCAGTGGTCAGTGTGTGGTCAGGGCAGCGGTCGGTGTGTGTTCAGTGTGTGGTCAGCGCAGTGGTCAGTGTGTGGTCAGGGCAGCGGTCGGTGTGTGGTCAGGGCAGCGGTCAGTGTGTGTTCAGTGTGTGGTCAGCGCAGTGGTCAGTGTGTGGTCAGGGCAGCGGTCGGTGTGTGGTCAGTGTGTGGTCAGGGCAGCGGTCAGTGTGTGGTCAGTATGTGGTCAGGGCAGCGGTCGGTGTGTGGTCAGTGTGTGGTCAGGGCAGTGGTCGGTGTGTGGTCAGGGCAGCGGTCAGCGCTCACTTTCTCCGTTATCTCGGCGATGTCCTCTCGGTGCTCCCAGCTGGGGAACATGTTGGTGAAGGTGAGCGGCTCCAGACCTGCGTGGATCAGGTACGACTTCGGGGGCTTCTTCTCGTTTTTCTCTGCGATGGAGGGATGAAGGGGAAAACGAGTATGACGAGGATGAACGGGTCAGACATGTTCCAATAAATTCTACTAAAACACCAGAAGTAATTTTTACTATATATTTTTTGGCTTTGCATAAGCCATACTTCATTACAGAAATTATCTCTAATCAGAGAGGGGCACCTCAATTTTTTGAAAATGACACACTTTTGTTCTATTAGTTGTCATATTCCCTTATTATGGGCTAGGGGGCAAAGATGCATGAGGTGTTTCCTATTCTAATTAATTGAACCAATAGAAATTCCAGAACAAATAGGATCTAGTCAGGACTCAATCTTCACAGAATGTCTTGTTGGAAGAAAACGACAAATGGGCAGTCAGGAAAGTTGGTCTGCCAGTCATTCTGCAGGAACGGTGTTCACACAGTTTCTGATCAGGAGGTACACAGAAGCTGCTGTCTGTTACCTTGGCAGTACTGCAGCACCGTCTCCATGGCGCACTTCCTGTCTGCATCCCAGCGGATGCGGGCGGAGCCTGTGCTCTCGCTGTCCTGGGGCCACCAGCCTTGCCACAGGTACACCTCATGGTGATTATCCACCAGGAACAGAGCTACGGCACAGGAAGAGGAAGTTACATCAGACCAAGGTGTGTATCACTGACACAAGCTGAGTATGTGTGTGTGTGTGTGTGTGTGTCGCCTGCATATCTTTGTAGCAAGTGTGTGTGCTGTAAGTACCAGGCTGGGAGGCTGTGTAGAAGTCCTCCTGCAGGAAGGGCAGTGAGTGTGTGTGTGTGTGTGCTGTAAGTACCAGGCTGGGAGGCTGTGTAGAGGTCCTCCTGCAGGAAGGGCAGTGAGTTGACCAGCTCAGGTTCCCTGGCAGGGTAGAAGAACTCTATGGCAACAAACTCCCCGGAAGAGCTGCTCAGCTGGAAGAGCCGTGGAGTGAAGTTAAATTTCCCAGGGTCTGAAAACACACACACACACACACACACACACACACACACACACACACACACACACACACACACACACACACACACACACACACACACACACACACACAGAGAGAGAGAGAGAGAGAGAGAGAGAGAGAGAGAGAGAGAAAGAGAAATTACTTAATAAGCACCCTAGCAATTTAATCTTGGTGAGAATGTATTTCTACTTTAGGTCGACATATACGATGGCAATTGAAAGGAAGTCATTGAATGAATTATGATTGACCAGCTCCTTTTCATTAGGCTGCACAGGTTCATAAATAACACCTTTTTCCCAGAATTCTGTGCACCGATGCTGGGGAAGTGGACAATAGGGAATTCCATTTACGCAGTGTGCATAATTCCCATTGATTTCCGCAGGGAATACAATCTACGTAAATTGTACGCTGTACCGTGTGACCTCAAGTACACACAAAAAATTAAGCAGTAGAGGGCGTGAGTCTGAAGGCCTGCTGTCTCACCTTGCAGCATGCAGTCGTAAGCCTTCCGGTCTCTCCTTCCCAAAGCTTCCCAGAATCCCATGGGTTCAGCCCCTTCGTCACACTCATGGATGGTCACCTTGCTGCTGCTGTGCAGACCCGCCTCCAGGGGACATCTGCAAACACACAGGCACGACTGAAGCTACTGTGCACTGTCAATCACTGTCTCATATGAACCAATGAAAATAATGTTTTCTGCGTTGTCGCATGCTACTATAGGATCAGATGGTAGCGCAATGCACTGTCAGAAGAGGAGGTGAATCTTAAAATAGCTGAACAGGGAAACAACCGAAAACTAGAGTAGTAAAACTCAGTTGTAAATTGTCATAGGCAAATACATCTGCTAAATTAATAACTAACATAACGGGGAGACCTGTCATTCATAGTGCCTAAATGCAGAATTAACCAGCTGCCTAAATCTGCCGGCCTAAAATAAAAAAGGGTACATGAAAAAATGTCTCCAGTCACAAATTATTTAATCACTTTGGGTCTGAGACGCACATTCCCAGACCAGTCAGTGACATTGTTTCCTGTGCGACTAAAGCGGAACGGTGACAAGTTGGTAACTAAGCAATGTCACTGAGAGCAGAGTAGTGGGCGCGGCTTTTCCGGGAACACTCACTGCTCTTTGATCTTGTTGGCTGCGGTTCGGCCCACGTTGCGGGTGTGCGTCTGCGCCTTGCAGCCCTGCCACAGGTAGATGATGGCCTTGCTGACGTTGAGGGCTATCATGGACGTACGTGATCGCAGGCTGCTGCAGTGACATGCTACCTCCAGCAGATGGCCCTCTACTGGTACCTCCCCACGCACGCAGTACAACCGCCAGTCACCTGGCAACGGAGGAGACGAACGAGCTGTGTCACATGTGTGCACAACCACAGCCTCATACGTGCAAACGCACATACACTTACATACATGCATGCTTGCACACACTCAGTCACATTAAGACATATGTTCTCACTTCACTCCAGATATAAAGGGAAGTGGTCTTCTCAGTTTTTTTTTTTAACCTTACATTCTGAGGCAGTAATAACGGATCTCTCTTACTAGTGGAAGGGTGGAATAGCCTTAGCTACCCAATTATGGGCTTATATGAAATGAACTGAGACGCATGCAGTACAGGCACTGCACATTATTCAAGCACTGAACTGCTAGCTAAGTCTCTTACTCTTACTAACACTCAGTCTGACATAGTGGAACTTTGAGTGCAGAAAAACTGCAGCACTGTTCTGCTTCGGTGTCATGTCACGTTCTCTTTTTACTTTCGAAACACATAAGCTAACACAGTCATACACACACTTCCTCAGGTTGACAGGACGTGGTTTTTTCGGCATCGTAATTTCAGCTTTTTTTATTTCCTTTCTGAGGTATTTGAAATGGGACAGCGTGTCCTGAGCTGCCTTTGAAGAAGTAAACAAAGAAACAAATCAAAAGGAGAATGAAGAGAGACGGAAAGGGAGGAAAATAAAAACTCTGGCTCCAACCGACCCCAAACAGGATAACCTTTTTGCCGTCTCATCCAAACCGACTCCGGACCAATAACGCACAACGTCTTATTTCGCACCCCAGTTACCTATCATTTCCTGAGCAAGCGGTGACGGAAAATTACAGCACTGGAGCCACAGAGTCGTGTGGATAAAAACAATCTAAGGGACACAGACGCGGCCCAAGGAGGCGAAACTCTTGCCTTGCAAAGTCAACATTTACGCTGGGGTTTCAGGCTCAACCACACTTACAGAGCAGATATAGGGTTTTCTGCTCATAACTCCGTACGCCTCATTATGTTGCACTGAAATAATTTACTGCCCTCACTTTCACCCCACCCTACATAAAGCTCCGCATGACTGAATGGCTCCTAGACAAAACAACTTCATCGCAAATACACGCTTACGGGTTTCATGCTGAATTGGATAACGGCTTTGCAGAACAATGGCATGGGATGCGGGCGACGGGATGGGGACGGACAGACATCGCAGAATCGCACGGAGCGGGGACGCTTTATTTAGCTGCGCCGCGTTGCGATGAAGGCCGAACTACGGACAGGAAGCTCCGGGGTTAAAAATCATTCAGTGCGAACAAAGCTGGTCGCCACCTGCTTCCCATGCCGTTTCCTGTCCTGAATGTCCACACACTGAACTGACACAATGACCCAGAGAAGCGAGGCCAGAAAATATAAATAAAAAAAAAAACATACTGTGTTTGTGCATGTACAGAGGCCTGTGTGCGAATGTCAGTTTGGTTTATGTTTAAAGACAAGTTTCAATGTAGACAACAAAAGGCTCCCTCTATTCACTCTTTATTCTTCTTCATATGGAGAGGAGGGAAAAAAGAGAGGGAAGAGAGGAGAGAAAGAGAAGGTGGATAGAAGGGAAGGAGTAGGAAAAGGTATAAGAGGGAACGGAGAAGAAATGTAAAAGGAAGGGAACAGAGAGGATGGAGTGTGGAGGCAGGAAGTACATACTCTGTGTGTTCTCCTCTTCCTCTTCCCTCCTTCCTGAGTGCACAATCATTCCTCCGTTAAAACACTGCAGGAAACAGGGGGGTTCTTTTCCCTGCTGCACCTGCACCTGCGAGATCAGAACAGAACCACAACTGTGCGTTAAACAGGAGTTCAGCTCTCCAGCTTCCTCTGTCGCCACTACGTTTTCATCTTCTAGAGTATTTTTTTTCCCCCCAGAAAACCAGGAAGTAAAATTGGCTGGAGGGGGTCCTTTTTGAAGCCTAGCGGTACACACTCTGAAGATAGAGAATATGAGCAGGAGATATCAAAGCTTATTATACAGGAAAGTCAAATCCTGTCCCATAGAGATACAGCGGCAGTCATATACCAATGAAATTCAGACCCAGCAACAGAAGACTGAGCCTGTTATTTGGATCTGTGTGAAAGTGCTGTGCTGTTTGAGAGGGCGCGGTTTTCAGTTCCACATGGTAGACCGAGCTTCTCTCAGTCTCAGCTGCAGGGGTCAGGCTGAGGTGTGTGAGACGTGAGGCTGATGTGCATCGTAGTGCTTTAGTGGTCAGGTGTGTGTGTGTGTGTGTGTGTGTGTGTGTGAGAGTGTGTGTGTGTCTCACCTGAGCTCCTCTCTCCTCGTCCAGCTCCACGGTCATCAGCGCTGACGTCCCCTTCTCGCTCACCGTGGAGTTACGGCCCTGCCAGAAGAAATACGCGCACTTCTCCTTCCCTGGACCCGCGCTCCGCACCTGCTCTGGGTTCTGCCTCTTCCCAACTGCAAATACACGCATACGCCACACAGACACGCGAACACGTATGCACACACACGCACACACGTACGCACACGCAGATGGGCACAGACACACGCACACACACAGTTACATCAGTCAGATCAATCAGAAACATTGCCTTGGAATCTCTTCCTTAAACAAGGGACATTCTGACCACCTCTTACTTATGTTTAGTATAAACTGCATGACCAAAACTAAAAAGTGATTAATTTATTTTAATATCATGGAGGCACTTTGTTTATTCGTAATGGTGAAATGGACCTGCTCTTAGCAGTAAAACAACAAGGCACCAGACACAACCTAAAAGAGGAGCTGTACTCAAACAGCCCATTATTTTTTGACCTGAGCCACTCAGTGAGACTGCTTTCTAAAATGAAACTGGAGAGCACTGAAATCCATTAAATATGACTGAATGCATTGCTTTGCCCAAGACGCTTTAGATTTGTTACATTTGTGCTTGATGAACTGTAATTCACTCTACTCTGTAAAGTCAGCCCTATTTGCCCCATACTCAGTTATTATGCAAATAAATGTACACATAAATAAATGACAATATATGTGAAGTGCATCAAAATATTTTGCAAATTCATGAGACATAAATAACTCAATGTCTTCAGGCTGCCTCGACTTCAGAGTTTCAAAAACATTTCAGTACAAACAAAGTCGCTGAAAAGAAACACAAAACACAAACAAAAACACAATGTGAACAGTGCTGTACACAGATGGAGTGGTTTTTTGTTGCAAACAGCATGGCCAGAGCCTATGGAATAAATCAGAGAAATGCCTTACTCAGCAACAAGCTGAATAAACAACCATTTGTGATGTCATGACTGTAGGATGCCAAATAAATGCATGCGCTTTTGTAGCCATTTAGAAGCCGCCCACCCAGTAATCAGCCTTCTGAGTCGCATGGATAGACATCGGGCTAAAATGGGGTGCTCTCATCGTGTGTCTGTCCATCCATTATCTCTGTTGCATTAGAAACCCCACGCTCACACGAATCCTCGTCATTTACTGTGTCATTGGTTACTGTTGCCCTGTATTGAAGACTGAAGCTGAGGTCATCCAGACCTTTGAGGTTTTTAAGAGGAGGGCTGCATGGTTTCAGCTGGTGTCTTTCAGACGAGGTGTTAGACTGAAGACCGCATAAACCCACATAAAAAGAGTACTTAAATGGTGTGACTGCTGACCTTGTTCTGACAGACTGTCAGCCCGGCTTGAGGTGGACATTAAAGTGCCCACTGAACCTGGGAATGCGTACAGAGATGGAGGTGCCCTGCTTAATTTTCCAGAAATAAAATCTAGGTCCTTCTCGTAACGTGACCGCCTGAAGATCTACCTTAACTGCTGACTGGCCATTCTGTCCCTTAAAACATCATCTCCTCTCTGTTTCTTTTTTGTGTCACTACCAGAACATGATGTGCTCTTCATCGACCTTCAGGGATAAATAAAGACTGGAAAAAAAAGACTCAATGGTCCTCAATGCTGTTCAACGTGCATCTTATCTCCTTCTTCCGTATAACTGCAGGTAACATGTCGTGGGTAGGGGGTATGGGGGTTGGGGGTGTGCAGGAGACTGTGCTGATGAGAGAGGCGGCGAGGGGGCGGGGGGGGGGCACTGACCTGCCGTGCTCACCATGTACTTCCACTTCACCACGTACGTGTCGCCCTCATGGAACTGCCCGATGCTCTGTCGTGGAAGCCGGCTGTAGTCGAACTCCAGGATGTGCCAGACGTCCGCCGACAGCGTGCTGATCTCAAAGTGACGGCGCTCGTCCCCCCCCTCCACCAGCCCGTAGCCCCGCCCCACGTCCACCCCGTCCAGCACGGTCCGCACGGACGTCTGGAGCAGGGGCAGCATCAATGTGACGTCATACGGCCGGCTCTCATGGGCGCCGCCCTGCTGCTCCTGAGGAGGACAGCAGCGTGTAAGACAAAGGGGAGGAAGGGAGAGATGGAGAGAGGTAGGGAGGGAAACACACAAAGAGGGGAGACAGAGAGAGAGCAGAGAAAAAGAGGGATGGAGAGGGAGCAAGGATGAGAGAAGGGTAAGTGTGCAAGAGAAAGGGAGGGGGAGGAAGGGAGAGAGGGAGGAAAAGGAGTAGGAGAGGAGGAGTGAGGGAGGGAGATAAAAATGAAGGGAACACAATTTCTGGCAGTTTGGTCAGATAGAACGGTGACCTTGGCTTTCTCTGACAGAGGGACCTACCTTGACCTCGCTCACATGCTCGGTGCCATTCTTCGGAGGGGATTTCTTCGACTCTGTCCAGTCCAAGAACTTCTCCTTGAACAGGGTGGTCTCGTTGTGCTCCGTCAGCCTGCCAAACACCGCCCAGTCTGGACGGCCCTGACCTTTCCTGAGCGAGACAAGCAGCACAGAACAACCTGATCAGCCTCAGACTGGAGCTTCACGAGCCAGAGCAGGCCCTGTTCAAATCATACAGGTGCATGGGCACGGAAACGCACCGTAAACTCATACTCAGTATACACACACGCACCCACACTGAAGCATGCATGCAAACGCACTCACACACAGTGGCTTTCCATGGTTCAGACATTTAAGGCCTCAGCCGACCACACAAGTTATAAATGGAGATTCTGTTAGCGTTACCATGTGCAGATCGGAGGTGATTACACAGAATCCGAGCAGAGCTCTGGGCTCAGGCAGCCATAAGGATATATGGAGTTTGTGTTGAGGATACAGCACCACATAAGTTATCAGCAGATTATAATTAAGCAAATGAAAAATGTAAGTTTTATTTGTTATATTTTATTTTGCACTCATTTCTTGTGAACGCTGCTGCAAACACTACTTCTTATAAATGGGGCTTTGATGCTGTATTGACATTGATTGTTGCTACTGTGGAGATGTAATATGGTTTGGTCTGCTATGGGTTTGGTACCCCTTCTGTCAATATCTGTGTGACACAAGAGATCCAGTTAGCTGAATGACATGAAGACCAAGGAGTCCTGCTGAGGGAAAGTGATAGCGCCCTTAACTCCAGGAGTTCTCTCCTTCTCTAGCAGAGGCTTAAGATGCCCCTCACACTTCTGATCTCTTTTACACATTATGAGCCAAAAACAGAAAAAAAAATATACCAAAAAGACAGAACCGCAGAAGGCAGGGGGTGGAGGTATTGCTGCAAAGTTTGCAACAAAATGAAGATTTGTGGGTTGATAGGATGGTGTTGGCCAGAAAGTGGATGGCAGGAGGAAGAAAAGAGGACCAATGATTAGGGAAAAAGAACAGGAGGAGAAGGAAGTGACCTCACCTGGGTATAAGCGTGTTGCACTCTCCGGGATCCAGTGGATTGATGTCGCAGTTGGTGTAGTCGAAGGTGCCGTTCCACAGGTGCTTGGCCAGCTGGAAGGCCACCTTCCTCTGGGCCAGCGTCACCTCCTTCCCGTGCCACACGTACACCTCACTGCCGAAATCAAACACCAGCACCTTTGGGGAATTGGACATGGGGGGCATGTTACTTTCAGATCATCCAGGTAAAAGCCACACAGCAAAAAAGTGAAATCCTAATGGGTATTATAAGGTTAAATTCAGACAAGAAGTTTCATGAGGTTTTAAGATCCACTAATTCAATTTTCTTAATTCAATATATGTTTTTTGTTGCCAAGACGTCTCATCGAGTCATTTATTTCTCATCTCATTTGCAAATAAGTTTCTGGAAATTCTTCTTACAGAATGTCATAGTTTTTTCCAATTAATCAAGTTTCATTTTTTTAACAATGCGTGACCACCTGGGTAGCAGACATACCTATTTAACAGACCGCTTATTTTCTTCTCTAATCACTGATATTTGTACCCAGTACAACGACACATACAGCTGTTTCACTTCAATGTATTTTGTAATAAACCTCACCATTACCATCTAATTGCAACTAATTGCATTTTGAGCATGAATGCAGAGTTTCCTGGCGCAAAATCAATACATATTTGAAAATGAACCCTCAGGGGTGAGTGTTTGGCTGGCTGAGCACAACCAGCCCTAGAAAGGGCCATGAAACACATCTGCACTCATTACGAGCAGCTTTTCCCTCAGCTTCAGTTTACTCTAGACGTGTTCTGACCTTCCTTTCCAGAAAACAGTAAATTATTCCCAAGTTCAAATTCAAGATGCACATAAATGAACAGCTGTAAAGTAGCGTAGACACAACTTTTTTCAGCGAACATTCTTAAAAATCATATTGAATCTGACGGGTGTATTAAAATGAAACGGAGTTGTGACTTCATAACTACAGCCAAATTCAAACCACCTCTAAAAGACCACAGGATTTTCCCCCTCGCAAAACAAATAGGTGATTTTCAGACTATAAACAGTGTTAAATAAATTATGATTATTTATTAATACCTCTATGTGCAAATACTGTAAATCATACATGAAAATGTATTTTTGATCATAGCGGGCAGGGAGGAGTTTGGAAGGTTAAAAGGCTGACCTCCTTTGAGCTCAGCAAAGTGCATCTTGGGACCTTCCCCCAGAAGTCATCGTCAGGGACGAGCTTGTCCCCCGCCAGGCGGTAGATGCAGTTGGTCTCCACGATGGCACTCTCGTACAGCTCGTCCTCCTCAGGCGTTCCGGCGGCTGCAATGGAAACAGGAAGTTGTCAGTGTGGGAGCAGGAAGTCAATAAAAAACACTGTATATGTGCCCTGTGTCTCTGTTGTAGTATGTACAGGAGTTGATGTGGTAGGTACAGTTGTATGTGTGTATAGGCATTTTCTTAATGCAATTAACTGCTCAATTGAAAACAGTATAAGAAAGTAAGTATAAGTGCTAAGTGAGTATGTTTTAGATAAAACACGTTTCAAAAAAAGGAACAGCAGCTGCGTTGAGTTGACACGCAGGAGGAGCCGCCTGTGTTTCACAGCTTCACACCTCCACCGCGGGGTTCTCATTATGGCGCACTGCACACTGGCGACGTGCTGCGAGCACTTTTTGTTTGCTCTGTGTGGGTCTTAGAAAAGCTAACACCATCTCTGACTGCCCTGACCACCCTCTGTATGCTGACTTGGACTTCCTGCACTCAGGTAGATGGTGCAGAAGTCATAAAATAAAACTAAATAAGGTTAAGTCTTACATAACACACTTGTGCAATTGCTTTTTGTACACACATATAGCATGATGTGGGAATTCTTATTCGATCATGTGACTCTACATTGTGTGCTGGAGTATATATTGTTTGTTGGCCTTGACTAGATATTGTTGAGTGTATTTTGGATCGTTTCCATCTTAACAATATCCTTCCTAATGTATCCTTTGGGACACATAAAGGAGACATACTTTGCCATCATAACAGTACTTTAACCCTAACAACCACATTAACTGGGCTAGTATGAAGTCAATTTTTTCTGGTGTAGTATGCAATTTTGAACGCGGCCACAGTGCGAATTCCTGAAGTGTCGTGCAGTAATGCAGTGACATTTCTGACAGCATAAAGCGTCTGACTGAGAGAATAAGCACATGCTGGCCCACAGCGGGTGAGAATCCATTCGAGGTATTAACCCTTAGTATAAAGCGGCTGTGTCGGTCAGCACTCACGCTGGTAGCTGGACTGTCCACCCAGAATCTTCCAGAAGTCTTTGGCTGCGTGGCTGTGGGTGTTGATCCCCTCCTCCACATTCTGCACGTAGTTGGCCCTGCAGCCCAGGTCCCGCTTGGTCTGGATGAAGGTGGCAAGCTCAGAGGCCTTAGAGAGACAGAGATGGGATAAAAAAAGGTGAGGAAATAATGATGAGAACTAGGGCTTTTTTAAATTAGTGCAAACTGGCAGAAGAATCTTACTGCTCCTTTTAGATGTAAGAGATTTCGCAGGAAATCTGTACCAAATCGATCGACATTTGGGACATACTCCATGCCTCTTCCAGAGGTAGAGTATGAAGGAATTATGGTAGAGCATAAGGGCAGTCTCTCACAAAAGGCTTCCTGGTTAGGCTAATGTCACAATGTCACACCAGTACTGAACTCAACTGAAGCTTCTAGTTATTAATATTGACCTATTGAACTCAACTGAAGCTTCTAGTTGTTAATATTGACCTATTGAACTCAACTGAAGCTTCTAGTTGTTAATATTGACCGCATAAAAGCTATTTACCAATTGGCAAAATGTTTGCAAAAAAAAAAAAAAAACCTAGAAACATTTATCATGTTTCCAAAAATCCTACCATGATGACTGTGCTATGGTGTTCTTTAATATGTGACCGCTCCACACAAATTACATCACTTGAATAAACCCTAAACATATTGCTTTAAAAATACCCTTCAATTTCAAAAAGGTTCCTTAGGAGAATGTGTATGGGCTTAAAGTAAGGAGTGTTTATGAGATTCTTTTATGGATGTCCTGTGAAGGCAGACAATACAGTGCCTGACTCTCATTGACTGCTACAACGAGGGCAGACAGCCCCCCCTCCCCATCCTCCTCTTCCTCCACCCGTCGAGCGATGGAAAGTGCACGAGTCAAGGCCAGTGGAGAACAATGGGCTTTCGGTTTTGTGTCAGCAGAGTCGTCCCACAGCTGAGCTCTCGCATCACTTCCTGTGCCGTAACACCTCTCCCTCCCTTTCCCCCTCAGGCTGTTTACTTCCTGCATGTGACGCGTGGCAGCTATGTGCAGCTACAGGCATGCCTTTAAAGCCCCACTCGACACATCCTGACGGTTTTTAAACAGACATGTCACATCCTGTAGTCTGAAAATAGTGTTGCACAATGACCAGAGCCAAATGATTGTAAGTGAAAGTATGAGTATTTGTGATGCAAGTTACATTTCTGATTCCTCCTGAACCATGATGCACATCATTAAATATGTGTGGTAGATATCCTGTTTATAAAGTAACTGAGAAAATGAAGGGACATTAACTTTTCACAGTGTCCTTTTCATGAAAATTTCTTTGAATAAAATCAGGAAGTAAGACTGACTTAAGTGGGCCTTCAAAAGCTACTTATTGAAAGTCAACCAAACAGATTTTTTTCTGGATAAATCTTATGTAACAAAAGAATATGGCAGCATGCATTTTGACAGATTAAAAATACATTTTGGCCCTCATCTGACAACCCATTAGCATTTAGGGCAATCAGTATGGGGTGCTTTAGCTTGTCGTCGCTCCACTTTTCCATTGTGCAGATCAAACCACTGTATCTGACTAATGTATCATCTGACAGGCCCGAAACCGCTTCATTCAAACAAAGTAAGGATGAGTCATTCCAGCTACCACGCTCTGCTTCAAGCAGTCCACACGTTTACGGCGAATACTGCCCGAGTGGCCAAGAGAGTTACAAAAACCAGTCCTGTCCTGTCAGCACCGCCATTCCTCTCACGTACCCGTTAAACAGTGATATCATGAGAATGCAGAGTGACTCAGTCTGGCCGCATATCCTGTTTTCTGGTTTTCCCTCGCTTCACAAAGGTCCGCCTCCCATACGTCTGTGACACTCGGCCTTATCTGAGATGCGGCAGCCGGGGGGAACGGCGCTGATAAGGCCCTTTATGGATGTCTGACTGAAAGCTTCATTTCCTTTGGCAGAAAGGGCACACGCGCGCACACATCCTCCCAGGGGGGAGGAGAGAAATGCCTGGGGATGATAACAAATGTGCCCATGAGTTCAGATGCCAATGCTGGTGCCTCCGGGTGTAGGGACTCATAGTACGAGCCCCACAAACGCACCGACTTCTACTGCGTTTATCTGTCTGGTTGGAGCTTTACGGTTTCTGGAGCTTTGCAAGGTCCACCCCGTGCTGGAGCAGAACAGCAGGGCTGAGAGGCTAGGACCGGGACACCCGTGATTCTGAAGCCAAACCGAAGCCAGGCCTACGGAACAGAACCTCACCGCAACTGAGTCACTGTGCTGTGTTCCACACGCACACACACACACAGCAGCTTTTGCAAGTGGTCTTTAATTGCGGCATCTTTAAAAGTTTAGCTTTGTCTTACTTTAGCTTTCTCGATGACGTTGGCGAACTCTCCGGTCCAGACGAAGCAGTGATGGGGAGTGACCAGTAGGAAACAGTCTCCGCTGTTCAGGGAAGAGGCTCTGGGCTCCACCAGCCTGGTCTGGACATGGCGTCGGCCTGGTCCCACACACACACAATGGCAGTTCAAAAGCAGACCCCAACACTACAGAGTTCTTCCAAAACACATCTTACACACTTTTTCCACAAGTACATGCTCTCTCATCTCCATTATCACTCAATGACATTCAAAATAGTACTTAAAAATATGCATCTTTACATAAGCTGGCTGGGAGAGGTATTAAAGACAATTGTTCTTGTGTTGTTCTTCTTCAGACTCACCTTTGACCTGCAGGAGCATTAGTTTCTTGTAGGGCACGGCGCTGTTGTTGGAAGACTGCTCAGAAATGTTGACGCTGCGGAGACTGACGTTGCTGAAGTTCTCCTTGCTGGCGAGGCCGGCCAGGGCTACCTGGGAGTAGCCGGAGTTCTTACTCACTGAAACACGAGGTAAAGAGCAGTTATAACATACAGTTATGAGCAGCGGAAACAAAGGGTCTACAAGACCGATTCTCCCCATTCACACGCACACATACAGCGCATAGCAATACACTAGACAACATAAATATAGATGTGTGTGCGCGCACACACACACACACACACACACACACACACACACACACACACACACACACACACACACACACACACACACACACACACACACACAGATCACACAAGCATGGGTATGAACTCATACACAGATAAATGACTCAGTGACCTGAATTTAAATGGCAGAATGCCCTTTCAGAAATCTGATGGACATATGAACAAAATCCTAATTAAATCACTTGACATTTACTTAAAGAACTAAACATCCTGCAAGATCTATTCAATTAAGTCCTTACATTACAGAAATGCTTGCTTACTGAACTAGGATTTATGGCTTCTGAAATGAACACTGTGAAATATCTTCCTTAGACACAAAGCATTTTTAGCATAAAAAGAGTGCGCTGTAGATAAAGTCCTTTAATCATAAGTCATTCCAGATGTACATTAACAATATACAATTACATTGTATGTACTGGTTTACAAGTTGGGGGCCTTAAGTATGTTTCGTACTTTTCAACAAGTTCACATCACCTTCAAGAGGGACTCTGTTTTGAAACCAACTGAAAAAGCAACTCTGTGGGTTGTCAGCACTGTGTATGTGCAGAGATGCAGTCTCTGTTCTCATGGGAAGAGGAAGTTGTGACAGACACTTTTGTGGGCTCTGATGTGATCCCTAGAAACAGCTGTCACTGTCTGTGTGTGCGGACACGTGACCATTCAAAACCACACTGCTCTGCAACTGCAGCTCCCCTTCATGATTATCACATTGTTTCCTTCCTAATTTTACGACTCAACTACTACACTGAATATGAGAAGGTCTCTACCTCACCTTCCTTATATAGGAATAAGAAATGTGTTTTGAACTTAATTGTGAACAGCATGCTTCTGCATCTTGCTCAATCTAAAGCATGTGATATGCCTTACAATCCAACCAAATGCAGCAGCACAAATGAACATGAACTTGTCCTCTCACAACAAACAATCCTATTATATGTTATTACTACAGCATTTAAAAAAAAAAAAACAATTGCTATTTTCAGACAGGCAGCTCAGAGGGCACCTCAGTATCATTTCCTTTGGAGTAAATTTAGAGCACTCACTTTTTTCTGCCTTCATCCTCTTGGACTCAAGCACGGCCACGTTCAGCCTCTGCTCGGTGTATTCCTGCCGAATGTCCTCTCGGGCCGCCAGCATCCTGAGGGGGTTTCTGGACGACTGGACGTTACGGTTGGGGCGAACCGCTAGCTTATGCTGGACCACGGCCGAGGTCAGCCTGGAGAAATTCAGGGGGTGGACAAGAAGAGCAGGGGCAGGGGTTTGGGATGTGAGAGGAATTCACTTGACATTTCACATGCCTCACGCACTATCGATGTACCGACACAATTCAGGTAAACTACCTTGCTTGAGAGTACTGCAGAAACCTCCTACATGGAAATTAAACCTGCAACCATAGGTTTAATTGCAAGCCCAGCTTCATAACCATTATATTTGACTTTACAACACTGCCTGCCATCTACACACATAGGCATAAAGACACAATTAAATTGAGACAAAGCCTGACGCTCACTTAGGCGTTTGGGAATCGAAGATGGCATCGAAGTCGTCATCAATCTCAACCCTACTGGAGAGGTGGGGGATGTCGGTCACGTGGCGGTAGAATTTGGAGAAGATCTCGTCGTCAAGCTTCATCACTTCCTTTACGGTCTTTTCGGTCACCGTCAGGGTGGTATCCTGCACCCCAGGCACTGAAGCGGGACAAACAGGCATATGCATTCATGACCTCATAAAACAGAATGGACGAACACAGCAGCTTAGCACGAAAGCAGTGGATAAGAAGCACTAACCTTTACTGTTGAGCTTTCCCAAGAACGACTCCAATTTATCAAGCTTCCTGTCAGACTCCAGTTTCATATCTGGTTTAGCTTCAATTTCTGTAAGGATTGGGAAAACTTAATGCACAGTTTCAGATTTGCAGAAAAATTGATACAGCTACGCACATCACAAAAAGGGACAGTCTACATAAAGCTGTTCCAATCATTTCACTGCCTGGACACACACCTGGAACTATACCAGCTGTGGCAGGACATGAATTACGTTCTCTGGAAAAAGGATATGATCAATAAAGCTGGGGTGTTATGTATTTAGAGAGATGTATCTATACGAATAATCATGCCCAATCATGCTCCACAGTTTCTCTTTTTCCTCAGAGAACGATCTCACTAAGGTGCTCTAGAAGATGCAAAGACCTTCTGAAAAGTACCCACATAATCATTTCACAGACTCCCAAACACAGAACTAAGACGCGAGGCACCAAGTCAACAACATCAAAATAAGTTGAGAAACACCTGCTATGTTGTGAGATTCCTCCATTTCTCATGAAAAAAGGGAAGAAAACCAAAAAAGTTAATTCTCTATAATAAAGTAGCAATAGCTCAGCAAGGCAGCAGACGTCTGACAAAGAGGTGTCATTGTTAGTTTATAACGTGTGCTTTGGGGACATTTGAGTTCTTAACTTTGAAGTTTCATCTATTGATATGTGCAGATGAATATTTAATGTAGCATTTCAAGTTGGTCATTTGGCTCAAGGGAAAAAAAAGACAGCTCCACATGCCTGGCCTCTGAAACAATATGAGAAACGAATTAAGCTAATTGCCTCTGCGAACTCTGTTTACTGCAAACCACAGAGTAATCACAGAGTGACACAAATGAGATGTTAAATGTGAAATGTAGATGCGAAAAACAAGGCCAGCTCAGTTGTGAACAGTGGGGCCATGTTGCTGCGAGGAATGCTCTTGATAAAGCTTAAAGGCATTATGCAGTCACGCTGGACCGCCCAAAATAGCAATGAAAGACTGCATGTCCCCTCATACTGATTTGGAGACTGTGGACAAGCACCTAACTCTTTATCGGCTCAGTTAAATACCCCCCACCCCCACACACCCATACACACAGTAAATTGCATGTGTATACATTCTCTGTCACACTGTCATACACTCTCACAGTCTCTCTCTAATCCACACACACACACACACACACACACACACACACACACACACACACACACACACACACACACACACACACACACACACACACACACACACACAGCATGCACTCACATGACACCACTTCCACAAAAAATGCGAGTGAGGGCAGCTGACCTTCTTGGGGCTTGGAGATGGCGGGCGTGCTGGTCTTGGTTTTGGAGGAGAGAGGAGTCATCACAGGACAGATGGCAGAGGGTGCCGCAAGACCTGCAACACAATATGACATCACATGACACAAGAGACAAAATAATACAACATGACATCACATGATGCAAGAGACTAAATAAAACAACATGACATTACATGACACAAAAAGGCTAAATAAGACAACCTGCTAGTGCAGGACCAGACACAAAACAACAGAACATAAGACACTGTAACAAAACATAACAAAATGTTGACATAACGACATGACTAGGGCTGTCAATCGTTAATCAATAAAAAAATGAACTAATGTGCTGTAATTGATTAATCAATCACACTTTCGCACTTTACAAGAATATTTATTTCAATTGAAATAAAAGATATTTACATTTGAAACCAAATCAACCGTTAATTCCAAAAAAATGTGGAAAATAAGTCAAAAGTGTATTGTATTGCTTAAAACTTCTCCAACAAGGATTGTTCTGTCATGTCAGGACCACTCCATGTCATGCTGAGTAATCCTCACAAAAACCATTAAAGACACCGGCATTATGGAAGCCTGTTAGTCCCACCACATGAACACATTGATACCACTTTGCTTTTTTCCCCTCCTTTTTTCCCTGGAGCGGATGAGTTTAACTAACAGTGAATGGCATGCCTGCCTGAAATCATTCAATAAAATCAAGATCTTCTGCAGAATGGGAACAAAAAAAGAAAACGAAGAGTCAGACCCAGTGAGAATGTAGGCCACAGTCGCGCTCCGCTATTCCCCAGGAGCAGATGGGGCAATCATTAAGGTCCAAGGACAGTTCACTTCACCAAAGGTTTCCTAATGCAGTTTAATACTGTCTGCATGCCCACCGTATCTACAGCACAGCAAATAGGACTGAATTTGTAAATTGAAAACCCTCAGCGTTCTGGTAGTCAGGGGCAGGGGAGGGGTTTGGGCATGTTGTTGTTATGGATTATAATAGATCATATATAAATCATTAGTTATGGATTTATAGAGTGGGGGCAAAATGTGTTAGACGAGGATTAATAGAGGGTGGTATATGTTGTTAGTTACGGATTAATGCAGTATCAGTCTCTCTCTCTCCTCTCTCTCTCTCTCTCTCTCTCTCCCCCCATCTCTGTCCCTCTCTCTGACACACATCCAATAACAGAAACCACGTACCATTTCCTGAAAATATAATCTACAACCTCTATTTGTCAGGAGATAGGAAGTGGATTACATTGTTGGTTGTGAGCACGTGTGTGTGTGTGTGTGTGTGTGTGTGTGTGTGTGTGTGTCTGTGAGCGAGCACAAGAGAGATTTCTTTTCACAATTCATTGGCCTGA
The DNA here is from genome assembly GCA_022829145.1 of Albula goreensis. Classification (NCBI taxonomy): domain Eukaryota; kingdom Metazoa; phylum Chordata; class Actinopteri; order Albuliformes; family Albulidae; genus Albula; species Albula goreensis. The sequence goes on along the minus strand of CM040753.1, from coordinate 6,912,742 downwards.
AACTAATTCCCCAATCATGGCTAAAACTACCGAATTATACCCCCTGGTCAGGATTTAGACTAATGGGACCGCAGAGCTCATTACATCATTTTCTGCCTCAGTGGATTGGTGGCAGGTCCATTTAGTTTGTTTTCTTTTCTGTTGTTGTTGTTGTTGTTTTTGTTTGGAATAGAGGTATTAAAACATTCGTCCTCCAGTAAAAAAATGGGAAATGAATGAAATTCACAGCATGTGCCATGTTGGGTAGATGAGGCTTCCCTTAACAAAGCCGCTAATGACCCAGAGAGATCCAGCTGAGAGGCCTGACCTTTTTTGACCATGCGTGCAGCCACCGTGAACTGGGTGGAGTCGTTGGCCGCCCCTTTGCCCTTGGATTTCCAGGCCTCCTCCCGGGCGGAGATCAGCTTCTTCCTTTCCTCGATGGACATCTGAGCCTCGACTTCCTCTCCTATCCTCTGATTGGAAAGGACAGGGGTCAGAGGTCACATGGGTGCCAGAGGTCACTTTCACACAACTGAACACCTGCCACTTCCTACATCTGGTGCTGTAGCAACCACAACCAACATTAAACATGATCCATTGCAAATAGAGTAGAGCACAGTTCTCTATTGAACCCAAACTTGAATTTGCTAGGAAATGAACTATGATCCATAATCATAAAAAATAATTATTTTCAAAAACAGGATTGTTAAAAAGAAGTATATTTAGATAATCTAAACTATTCCACTTGAATATGCAGAAACACAAAAGCACCTGATCCAACCAATCACCAGAGTGAACCACAGTTTACCACCACTTACAGACACAAAGCACACAGGTCTGATCCCCTGGGTCATAAGGTACGACCTACACAAACTACTGAGTGTTTTCATGCGAAATGACAACAAACTCAACCAACTATACACTCCATTCCCCTGGAGTTTTGCCACTTTCCAATGGTATACAAAACAGGACAGACAGCTGTGCAAATAGGCAAGTACACACACATCCACCTGCCAACACAGTGCTGCTATGTGGTCTGGAACTAGGTGCTTAAACACTGCTAGTGCAAGTCACAGCTGGCGTGGGGTGCTGCCACACTGAGAGGAAGGGGGTCTGACTGTGGATCACCTTAAACCTCCAGGGGTGACGCTCGTCCACCTGCAGGGGGTACAAGTCCCTAATGCCCAGGGGACTGGCCTTCAAGACGGACAGACAGATGGACATACATGGACGCACAGGTGGGAAGACCAGGGGAGGAAGAGAAAATGAAGTGATGAAAATTTCAGAGTTGGAAATTGCAGATGAATTTTCAGAGAAGGGAAAAAAAAAAGGAGTTAAAAAAAATAAATGAACAAATGAAATGAAATGCTCAAAGAAGACAAAGGAAAGGTCCAGCATGCAGAGTTAAGCAGAAAGGCTTTTGACTGCTGTCACATTCACACACACACACACACACACACACACACACACACACACACACACACACACACACACACACACACACACACAGATGGACACATGCACACAATCAGAGAGCACCAAATCACACGGATGCAAAATGAACAGAGCAGAAATACAAATTCTAGTGGACAGGCTTCACTTTTCAGTAGGCAGGCTTGTAAGAAACCTGGTCTACAATAGACATAGCTCTGCCATTTGTCTGGATCATCTTAAAAAGGGACAATGAATACAAAAAACTCATGCTTCATAAGCTGGTCATCTGCCTGTGCACATGCTGTTAATGTCATAGTTCATTGTTTTATCCAAGTTAATGCCAAAAAGCCATCTGTAAACGCATACACAGGTAGGTACTCCTTCAAGGCTCCTCAGCATTGTGGGACTGCATACAGTTCCCGCTTTGCATTTACGCAGATGAAAAGCCATTTGTGTTAGCGCTTAAGTGAGGTTTCGAGGTCGAGTTTCATTTTGGCTCCATGCCCAACACTGAGCAGTAACACTTCAGAGTGCACTGATGGGGCATTCACCATTCACATCACCAGAGCCGGTAAAAGCAGCCTTACACATCCATCTACTGCTGCCATTTACTGCACCAAAACACACATACACTCAATATTCACCACAAATTATTCTGCAAACCACACTTTATCTGATTAAATTTTGTAACATATATTTGTCAACTGTGTTTCGCAACCAAGGTCACTGCCTTCATCTATGGTACTGTATATTAGAGTGTTTTGCTAGTTTTCCCAAAGAAAATATATCTACAACAGAGTCACATACATAATTCTGAGCAGCACAAATGTATGAATAGTTGTAGGGTATGCACAATTCCATACGGCTCCTTATTACTAAATTTGAGGACACCCATCCTATCATGACAAACTGCTTTAAACCTTGGTTCCTACTGTGGGCATTCACTCAAGCACAACAACTGTTCATAGCCAGCTGGGTGGCTGCTGGCTTGTACACCAACTGGGCTCTCTGAACCAAAGGAGCTGAATGGGATACAGAGAAAACCCAGACTTCCACAAAGTAAAACATTCTAATTGAACAGAGCTGGGTATGGGAGGAGGGAAAGAAAGCAGTCTGGTGCCTGAAAAACACAACGGGTCTTTTAAAAAAAGCTACAAAGAAACAAATGCATTTGTACAATTCCAACACAAAGGGAAATTTATTCTCTTCCCCTGAGCCATCAACTCATTACACTACAAAGACAACAATTGTTTAAATATGTTACAAAGTACGCTATAATAAAGTCAGTCTCCATGAGCTGATTTCGGGAGGAGGGGATTAAAGTAAAGGGACAGAAAACTGAGGATTAACTTAAGGGGGAGGGAGTTGAAAGCAAGTACCAGCGATTAGACATCATTATTATTCTTCATTCGTACAGTGGCTCATAAACGGCTCTTCAGGAAAGCACACAAACAGCCTGCCATGACAAGATTAGCAGGAGAGAGGATTTAAAACGAAGGGACGGGTTGAGGAAAATAATTCATTTCATGAGATTACAAAAAGAAATACTGATAAATAAATAATGAAAAAATAAAACTCTTTGCAGCATTTCTCAGCCTTGAACATGCATTCTCATTGAGGTACAGTCCATTCACACCCAGACCCCAAGGCATGAGGCTTGTAGTAACTAGGAAGATCGTTATTTCTGAAGACATAATCACTCATACACACAGGATCAAAGGCCTGACAGTTTGGATGGCCAGTGCACAGGCAGGCAGGCAGGCAGGAGGGCGGGCAGGTAGGCAGGCAGGTAATCAGGTAATCATGGGCAGGCTTATGGCCTGAGCATGTGCTCACCTGGTTATAGGGATCAATATACTGACAGGTATGCCCAGCGGACACTGGAGGAGGGGAGTAGGTTGTGGCATAGACAGGCTCCTATGGATGTGAGCCCAACGCCAGTTGGCACATGGGTGTGGAGAGTGAGAGAGATAGAACAAGAGATGGCAAAGGGAACAGAGGAAGAGACAGAGAGCAAAAGCAATAAAGAGAGAATGGAAAGAGAGAGAGGGAGGGAGAGGAGAGAGCAAGTTAATGAGCGAGAAGGGAGAGGATAAACAGGAAATAGACACACAACACACTTTCAATCAAAGCATGTGCTCTTTGATCGTTTATCTCTTTAATTTCCGATCCCAGCCTCCCAACAAGATCTAACACAGAACTGTTTCAACAGCAGCGTTCTATGAGGAGAAAGGCCCAAACAATGCTGCAGCCACTCCCTCCAACACACATACACACACTCTAACACACTCTAACACACTCTAACACACACACACACACACAAACTCTCTCTCTCTCTCCCACACACTCTAACACACACACACTCTAACACACACTCTAACATGCACACGCACACACACACACACACACGCGCGCACGCGCACACGCACACGCACACACACACACACTCTAACACACACACACACACACACACACACACACACACACACACACACACACACACACACTCACTCTCTCTCACACACACACACACACACACAGAAACACAGACAAACACACACACTCACACGCACACACACACACGCACGCACACACACACACACAGACAGAAACACAGACAAACACACACACTCATACACACAGAAAAACACAGAAGTTAAGAGTCCAGGCATGCAGGTAAAGTGCAGTAGTGGGGGAATTGTGAGTCAGCAGTGCAATTTTTAAAATCAGCACATCTCATTGGCTTGATGGGGCCTGGGGCCTTCTCACACCTGTAGAGCTTCACACAGAAGCATTAAGGTGAATGCCTGAGCAGGTATGATTGCGAAATGCTCAAACTGATTCAGCGTGACCCAATCAGGTAATCAGACACACATCAGTTCCCAAACACACCAAATTAAAGCCAAGCTGAAAACTCACAAGTGGAGCTGTGATTTCATGTCCAAAGCCACCATCAGGGTTAAATGCAAACTGCTTAATCATGGGAAACTCCGAGTGCTTCAGTGTCTGAAAGGACAGAGGCAATCTGAACACCGTACAGGTACACCACACAGGTGGACACCATACAGGTACACCACAGACCCCAGGTAAAACCCCTGACAGCACACAATGTCCAGCTTACCCAGTGATGATCGTCAATTATCATTGTTTCCTCCTACAAGTTGAAACAAATGGGACAGGTTGCAGAGTGCGTTTGTGGGGTTGTCAACAGATGAGAGAATGAAGCTTTATGAACCCCTTAATGGGTGGAGCTACCACATGCTGTAAGTCAGTCACTAGCATGGAAAGAGCGACAGTCTAATTTAGATTTTGCGTGTGTGTGTGTGTGTGTGTGCGCGTGTGTGCGTGTGTGTGTTTATGTGTATGTGTGTACAAATCAAAAAGGCAACATTTACAAGCATCGCAGAGGAAATTAGGGCATGTAAGCATTGGGCAAAAGAGGCTACAATGCACCTCTGTGAGAAGCAAAAATGCCTATAAAATTGCAGAGAAATTAGTTTCATCTTCTCTGCATCAATGTGTGTAATCCGAAACATCCCCAGGTCTCCCATTTCAACAGTAAGTAACTCTACTTATTGGATCACTCAGTAATTATTTTATGCTGCAGTTCAGACAGCTCATACGGCTCAATGGCATTTCATTTAGAAGAAACGATACAGGGCTGTTTTTTGTGTTTTGTTGTCTGCAAACTTTTTCAGGCTTGGTGCAAAAATGATAGAGAGCTATAGGACTACATATTGAAGGTTAAAAACACACGCATCACATTTTGAATTTGTCAGTGGAATATCACTACGACTCCAGTTTTTTCGTTTTGGTTCTATAGGTTTCATTGTATGGTCTGACCTTGGAAAATTACACACCGAATGGAGCGACATCGCCAAATGGCAAAACAGATTGCTTTTTCTTGTGGGAGTCTGTTCTCTGTCATCTTTCAAACACCCATTGTGTGCCTTTCTTTCAGTCTCTGTGACACCTGCGGCCCTCTCCCAGAGGGGAGAGACAGAAGCTTGGCAGAGAGAATGACGTGGTTAAATGTCACGGCGTAAAGGAAACCGAGAAAAATTCTGGGTTTTCTCACTTCCTCCACCTCCTGTACGCAAAGGCCTCGGTGACAAACGAGACAAAAGCCTGGGAGCCTGGATCACAAAAATCACAGAGTGCTGCTCGCCTGCTGTCTGAACGCACGGCGAGAAATGACTGTCTGCGTCTGATGCATACTAAATGACCTGAGCATCCTGTCCGGATCGGTTACCGATCAGCGAAACCTTGAAGGGGGGGGAAGGGGGCATTTTGTTAAATTTGTTTAGTGAATTGATTATACGGGCTGCATGAGGCTTTGTAATCCTCCTGCCCCCCTGCCCCCCTCCCCCAGGGTGATGCTACCAGATTCTACATGCAACACATTGATTTAAACACATCACAATGTCTAACTGTGGAAAGACTTATGATTCGGATTGTACATTAGCCTGTGATTTTGTGCACCTTTCCATTATACGGGTTGGTGGGCACCCCCCTCCGCCACCCCCCCCCATCCCCCTCGTCCCCCCCGTCCCCCCATCGCCCCCCCCAGTTCCGCTCTAGTGTGTTGTTAAAAAGTGATTTCATTCAGTTATGGCCTCTAAACACTGTACCACCTTCAGCTGGATACTTCACTCAGCACCAAGCTCCTGAACCTTAGAGAAGAGTCTTTATAATCCAATTGGTCTCTGTGTTTAGATATATCCACCTGGTGCAGTCTCACATTTAATTTCAAACAGAGCAGTGTGAATTGACAACAGCATCCCCTTTCCTGCACACAATGCCTTCACCACTAAACATATAGAATTACACTTCCCATGCAGAGATTGAAATCAGGTTTATTCAGCTTGAAAGACAACAGGCAGGAAGTGACATAGACAAGACAGTTATAAACAGAGAGAGCTGGTTAAACAGTGAAAGTGAGATACATGGATTATACAGCATGAAGGAAAAGAGAACAAAGAAACACACAACTTTGCCATGCAGTGCTGATAGGTACAATCAAACTTGAAACTACAGGTTTTACTGGTAAAATATCTTTCTATACTGTCTCTACACAAGTACTGTCCATGTATAACTTTGTCAAAAATTAAATGATTGAATACAGATTTCCATTTTATTCAGTCTTGACACAAAATGACAAACTTTTCCAATTCCTCAATAATCACAATCAGAATTCATTTTCTAACCTACAATCAAGTATATTATTGTGATCATCTTCACTTGGCTAAAAACTGGGTTTAGGCATTTTTTTTTGCTTAAGGCCAACATATTTCTAATCACATTCAATGGAGAAATGACCTTCAACCAGCTCAAACGTGGTCATTCTCTACGCTCCAAAAACACAACACGAATCACACATTTCACTAAAACTCTATAAAAACACTGCAGTAGTACGATCACAACAGACATGGAAACACATAGAATATATAGATCTAGCACCTTGAACATTTGTGTGATATGTTCTGTTACATAACTGCAAATACAGCTTAAACACAACATTTAGAATATTAGTGGTTGAGGCAAACACACACCCCAAAAAGAGGAACAACGCACAACTGAATTACTTCTCCCTCCTTTTTTTAAATTCTTTTTTTAAAATCCATCTGCTTTCTATTGGCCACCTTCCATTACTACCACACTTAACATGACTGCCTGGAAACCTACATAATATACATAACAGAGGCTGTCCAACACTAATTGAAATTTAAACTAAATGAGCCGGAAATATGGATTCTGCTGAGAGCTGTACCCTCCCTCAGCTATGTCCATGGGATAGTAGTGTAATGTAATGCTTGACTGTTCTTGCAAAGTGTGTATACATTTTAATATATGTGTGTGCTGATGTGTGTGTGTGTGTGTGTGTGTGTGTGTGTGTGTGTGTGTGTGTGTGTGTGTGTGTGTGTGTGTGTGTGTGTGTGTGAGAAAGAGGGAGAAAGTTGTATAAGGGTAACTGCGAAGCAAATAAATAAATAAAGCAATGTTAACAACAGGTCCATTCCCTCAGTGTTTATTTTCCAGAAGCTGAACAGGTTTCTAATTTCAGAATGAATTCTGACTGGCTTAATTTACTGAGAGACATCCTCATCTCTGCGGTACCATTTTAAATTGAATGCTTAGGAAGCGTTCCTGGGTAAAGTGATGAATGTCACGGTAACCAAACTGCAATATCCAACAACATGCAGTCAAGTTTAATACAAAACCTGAACTTCATGCTCCAGCAGAATTCATTCTCATTCCCATACTATCATGGTGTTTAACGTTGATGGTTTATGAATTTAAAGAATAAATATTTATCACCAATAAATATTTATCCATGCAGTCTTTCTAGATGTGTTATATTAACATGCAGACACAGACTCATCAGAAAAACGCCCTCAGATTAAATCCCCCCTCTGTTTTGAGTTATATACCACTACATCCTTCACTTCAGAGTTTGCTGTTGTATTCTCTCACTGCATACAGGGATGAAGGCGACAACTGAATGAACATCAAACAACTACTTTTCACCCCTTAAGTAAAATGGTGTTCACAACAGTCACAGGTCATCGTTCTATTTGGTTTCATAAGTTAATATTTTTCTGAGTCATATATTGATTTTGAAAACTCACTATATTGTGTGTGATAATGCAAGACATAAGGTATCATGGATTAATCAGCCAACAATACTAAAGAGCTCACATTTTACTGCAAAACAGCAAACAATATGATCAGGTCTGGAATAAAGTCTCATAGCTTGATTTTTGAACATCTTGTTGTATTTACACCACAACATTAGCGCCACGTCATAAAAACATAATATCAATTCATAAAAATCTTAGATCTGTTCATATCAAAACTACTGTACACCTATACATGCAATGTGCATGATTCCTGAAGGAGAATACAATATGTAGAAAAATAACAAATGTGGCAAAACAGTTGGATGATTTGGGATACAGAGGACAGAATTTTGACCAATGTGGAGGGGGAATGGGGGGATGTGTACACAGTTCTTGGGGGCAAGCAGTGTGACATCAGATTAGAATCTCACAGCGACCAATCGGCTCTCTCTCAGCTTCCTGGTGCTGTTACGCAGACCGGGCACGCGGGGTCGTTTGGTTTAGTTTTTGGTTTGGTTGTTTAGGGTGAGGAGAGCTGGCGGTCATGCAACAGGTCAGGTTACCTTCTTCTTGAAGCTCTGCTCCGTCTCCCATAGCTGCGCATGGCGCTCCGACACGGCTGCCTTCACCACTTCCTGCTTCTTATTGATGCGGTTCCTCCAGTCCTCCTCGCCGCTCTTCCTCAGCAGAGCCAGCCTGAGGAGGAAGAGGATGCAGGCCTGAGAATGTGTGTGGATTTGTGTGTGTGTGTGTTCACATGTTCTGCCGCTGTTTACATATACACATGAATATACACACACACACGTCTATGGATGCATTTATGTGTATATTCATTCAAGGAGTATTCATACACACACAGGCTCAGAGTATGCATTAATGTGTACATTCACTCCAACATGCATTCCCTTTCACGCACGCACGCACGCACGCACGCACGCACGCACGCACGCACTAAACTATACAGTCATGTAAACATGCATTCTTACTCACTCTCTCTGGTGCATGCACACTCTATTTCTCCAACTGTCTTGCAGAGTGATGTTGAGCCATTAACTTTGAAAGAGCTGGGCATTCTGGGAACACTCTGGGTGTGTGGGTAAATGCTGCCTGATTGATGGCATGACAGGGACCAGCTCAGGGCACAGCCCACAGTGACAGATGAGGCAGTGATAAGACAGAGAAGTGTGCCAGTCTCAGGAAAGAACGACAATCCACCCTCCGCCCCACCCCCCTTCACCCAACCCCCCACCCACCCACCGCCCCCGGTTCAGTACTGATGACCGTAAGCCAACCCCTTTTTCTATCCAGTTCAAGAGAAACTGTGCAGACGCAGCACATGGGTCATTCTCAGGGTATTTCTGAAGCCTCCAGTGGTTCACAACTAACCGGTATGAGAACAGCAAGCCATACTACTGTAACAATTAAATATGTTATTAATGTCTCAGCATGCTGGATCTCATTGCACCAGAATGTTTTGTCCTCAGTACCCAGCACACCATTGCATAAAACATGGTAGCACACGTATGGAGTAACATACTGCTGATAAGTGCCCTGATTGCTCTGCGTACAGAAGTGGAGGCTGAAAAGGGCCAGTCGTCTTCTAATGATCTGCAAGCACACAAACCAAAGGTGATAAGTGGATTTAAAGCCTGTCCATGCAACAGAAACAGGGTATGTCTCATCGCTATAATGCACCCAAGGGTCCGTCACAACTTCATTTGCTGCGTAACTGAACTCCTTGTTGTTTGCATTCCTTCCACATACAGCTATTTTGGCAAATGCAGCCAATCCACATCTTGGAGGACTTTCACCTCCTGACCAATCAGCACAGATTACCGCCATCTCCCCTGACCATAAATGCTGACAGTAACTGGATTTAAGCTCTTGAATAAAGCGTTTATTTAGGCAAAAGCCAAAACAACTTTCACCACCAATCACACTTACCGCCATCTCATAACCGAAAACGCTAATCTAACCAGGCGTGGTGCCTAAAACAAAGGTCGCCTGCGGTAATCAGTTTGTGACAGCCATGGTTATTCTCCATTGTGTTTGTATAAGGAAGCTCTTTTTTCCTCAAATAGACTTGGTGTGTGATTTTGTGTATGAGTAATGAGGTAGTCAAGCATACTGATGAAATCTAACCAAGTTGGGTTTTGTCCCATGAGAAAGAAATTCACATGGTGAAAGTCTGCACACCACAGATAATAAATATTGGAATGAGACTTCATTCTTATTCCAAAAGTTCTGCATGTCCGAACGGTGAAGAAGAAGGTCTGTTACAAGACAAGAAGTCATTTTCCTTCCACCACAGCGATCAATACCCTGTTCTACAGCGGTCCGGGACATGGAGAGATATGATCTGCGAAAGCTGTCCCCGTCCCCTCACAAGGAAGCTTTGTGTCCGTGACTGGTGGGGACTGTTCTCGGATATGTATGACATTATTTCCTGCATGGAGGCACCAAAAGAAAAACCCCCAGAGGGATGGGCAGTGTATCGGGGGGAAGCAGCAGCTGCTGCCCTCGAACGGACTACAAAGCGAAAGGGTCTCCCAGTCACCCGCAGGGAGCATGCTGTCAGCATGCTAACACGATAAAAGAACACGGTCTGACATGACAGCTCTGGGGGGGGGGGGCCTGGGGCTTGTCCATCAGACCATTCCTACTGCCTGTTTACAAACACATCTCTAAAGATAAATAAGATACATTCTGAAATATTAATATCTCAACTTTTTAAAAAAATATGTGCCTTTCTCAAGAGCTCAAACCTTACATCTCTGACACAAACACATTAACAGTTGCAAAAATGTGGGGTAAAAAAAAAAAAACTTATGAGTTTAGGTTTCATGAAGCATCATGTAGGTGCACCAAAATGATAACACAATAGCACCCCAACAAGGGAATTTATTTTATCAGTTTCGATATAGCTCACTTAATTGCTATTGTTCAGCAATACACTGCCATACTTGCAAATTTTTTATGTAACCAAGGCTTCTCCACTGCATGACATAAATGACCTGACAATTTAAATCTAACGAGCATTCACTGTAAGCATTCTGCACCCAACCAACCCAACTGGGTCTGCACTCCGATCTTTAAAACGATTTGACACGACTGTAGCCAGGCGTTCCTTTGTGCTGTCGATAAAGCACAGTGGCCAAACAGAAATCAGCACCTATTCCCCTTCGTATCCCTCGGTTACGAAGGGGAGGGCAGGGCAGAGGAGGAGGAGAGTGGCTTGCAGTCTGATTTTAACCGCCGGCAGCAGGGGCGCTGCCCAGTTCCTCCTGCCGTTAAGGAGAATGAGGTTACTGCGCTCTCCATGAGCAACGGTCGGGGGGTTGGGTGTGAGGGGAGCTTGCAACACCCACCGCCAAAAATAAATCCCCTTTAACTCCACTTCAAAAATGTAGGCCCCTTCCTACATTCAGCAATGAGAGCCAAAGTGAGGCTTACACACCTGAACCTGAAGACACACGATCAATCAAATGCACTTAGTCTCTTTATAAGGGCATTTGTTATTCACACAGAACATTACTACATCACTGTCTCAGAGTATGATTAAGCAGTTATTCATGTCATTACAGACAATGAAACATGTCCTTTGAGATGCTTTCTGTTTCATCTAAAATATATCTGTTTTGATTGAATTGCATGTGCCCTTAAACTGCCCTTAAATTGACTAAGTTCATTTTTTGAATCTACTGACTGTCAGCAGTGACAATACCTCCTTTCAGTTATCCAGCCGTCTGATATGAACAGAGAAGACATGCGGATACAAAGTCAAGAAAGAAAATAAGTGACATGTTCAACCTGACTAGGAAAAAAATCTGATGCTACCATTTTTTCAGCACACTCAAATTACAACAAAACAAAATATATATTTTTCACAGAAAATTTTCCAGACTCAAAGAGATGTACAAAGTAATTTCACACATGCTACATCCACAAAAACCTCCTTTTCCATTCACAATGTTCAGCTTACTAAGGCACACACACACACACACACACACACACAATAATACGACATGCTCCACTAGCTCTCAGTTATAGAAGGAAGCAGCAGGGCTGAGTGTCCGTTGCTGCGTTCTCAGTTCAGCGCTCAGACCCGGCGAAACGTTACCTTTCTTTGATTGACATGTGGCGGGCGGACATGGTGTCGGCCAGATCGTCGGGCTCCGCCGGGCTGTGCTGGCTGGGGAGGATGAGGTCGGTGGTGTCCTCGCTCACCCGGAGAGGGGATTGAGCATGGGGAGCGTGAGTGAGAGGGGAGCTCCTCAGTGTCGCTGCTGCCTCTCTTGCTGAGACGCTGGGCTCTGGCAGCTCTGCACACGCACACACAGACACACAGTCACACACACGCAGCCACAGACAGAGAAAAAAAAAAAAAAAAACAGCACAGGATGAGGTTAGCAAAGCTCGAGTGCAATCAATAGAGACGTGTACACCCAGACAGGAACACGTACAGAGAAACACAGACACGCGCACGCACAGAGACACACACACACACACACACACACACACACACGTACTTCACAGGAAAGGGGAACCAGGCTGGTGGGTGTGTGGAGAAGGTGAATGAGCCGCTGACAAGCTCACACAGCACTACAGCCTGAAAGCGCAGTCTGACTCTTCCAAACTTGTTGGGAGGCGGACTGACTGCGCAAGCATGACGAGGCTAACGTGCGGACAAGCAATCTATTGTCTCTCTTTCTCTCTCGCTCTCTCTCACTCACTCTCTCTTCTCTCTTTCTCCCCCTCTCTCTCTCTCTCTCCTCGCTTTCTATCTCTCTCTCTCTCTCCCTCTGTCTCTCAGGGAAAAACAGTAGTCTATCAGTTCTGCTTTCCCCCTCTCTCAAACGTTTTCCTCGTTGCTGATCCGTGCCCTCTTATGCTCAGAGAAGATAAAAGAACGTAGTGAGTATAGACAGATAAAAGCCAAACAGGAAAACCATACCGGCTGAACTGTCAAATAAGAGAAAGCCACCAAGCAGCCACCGGCTGTGCATGGAAAAACAACATCCAGACAACAGGAAACACCTTTTTATGGAAGATTAAAAGCCATAAAATTTACATGAACCTTAGTTTAACAATTACATTTCACACTGTTCTTTGTGCCATCTACTTCAAAAACAAGCATGGGAGAAGCAAGTCAGTAAATGTATGTAAAAATATTCATATTAGATTCAGCTAATTTAATGTCTTTGACTCTCTGCGGTGAACCTCAAGAGCACAAGCCCACTTTCACTGTGCACAGCAGTGTGACCACTAAACACTCACACACAGAGACACACAACACAACAAACACAGATGCACATGCATGTTCGCACGTGCACAGCGCACAGGCGCACACACAGACATGCAACCACACATAGACAGGCAGAATGTAAACACAAACACACACTCACGCACACACACACAAAAACAAACACACACAACACACACACACACACACACACACACACACACACACACACACACACACACACACACACAGAAGGGCACAAAGAAGACAGACATGTGTGCTTGCATGTATGCAGAGCACATATGAACACAAAGACACCCAAACACGTGCTAACACACCCCACAAAATGGCCCCAAATCCACACAAAGGACATGGGACGTTTGAGGTTCACGCTCTGGGTTGTGACCTCCCTATTCCCTACCTGAGACGGTGGCCCTGGACCTTGGCCCTCCCTCGAGCTCGTAGATTTCGTGTGAGGACTGCGTCTCCCTCAGAGGACCCCTGCGGTCCTGCCTCTCCTCAAACACGGCACTCTCCGCCTTCTTCAGGCTGCGGGGGGTCTGCCCCTTGCCCCTCCCCCTGGCCGGGGGGCTGCTGTGCCGCAGGGCATGGGGGTCCTCCTCCCTCTCGCGGCCAGGCTGGGGCTGCGCTTGCTGGCGGACTTCCCCCTCTGGGGAGGGCAGCTTCCGCTTGCTGCTGCTGCCGTCCCCGCTGGTGCCATCTCCAGGCCACTCCCCCAGCCCAGGCCCCGCCCCCATGTAACCATGGAAACCACTGGTCTCTGCCTGCTGATTGGTGGAGTACTGGAGATGCTCCTGGAGAGGCGGCGACCCTGCCCCTGCCTCCGGACTTGCTGTGGGGCTGTGGTACTTCATGCCCACCCTCTCGTAGTAATCAGGGCTGGCCTGCAGGGGGCCCCCCGCCGCGGCCATGGATCTGCTCAGGTGGATGTCGCCGGCATGGGCTGTGGAGACCGTGGTGACCGTGGAGGAGCCGGTCATCACCATGGAGGCGGAAAGCATTCCGAGCTTGGCTCCTCCTCCATGCTGTAGCTGCAGGGGTCGAGGGGGACAGGGGTTTCGACAGGAAAGTTTACATGGAGGTTAAGGAGAACCAGGTCAGTCCACAGACACGGTCGCCATAAAAAGTGTTCCGCAGAAGAGTACTCAGGCAAACAGCGCCAGCTAATCATGCTGACTAATCTGACTCTCATCGGGGGTGACTCACTCTGCATCCTGTTGATCAAAGCAGGGGTCTGGTTTAGGGTCATTACGCTCTGCCAGGAGCCATGCTGCCCCTCACACCGTAACAATACACAATGACTCCAGGCCCAGCCAAAAGGCACGGCTCCTTTAATGTGGACAGATTAAACAGTCAAACAGTGGGAAGGGTGGCTTTTGGCTGGGCTCTGTTCTTTATTACATGCATTTCATCTGAAAATCAAAGCTCAAAATGCGATCAGCCAGGGTATGGATTTCAATTTACGAGATGAAACCATTGTTCGGGAATTTCAAAAACGTCTGTTGAGTTGACATCGCGCACCTAGGACACAGCACAGCCAGCGGAACGGATGGACACGCACAGGCACATCCAAAACATGGTTCTGTACAAAAGCAGACTGATGTAGGGACACACCCAATTCTGTGGAAAATGATTTTCCATAAATCATATTTTAACCTTTTAGGGTGAAATGCAGACGCAATGTAGCATGAGCATATATGCAAATGTATGAGCATGTGCAATTGTGTGTGTGCACGAGGGAAATACAGCAAAACATAACTATAAACTCTGAAGAGTGATTTAACATTCTTGACTGTCACTATTTACACAGTCATTCTCCCCTCTATGGCTCAAGGAGGGAAAGACTACATATACACAACCAAACACACACACACACACACACACACACACACACACACACACACACACACACACACACACACACACACACAGACACACACACACACACACACACACACAGACACACACACACAGACACACACACACACACACACACACACACACACACACACACACACACACACACACACACACACAGACACACACAGACACACACACAGACACACACACACAGACACACACACACACACAGACACACACACACACACACAGACACACACACACACACACACGCAAAAATGGATGCACACAAACGGATGCACAAACAAACAGGCAACCATGAACTCCGATGGCTAGACACATAATCACACTCAGAGACAGACAGACACACTCTATGGGTCCAATCAGTAAAAATGGCCACACAAGATGTGTGGTACCTATGTACACGCATGCACATTCACACGCATATGTACACACAGGGAAGTATGAGAGTATCAAGAATCCTTTGCCCTTTTCTTTAAGCTCTTCATGTCATGCCTGAGAGATAGTGGCTTTTCACACTACTTGTCATCTAAAATAAACTCTTCACTCTACAGTGCAGTAAGCATATACTATATCAGCTCATTTGTACCAATCCCTTCTGGGTTTAATGTCATGAATTAAGAGTCTCTCACTCTCTCTCAAGCAAACAATAACATTCCCCTTGAAGATACAGAGCACATTTACTTAAAATGTATATATTCAAGCCATTCCAACAAGTGGGAGCGAACCTTTGAACCCTTCCAAACTGAGCAGACATTCATGCCAACACGAAGTGAAAATCACAGCGAAAGCTCATACAATATAGCACAAGCTCCCAATTGATACTTGGAGTGTGGCGGGGAAACACATGCAAACAGCGTTGTCAAACTGGGGGTAAAAATGCATTTCGACTGCATTTTTGGGTTGTTTGAGTGACGCAAACCTTGAATCAAAATTCAGATTCGCATGAACAATACCGTACAGGGAATGTAGGGTGCTGTGCTTCACCAGAGCCCAGATGGCCAGGCCTCTGACGGATGGAATGAGCTGAGCCAGGCCCCAGAACGCAGCCAGCGCAGTCCCACAAACACACCACCCAAAGCGGAGCGCGGCGGACCGCCCTTACTTGTTCAGGGTAATAACCTCTGGTCAGGTGCTCTACAATGCCGTTTGACAGCTCAAAGGGGTCTGTGGGCTCTGGTTCCTGCACCAGAGACAGGTCAGAGTTCACATTCTGGGCAAAGAATACGTACACTCTTACATTAACTCTGAATATGCTTAGTGACATCAGTTCCCCACATAATGACGGCAGATGTGTGTTTCAGGGGAATTACAGGGGAACTTTTCCACTCTTTGGGACTCATTCAGATCAGACTAAACAGGAAATGTTAATAGCTTTAATTTCTGGAAACGGAACATAGAGGATCTGTAACAGGAACTATTGTTGGGGGGGGGTCTCCTGCGATTTCAGAGAAATCAATATCAAACGCAGTAATGAAGAAGAAAACCTCAAAGAGGTTTTACAGAAAATTTTTACATTTAACTATTTATTAAGTTGCCTGAGAGGTCTCCCCCACTTGGCAGGAAATCCTCAGGAAGTTATTCTGTCTGCTTCAAATTTGCCGAGAAAGAGGACTTCCTCCTCTGCGCCTCGTATGTTTGTCTTGGCCGCTGTCACTGCTGTGCTTTAATGTGGTCAGTGCATGCTTCAAATACTCCAAAACAAGATACATCATTGCTTCATAGGGGCAGGACCCTATGTCTGTGTGTGTGTGTGTGTGTGTGTTTGTGTAGGGAGCCCTATATTTCCAAACATCAAAAGCAGGTAAGTAACAGAAGACTCCACAGATGACAGCCACTGGCCTCCCCTCTTCACCGGGATGGGAGGGGCATGATGCTGTGGCTATCCTGATGGGCTCCACACTTGCTGGCTCTTATGAGGTTTTAAGGTGTATCAAATTAAAAGATGTAATCAAATATTGTACAAAACACAATGAATGCATACAATGGGAAAAAAAATAAGGGAAAGGTCCAATGACAACATGAACTATAATTAACTCATCATTCACTATGGGGGCGGCAAAAGTGGGTACATCTTATGCACTTTGCCTCGTAAGTCGCTCGTAAGTGGATAAGAGTGTCTAAAAATGTCCTGTAATGTAATTTAATGTAACATCAAACTCCAAAGTAATAACAAGTTAATGAAAAAGGAAACAAGCTGTAAAAAATGGACTACTCTGTACCTGCTCTACCTCTCCCAAGGTGATGGGCTGGGTCTGGTACCGGGCGTTGTTTCTCCGTAGCCGGGTGTCGGTTCTGGTTCTGGTGACCTTGGTGGCGGGCTGGGCCAGGCGGTTAAACAGGGCCATCTTCTCGGCCAGGCTCAGGGTGCAGAGGTCAGGCTCCTCCTGGCTCTCCTCAGACGGGATGAGAGAACCGCGGGCCTGCTGGGCCTCCCGGGCGTCCTGAGCTTCTCGAGCCTCGCGAGCCTGTTCCCGCGCCACTGATGCATGATGGGAAGTGGCCTGCAGACTGCCGGGGGACGGGGGGGAGGCGCACAGGGACAGGAGACCAACAACATCCAATCAAATGGCTGCACATGCGCTGCTTTGGCATGCTGCCATGGAAACGCAAAGCGAGGGCTTCTCACGCACTCGGAGGGGAGAGAAATGTCAGCAGGAAGATGACATATCTCTCCTCACCACGGTAACCGGATCTGAGGTTCCCACCCACGCCACGCACTGGGCATATCAAACCAAATGGAAAAACTAGCGTGTTAGAAAAGGCAAAAACAAACAAAAACTATGCTCTGATGAACCAATACCCGGAAGAACCATGCAGATCAAAACATGCCCAACCAAAAAGTGTTCAAGAACTCATTCATAAAAAAACAAAAAAAATGATCTGAAAGTAAACATTAATATAGTGAACCAATGAAATGCAATGAGTTGATGGCTAACCTCTATGGATTTCAAATGCACTAATACACTTTGGAGAGAACAGCATGATTGCCTAAGAAAGTAACACCTGCATTCTCCAGCAACGGTTAATAACACTGTTACAACAGATATAGTAAATGTCCATCAGTAACATGTAAATAATTACATGTCAATCTGATATTTCAGAAAAATGTGCTGCAAGCTTTTTGGTGAATAATGATGGAAAAGTCATTAACTGAGTATAAAATGCACCTAGGCTTCTGGTGCATGTAGATGTTGCGTGCGGTAAAAGGGAACTGACGAAAGGATGTGGTTGGACACTTAAGCATCTGTACATCTACCTAGAACCACTACAGCCAGCCAGCTAACCACCCTTTCAAGGGGTTCCCCCCCAACTGCCAACTGCCAATTTCATCAGTGAATTACAAAAAGAATATTTTAAAATCTGACTGCTGCACGAGACGTAAGAATGCAAAAATCATTAGCCGTGTGATTGAGTGCACACGGCAAATGATAACTGCAAGATAAGCTGTGGATTCAGTTTCACAGATGGGCCGTAGGGGAGGGCTGAATGATGGCATGCTGGTGACAGTATGAAAAGGGTACGTGTAGATCAGTGAAACCCGGCAACTGCATCCTGGGGTTAGAGTGGGCAAACGGCTTCAGTTTCAGCCCAGAGCTGCTCTCTCGCTGCAGTGTGAGTTTAATTTTACGAGTTGTGTCACGCCGCAAAACGCAGTCTGCGTGCTTTCCTCTCGCCCTGGGACTGACATGTGAACCCCCCGGGAGCTTTAACAGGTATTACCTCTGACATTTACCGTCCGTCAAGTCTGTGTCAATGTCCATGTGTGGGGAAGACTATTTAACAACGGTGTGAAGTTACGCCATGTCAGGGCTAAAATAGACGGCCATCTTGAATCAAAAGGTTCGGGCCTTAATGAAAAGGTTGACTTCTGACAGTCTCTGCCTCCTCATAAGCTAAAAAAGGCAGGTGGGAGATGAAACTGAAATACTACTCAGCAACCAACAGAGGGCGCACTTCTCCATGAGCTGTATTGCAGAAGGTCATCAAGTTGCTTCATTTCTGACACAAACTGGAGCAGAGCACAGAACTGAATACAGTTATACAAGCTAAACGGGACATTTTCTTTTAAAAGCCTATTGTAAAATAAAGTATTCCTGCAAAAAAAAAAAAAAAAAAAATCTAACAAAACAGGCTGTTTCAGAGGACAACAAGTACACAATGCCAAATGCGAGATCAAAGAACCGCGTGGTTATGTGGAGTGGAGGTTGAGCCTGTGAGCTCTCATGCATGGCCCCCTGCTGTCCCGAGGCACGCTTGTGTACAGTGAAACTCTGCAGTGAGGTTAGTGTCCAAGCCCCTCACCACGCATGCAAAACGCTGGCCCAGTACCTGCGCTGTGACAGAGTGCTGCTGACTACAGTGGTGCTAGGGAGGCGTGCTACCGTAGTGTGCACCGCCACGGTCTGTGAGCACGGAGCGGGGACGCTATTTTAACCACACACACACACAGACGACAGGACAGACAGGATCACAGACACAGAGGAGGAGAGGACTCAGGTCATTCCCAATCTGCGCTCAACTCTTCAGGAAAAAAAGTTTAAAAAAAACTACACTGTGAACTAAAACACACAGGAAACAGGGTAATTAACCAATACTTTAAAAAGCAAGGGAAAGGCAGTTATGAAGGTGTCTCATAAGTATATGTAAATATATAAATATATATACAAAATATATATTTATTTTATTTACCTGTGGCTCACATAAAAGTGCATATATGTAGCAAGTGACACCATAAAAGTGTCTGTGGGAAACAGAGTTATAGTAACACTCATCCATGAGTCTGCCCTATGGAATTCTACACAGCTGGTCAAGGACTAAATTAGCAGTGAGCCGTCGACACACGTATGTTTGGATAGTGTTTTGTTGCAAAGGCATGGTCATACACTCCAAACAACAAGGGCTGTAAAACATGATTGCTTTTTCAAAAAAAAAATTGAAAAAAAAAAAAACCCACCTATTCTTCCACACTGAAGGTATTAATTAACCGGTGGACGGCTGAGGTATCACATGTTGCGTTCTTAATACGCATTTCGCTCTTTTCTCCTGATTAGAGGTGGAATTACCCTCTTTAAACCCCACAACTGCACATGAGAGTTTATGTTTCAAATTCCAAGAAAATAAAAATGGCACGTGGAGCCAAGCCTGATTCGGCTGCTTTTACATCTGAGTCAAATTAAACAGGTATCAGACGTCAGTTATTCCTTTCCTTACAACAAAAACTCATAAGCTCTTAATAAAAAAAAAAAAAAAAAAAAAAAAAAAAATCGAATCAGCATTTTGTTAATCTTAGTTTTTAGGTTTCATCTCAGTTCTGTATTGCGACCGCAGAATTTTGTTCTCCTATGATCTCTTTGTTTCTGTTAAGCAGCTCTGCATGCTGCAGTTTCACATTGATGGGCGTATGCTTATTCTTTACCAAGCTTGAAGAAGTTCTCCAGAGTAGCACTCCCTACAGTCTACTTCCCTCCCACACACTGCACCTCTCACTGGCGCCCCCTTGTGGTACCCTGGGCAGAAACATACGTGGCCGCGATGACCACCTCCTCGGTGGTGACGGGCTGGGTGCGGGAGCGGTCCTGGGAGCGTCTCAGACGCCTCTCCACTGCCAGGTTACGAGAGCGAGGCTTAGGAGCTCCCCCACCGGTGCTTTTCTCCAACTCCTGAGGAAGAGGGACAGAGAGAGACAGAGAGTGCAGTGAGGAGAGACAGAACAAGAGAGTCAACTAATACACAAAATGCCACACATAAGTGCGTGCACACACACACACACACACACACACACACACACACACACACACACACACACACACACACACACACACACACACACACACACACACACACACACACCCCGCTAATGTATACATATCAAAAATTCCTCACACATCTCCCTAGTGTCAATAATTAAAATCCTAAAATCAGTTACAAAGACACTTAAGTCTGTGGTCCGGCTGTATGCGACTGGATCTAAAAACCGACCACTGCGGCATGGCAGGTTGTAAATACTGACTAATGCAAACCCACGATTATAAAATGTTTTCATAACAACCCAGCTCCATCAGCAGATACATCTCCTGAACACAGTGATTGATTAATTGCACATCCTGACAGGGGGCCCTGGTGAGATTTCTCTGTGCGGAGATCACACACATTTGAGTGAGTCAGGGAGCAGGAATGCAGCATTCTGGGATTGAGGGGCTGAAGGGTTTAGGGGCGGGGTTCTACTGGCGCAGCTGTACAGATGTGCGATGCAGGCGAATGCAGTCCCCAATCACTGCTATTTATGGGGGGTGGCAGGGAGGGGGCAGGGAGGGGTAAACAGAGGAGTGATGAAAACATCCAAACAAGACCAATACCCTAAAGAGGGACCTCTTGGCTGCCACGCTGAGCTTGGCTCTCTCATCAAGCTTCTCCTCATCAGCTGCAGAAACAGGAAAAGAAGCAACACAAAGATAAGAACAGCAGAATGCTGCACAGACAGCACAGTGCTGCACAGACAGCACAATGCTGCACAGACAGCATGGTGCTGCACAGACAGCACAGTGCTGCACAGACAGCATGGTGCTGCACAGACAGCACAGTGCTGCACAGACAGCACAATGCTGCACAGACAGCATGGTGCTGCACAGACAGCATGGTGCTGCACAGACAGCACAGACAGCACAATGCTGCACAGACAGCATGGTGCTGCACAGACAGCACAATGCTGCACAGACAGCATGGTGCTGCACAGACAGCACAGTGCTGCACAGCTGCTGCACAGACAGCACAGTGCTGCACAGACAGCACAGACAGCATTTATGCAATGGTCAAAACAACATGCTGGAGCTATGCTGGTTCTGCACAAAAGCAATGGTCAAAACAACATGCTGGAGCTAAACCAAAACCAAACCACTACCCTGAACTGAGCGGGAAAAACACCAGCATAATTAAGTTAATATATAATTTGTTTAAAATCATAATCGATGATACGGTCTCCTCCAAAACTCTTCAGGAACTGAGGGGTATTTGTCAATGTTTATTGTCATGTTAGACCTCATAGCAACAGAAATATAGTGGTAATTAAATGAGTCCTGGGAGATTTTATGCCTGCTTAGTTTGACAACAACAAAGGCCTATCTGCCCCAAATATGCATAACCGTAAACTGCACCTAAAACTCTGTCTGTGCTGTCCAATACCAGCACATAACACTGTTAAACTTGTAACAGTAATACCAGGGCTGGATATAGTGGAGCTGCAGCAGCGAGCGATTATGCTGTGCACTGAAATACGACACGTTCCTGAGCCGCAGCGAGCGGGAGGAGTCGTCCGAAAGTGACTGATGCTGAATTCTGAAAGTCCGCAGCACAGAAAGTCAAACAGGTGCTGGAGAGCCACAGGGGGAAAAGCTACGGAAACACTGAAACATATCGCTATGGAAACACTGAAACGCATCTCACTTCATCTATCTTTCAGCGGCGCAGACAGATGGACATTGGGATTTTCCCCCCTCCATTAACTCTTTTTTTTAGTTTTGCAGAAAATATTTTAGAAATCTGCTTTATAACAGGAAACAGAGCTACAGTGCCGTCACAGTCCTGAGAATTACAGCTGTGGTGGAGGCTACCGTGACCACTAGTAATGACTCCATCAAACCGGCCCGAGTCTCTCAGTCTCGCTGTCTTTCTGTCTTTCATCACTTACGGGCTATTAGGCTGACTCTAAGGAACATTATTCAATAATTAGGGCTTTTGCGGTTACATGAACAGACTAAATCCCGATGACAACCTGGGGCCTTCAAGCTGAATATTTTGTATATATAAAATGTCTACATACTGCCACGGTAACAAACTGCCCCTTTTTTTTTTTTTTTTTGAAAGCTCACTTTTTTTCTGCCTGCTGTTGAACAAAGTGCTAATGTGAACAAGGAGCAGTTAGGAGGGTGGGAAGCTATACAGATGGCTGCGACCATGTAACGGATCTAGCACTTACCTTCAGTGGTGAGCTCAGGACTCAGGCAGGACCTGGGAGAGATAAAAGCAGGAGAGCCGATTACTGTTGAGACAGAAGCGCGAGGGAGAGGCCCTCTCCTTCGCGGTTTGAGCGCTCGGAAAGCGAGGGTAGCAGAGCTGGAAGAGCCACAGATTTCTAATGAGAGGAAGTACAGTGCGATGGATGATTGAGAAACAGGATGGAAAAAAAAAATCAGCAGCAATAATAAGTTGGTAAATCTAGGAGAATTAGCGAATAAAATGTCAGCCCATGTTCTTGGCCCTTGGAACTGCAGTTAGACCCAGCTCACGATAAGGGTACAAAATAAAAAAGAAAAAAAAAAACAAACAATGAGTGATTCAGTCCGAAGGGAAACCATGTGCCACTGATCAGCGACCACTGCCATGGACCCCTCCTTCATCCCCCTTTCCCCAACAGAAAAATGAAATAATCCAGCCCTGCTGCCAATGAACTTTCATCAGACCCACCCCCCCCCCCCACCTCCTCACTGTAACTACCCATAATTCATCTTCACATGCGCACAGAGAGCCAAGACAGCGACCTGGAGGACGTGCCAGCCAAAGGAAACAAGAACCTTCTAGCACTACTCGTCTATTTTTGGTCAGAAACATGAGGTGATCGGAGGGCTTTGGGGGTACAAATGTTGGGGGTCTCTTTGTGGTGTCTGCCTTAATTTAGATAAAAATAACAGACTATAGGCCCCTTCTTGCATCTGTTGTGGATGTAAAGTTAAATAAATTATCCATAAAGTTATGAAACAGATCAGGAAACTCCACCCAACATTCATGGTGGAAGTCAGGTGGAAGCAATCGATAAGTGTGCAGCAGTCTGCCGAATACAGTCCAAATCTCCCTCAAGAATGCATTAAAAAGGCATCTATTAAAATTCTGAATGTATGTCTCTGGGATTACAATTGAGTTGATCCATTAATTGTAGCATCGTGTAATTCTGCCTTTATTGCAAACACCAGGTTTCAGCAGGGAAAGTAATCAGTAATAAAAGAAATGACTCTATGAACAGGGATAGCTCTGGCTACGTTAAACAAGATGCAGTCACTAGCATATTCGTAAAATCCTGACAATCCCCGAATTAATCCTGCATGCACAATCAAATCCAAAACCACTAAGTACAACTGCGATGGCACATACACACTCACTCGTGAGTCCACGCCCCCCTTTAAAATAGCCTTTAGTCAGCCAAAATTCTCTCCACAACAGGACATCGCCGCACGACTGCTTTCTTTGTGTGATGGCAAAAGTCTGTGGGTTAGTGGTAACTGAGGAGGTGGGTACACTGCATATTCCAAAACCCATGTATTAATTATGATAAGGCTAACTGCTGGATGCACTATACATCTACTGATGATTAGGTGAGTATATCACTGACACACATTAACAAACAGCCACCTCCACTCCCCAGGATCCTCCTGCACAAAGCCTACCTATCGGACTCCCGACGCTCTGCAGAGGTGATGGGCTGCGTCCTAAACCTGTCAGAGGTCTTTCTACTCTCCCCTGGAGAGATATACTGCCTGGGTCTCCGAGTGCCCCTGTCCCACTGAGCCTTCTCGGGCGCATCAAAACCCGAGGCAGCTGGGTCTACGTTAGCCCCCCTTTAGGCACGAGAGAGGAGAGACAGAGGGGGGTGGGTAGGGGGAAGGAGGGGAGAGAGAAAATGAGCAGCATTTAGGGAGACAAAGAGAAATAACTGCCAACAGAGAGAGAGAGAGAGATGGTGCGATTTTTAAAAAACCCGAGGTGTCCAACCCCCCACTTACCCCTCCCTTCCCACAAACCCCCTCCACTGCAGATGTGACCCCAGGTTTTTTTAAACGGAAGCAGCATCAGTGCCAGCAGCACCACCATGCCAGGGTCCCAGGCAGTGATTCAACCAGCTACAGGGTTTTTGGCCATGTGAGAAAGCTGAGGAAGTGATGTTAGGACACATGGAGACCCCCCACCCCCTCCCCTGCCCTGCCAGACCCCCCTTCCACCACAGGACACAGACACCCAGCACAGACATAGCGCACAACACCTCCCCCACCCCCCCACACACACCCAAGACAGCGCAAAGAGGCCAGGCATGACCAAGCTCTGGGTTATTGAGATGAGCGGCAGAGGCGTTAGGAATCGTGCGAATTATCACAGCGATTACGGCGGATTAATAGCGGGTTGGAGAGCGTTGGCAGCCCAATACTGTACCACCTACAGTTCTGGCCTCCGGGTGGCGCTGGCGCTCTCCAGGTAAGAGTGTCGGAGCTGGGCCACGGAGACTCGGGTGTCCAGGGAGCTGAGGTCCCCGTTAGCCACATCTCCCTCGCTGCTGTGGAACAGCATGTCTGCCACGTTCTCTTCCCCGGGTAACTCTTGGGTTTTGGGAGGATCTGGCTGTTGGGCCGAGCCACAGTCCGATATGGAGCGGTTCAGAAGGAGCTTCTGTCTGCTGGCAGCGGCCTCCGTCCCAGTCT
This sequence comes from Albula goreensis, assembly GCA_022829145.1. Taxonomy (NCBI): domain Eukaryota; kingdom Metazoa; phylum Chordata; class Actinopteri; order Albuliformes; family Albulidae; genus Albula; species Albula goreensis. The sequence goes on along the minus strand of CM040753.1, from coordinate 6,887,099 downwards.
GCTGCACTGGGGCAGGCGCCCTCTGGAGATTCGCCGCCCTGTCGACCCTCGCCTGGACCTCCCTCGCCCTGTTCTGCCGCACCTCAGGAAACCTGTCATCGGCCAGGCCACGGCTCGGGTCGTCCTGGCTCTTCTCCCGTCGCCGAATCTCCGATGGCAGAACCGCCTTCCGGCTCCTCAGCAGCCCCTCTGTCCTCGCTGGCGGGTCTTCCTCCGCCCCTCCCCTCCCGTCGTCCTGGCTCGCTCCGTCGCTCGTCACCCCGGCGACGGCCGTTGGCATGGAGAGGTAACTCTGGCAGCCCTCCTCTTCCCCGGGCCTGGTGTCGTGAGTTGGGGCGGGGTGTCGCGCGTGCCCATGAGCCGGCTGGCCTCCCGTACTGGGCGGGGCCGTGGGGTCGTGGTGAGAGCCCACGTGATGCCCTGAGATGTAGGGGTGCCTTCTGGGACCTGACGGGTCGAACCCCGAGTCAGGGCTCCTCCGCGTGCTTTCCTCTTTAGCCAGCCTTTCTCTAATTCTGATTCTTCAAGGAGAGAGAAAGGGGTTACACATTCTTTAGTACCAGATCAACACTAAACGCTACAGACGAGAGCTCTGTAGGGCTGCTGTTCTTTATTTATCAACAAGGTCTCCTCAATTAAGGTTCAAATCATCTGGGGGTCAAAGGTCACCCAGGCACTACTGGGAATGTTCTTTGCTAAAAAAAAAAAAAAATGAGGAAAAATAAATCAGGCATAATCACACCTGCAGTGAAATAAAATACCACATGACAGAAATGCATGCTGGGAAACCTTTATGCAGGCACTTCTGGGTGTAAAAGCAAACGCTAGCACTTCTTGTAGTCTCAGTGGTGATGAATCTGTGTTTCTGAGAGAGTTGGACGCACACGACACCTCCAGCTCCAAAAGAAGCCCCCCATTCCACTGCAGGGTTTCCCCACCCCATTACACCCACATACTGCCGAACACCTTGTCCTTTTAGAGGACACTCCAAATCACTCAGTTTGAGACACAGGCAGTTCAATTTCCTGCTGGTTTCACATTAGCTACCCGATCACAGCTTGCAAGATAAGAAAACCAGCTTTTAATCAGCTTTGCAGATACATTAACTACATTAGCAGTAGCTACATAGAGGCATTCTGCGTATGGAGTTTTGCGCTACGATATCAATAGGGCTACTTTCAAAAAGCAGCCATTTGCTTTACAGTAGAGTTCCACCATGTTCTGCTGAAGCACACAGCTTTCTCCCTCAGGCGGTCGGGCTAACAAAGAGAGAGCTCTTCATCATTTCAGCAGAAAGAGAATAGACTGCCCTAAATATAAAGCTCCCTTGCGATGGCAGAGGGGAGCGTACCTCTCGCGCAGGAGAGGAGGAGGAGGAGGAGAAGGAGGCAGAGGAGGGCGGAGGTTTGCCTCGGCCCCTCCTCTCCCCTCCCGGGGTGGGGATAATCAGCCCAGATACAGACATCTGCTCCTGGAGCTGCAGCAAGCTGCTCTGGAAATGAGCTCAACGTGGCCTGGGCTTAGCAGCCTCGCGTGCGAGACAGTTAGCCAGCCAGGCTAACACTACAGGCAACAGGAGGGCTCAAACTGGTGAAATCAATGGTGCCCCAAACCCGGGAGACGATCCTTCAACCTCCCTCCTCTCCCCTCACCGCCTGTACACATACAGTATGAGGGTGCAGCTGCTTTAGCTGTCATCTCTCACCTTTTGGTAGTACTCATGGTTTGGATCCAGACTATTCCCATAGGTGCAGCCCGCACCACACCCCCAAAATCTGGTCCAGACCACAGCAGTTTCACCTTCCTCCCTCCGAAAGGAGGCTGTCCCCAAATGCCCCTACTTCAAGCTACAGAAGCCCTGGAGGGACAATAAACCTTCACCAGCCGTTTTACATTATTTTCCTTTCCAACCCATTATCAAAGCTGATGTAAATCTATGCATTGGACAGTAGACTCCAGATGTCTCTCTCTCAGGCTTTGTTCAAATTTTTAATGATTCATTCATATGTAATTGGCTATGGACACATGTGATTATGAAAAACCCTGTTCTATGTAGTGTGCACAATGAAGAGAGCCTATCGGCTCTCCCTGCTTTGTTAGTTCAAAGCAGCTCAACTGATTATAGTTTTAACAGGTCAAAGGTGGACCTACTCAATGGATTCCACTTGATACAATCTTTTGAAATTTATTCGAAAGCAGCCTCTCCGGATCGCAAGGACGATACTTCAGCCATGTCCCTCCTACACATCATAACCATAGATGACAAACAGAAATGCACTCAAACTTCTATGACACACAAAGAACAAAACACTGGTTGTCAATTGACAGCTGGAGCGGCTCGCTTATGTATGAGCAACAGCCGAATGATAACGACAAGTATTCTCAAGTATAGGTCATTCCGTTACAAACGGATTCAGGGACAGCGCTGCTCTCTGCCAGCAAAGATGCACACAGCCAGCAGCGTTCTCCCATACAGTGATTTAACTGGCCTGAGGCCTGGCTGTTGCCGGAGGGATGAGTTAAGGGGTAAACTCATGTGCTGTCTACAGACGGTCTCCCGCTTTAAAAGCTCACTGCCGAGCCAGGAGAGAGAGAGCACGCCCAGGTCCTTTCTGAAAGCACCAAAATACCGCAGCCAGAGTCAATATACAGAGTCAATACACTGAGAGCAAACTGAAAACTCTTTATGCCTGGCTGTAGTTTAAAGGCTTTGCCCTTCCCCAGGAGTAACGGGGAACAATATATACTAGTGATGGAAGACTAAGGCTCCATGGAAATAAACATGGGTGGAGCTACTGTATGCTGTCAGGCACTCAGTCATTTGATCTCATTATTTTGTTTTGCTGTGGAGGGGTAAACAGTCTTATTTTTTCCAGACAAGGGATCGATGGCTTCTGCTAGCTTCATGGGGTTGACAAAACCTTACTCTTCCATCACTAAATTATACCAGATAAAAAAAAAACAGCTGTCCTATTGTTACAGTTTACTTGTATTATGTCTTGGAGTTACTCTTTTTATAATTAAGTATCAGAATACGCAAGTCTGCACTTTGTTTTGGTTGAAATAAGTCAAAAACAAAATGCAAAAAGCAACATGAATGTGTATTCAAATTAAGAATGAGATTATTAGTAAACACATAAAAAAAGGAATTATTCAGGTTTAAAATCTCCAAAAAGTGAATCACGCTTTGAAAAACAGAACAAGAACCCCAAACAAACACAGCAGTTAAGTGTGTGAAGGGGAATGAGAATTATTCCGGACGTTGCTATGGTTACAGGCATGATGGGATGGGGGTTAGTGGGGTCTCCTGTTAGGGATGGTTCCAGGTAAGACACACCCCCTCCCGTTGCTTTCCCAGAATACCTTGAGGGCCAGCAGATAAGGGAGTGCGTATCGCCTTCTGAGTCTGTCTGGAGAGACCAGTCAGGGCTGCACAGGAATGGCAGTGAGAGATACAGCTCAAGGTGAATACGTGGCTCGCCAACACATTCGCACACAGTACAATACAAAAATAAATAAATAAAATAATACAAGGGCTTTTACTTCCTTCCGGAGCCCTGTAAATAGAGCACACGCCCACAAAATCCCAAAATTCTTTCATGCCCAGCTGCCTATTCCGTCGTCCGTGGTGATAAAACCTGCTAACGCGGTTTTGGCTAATTAGCGGGTAGGCACGTCCTCCGCTGGGAAATGACATCAGCATGCAGGACGAGCGGTAGCCGAGCCGCCCGCACGTTTCAGTGCCGCAGTGTGTGACTGAACACTGCCTGACCTCCACTGCTGTATGACTTTTTGTGGGACATGCTGCAGAAACACATCTGATCACCATACGTTTTCAAAGGGGGTGGTGGTGGTGGTGGTGGGGGGGGTAGTCATTACTCAATTTCAAAAGGATGAATCTGTGCAGGGATGGATTTAAATCATTACACCTTCATATACAAGTCTGATCCGGGCACTGGCTGGGTTGTACCGGGCCCAGCTGTGAGTGGGATGTTTACATTCTCTCCTTCATTCTCAGCCCAGGCCCTGGCGGAACGCTGTGTAACCTGATGCAAGTGATGATGTCACTCGGGGGGGCTGCCAGGTTTGGAAACCTGAGATGAGGAGGGCAGGTCCCAGGATGAAGGCCAATGTCACTACCCTTGACTATTACCCGAAAATATCAACATTTTTCACTGCAGACTGTAAACGGTACATCACAACAGAGCCTGAGGAATCGAGTGAAGCAAAATAAAACCGTTACATCCATGAGGATTGTTCACAATTATTGCCCTGTTCAGAGTGTCTTATTTAATGTCTAAATTACAGGAACACTGCTAAAAACTGTTCATACAGCACTGCACGTCTTCCTGAAAATGTTTTCCATTTGAACTTGAGTACTGCTGTAGTGGGGCAAACTGAAAGCCGTTCCATACAGTTCAGCAGGAATGGGAGGTCACGTCAGTGCCAAAAAACAAGCTGTCAATGTTGAAAACATATGCAGTGATTCAGCATTTGCTCTTGAGCGTCTCGTACCGGAGCCAGCACTGCGGTTACATGGTATAAAACTCTGCTTGGAGTCAAAACTTGTGGTCGAACTGGTGTGTGTGTGTGTCTGTGTATATTTTGAGTGTATGTGTGTGTTTGATTTTGTGAGTGTTTGCATGTGTGTGTGTGTGTGTGTGTATGTGTGTGTTTGTGTGTGTGTGTGCGCGCGCATGTGTGTGTGTGTGTGTGTGTGTTGCTATAGATAGTTACTGCACTGTTTGGGCTTATGTGACCATGACCTGGTGAAGACCCCATCAGACAGGAAGTACATACAGGAACTCAACAACAACACACAGGATACTGTAATACCAGACTAGGAAGAGGTAAAACATCCGGTATGCATTAAAAAATAAAACATTTACAGGGCAGCCAGCACTCTCAGGGGATGTCTTATGATCCTTTTTTTTTTAAACTTGTGTTGTCAGTGCACTGGACCACCTGGCCAATTAGCTCCTACAATGTGTGTCTTCCATTCTCAATCAGTGCTGATTTTACTATCAAAGAGGGAGATTTAATTGTTTCAGTCGCCTCGGATCAGACCGCCCTGTGTGAGAAATGAGATCGGCTGTGCTTGCAGAATGACCTTGTGCAAAAAGGAACGGTCCTCGGACAGGGAACCATGCGTCATACCACCCCCACCCAGTTTTAAAAATGAAAATCAGACCACCATAACTTACAATGTTTGACATTTACCCCAACAAATTATTCTGCTATACTGAGGCTTAAACTGAAGTCTTTGGAAAGCGCGTGTGTGTGTGTGTGTGTGTGTGTGTGTGTGTGCGCATGTATGAGTGTGTGTGGGTGTTTATGAGTATATGTATGAGTGTGTGTGTGTGTGCGTGAGTGAGTGTGGGTGTTTGCAAGTGTATGTATGAGTGTGTGTGTGTGTGTGTATGTGTATGAGTCAGTGAGTGAGCGAGTGAGCGCGCACGTGTATGCGTGTGCGTGTGAGTGTGTTGCAAAGGGAACACTCACCCCTGTCTGCTCAGGATGCTGTGGGCCTGCTGCTCGATGAACAGGTCCCCAGGAGAGGCAGCATGTTTTGGGGAGGGCAGAGAGGACCGGCGACCCGCCTTGGGCGAGCCTGGCACCCCAGTGACCGTGTAATCCTTGGCTGGGACCCTGGCGGAGGTGGAGACATCCATGTAGGACGGCTGGTCGTGGGGGGCAGCTCTCCCACCCCTGTCGTGGGCCCGCTTGTAGTTCTCCAGGTTCATCATCCTCTCGCGCTCGGAGAGACTATCCTGCCTCTCGCGGGGGTATCCGGATCCACCGTACGGAGAGGCCTGATCGCGGTCCTCCTCCTCTTCCTCGCCGCCGCGGCGCCGCTCGACCGGGGCGTGCCTCTCGGATGAGTCCGACTCCTTGCGCACGCGGGCGTAGCGGGAGGTGTAGTCCGTGTCAAGCTCCTGGTCCAGGGAGATGCCGTAGCGCTCCGCCAGCTGCCGTCGCCGCTCCGCCTTGTAGCGGGCGATCCTCTCCGCCTTGGACTCCAGGCTGGCGGCGTCGCCATACGGATCCCCGTGGGGGGGCACCTGTGGATCGGTTCGACACCTCGCTCGGGACTGCCTCTCCGAGGACGCCTCATGCATATCAGGGAGCTCCGCCTCCTCTCCGCCGTACTGCCGGCCTGTGGATGGGAAAAGCGCACATCACAACATAAGACCATAATGATATGACGAGAACCGGCCATTCGGCCCAACTGAGCTCACCATTTCAACTATAGAATATCCAAGACTTCATCAGATCTGGCCTTGAACACAGCAATGGTCTCTGCCTCACCTACATGGCAATTTACTCCATGTATTGATAAACCTCTGTGTACATTAGTACTTATATCAGTGATGAACTCACTCTCAACTAGTTATGCCACGGGCCTCAGTTTGTCCTTACTAACTAAATACAACAGTTAGAATGGACAAGTTGCACAGGGCAACATTGTTAGGCGATCTGAATGAGAGCATCTGCTATATTCCTGTGATGTGATGTGCTGTGATGTAATGTAAGGTAACGGATATGTAGCCAGTTTCCATTACCACTACCTTTAAAGGCCCACACCCTGGTCAGACTTACTCCCTGATTTCTACTAAAAAAAAAAAACACACAAGCAGAGAGCAGAATTCATAGATTAAAAGGGAATATCCCTTTATTTTCTCAGTAACTTTATGAACAGGATAATTACATCACATCTACAATGTATGCAAAGAACTCGGGTTACTGCTTGTGGGAAATCAATTTACGAGGAAGTCGGAAAATGGACCTTTATAGCTAATGTACTCTAACGGACATGTCAGTTTTCAGACTTGATAGTTGAGAAGCATGATTTACAGACAAAAAGTGTGAGATGTACAGTTAAATCAGCATGAATGGAATAAGCCTTCAAAGGCGACGTCTTAAATGAATGTTCCTGTAAGATCCATTTCAGTTTTATTTTATGGTTGGATTGCTTCATCTTCATACACCAGAGGTCAGGATTCTTATATGCCACAGATTCTTTTCTTTTATAGTCCTTGAATTTAACCAAAAATTCCAGAAACTATTAAAACCGCAGAGGACTACATCACAAGTCCTGTAGACCGTGAATAATTCAATAAAAAAAATCTGTCTCTACTAATATATGTGAATTCTATCTGAGGATCTCGTCTTTCAATATTAATCCAAACTTTACTCATTCTGAGAACATGGATTGTGATTCAGGAACAATTTTAAGGGCATAATCAATGCAAAACATGAATAAGAAGTTATTGTATGTGAATAGCAAAAAAAAAAAAAATTCTCAAGCAATGGATCTCTGTCAAAATGCTACCATAGTTAGGGAATGTCAAAACAATGAATCCACTTTCAAAAATTTGAGGACTTGTTTTTCTAAGTGTGGGAACTTGTGTGGGTTATCCTAATGAAGTTCTGACTTCCAGTCAATGACCTCTTCAACTCACCAAGCTCAAATTCCATTACGTCATTTTAAACACGGGGTCCTGAACTCCAGCCCCACAGAGTCTCCAACAGTTCAGCACCAGAGAGCCCCTTAAATCTTCTCATTACTGTTTTTGTAACAGTAACCTGGACCCGCCCAATGCCCGACTCTTACCAAACCCTGCTCAACCCAAAGCCTAACGGAGATACCACAGAGTCATGTTTACATGGATCACGTTTTGGCAGCTTATGAGCGCTTTGATATAAAATCATGTTGCCGTTGCATAGTGGAGATTGTATTCCAAATGCGCAGTACGTGCACTTTACCACAGTCCAGAGACCATACAGATAAACTATAAACTGCACTCCTTGTCCATTAAAATAGTTTTGGTGGCATGCCAATAATGTGGTGTTATTTTTTTTATGTGCAATTGTAGCTTCTGGCAGCTGTGTACCTATGTTCCTTCTGTGCGCCTGAAACTTTACTTAACAGGCTTGAAAATCATTTTGGATATGCTGTATACATACCCAGAAACCTAAGGGAGGTTTGATATCTGTTTTCCAAAACATTTAACAACGATAGGCTCAAATTCATTTCATCGACTCGATCTAATGTTACAACTGATTTCTAAGCGAGCGCTCTTATTTTAGGTCTTCCCAAGGTGAACCTGACCCTATGCATATACATTGCCAAATTATGTTTTTCAAGAACTAGCGCGAGGTCATTAGTGGATTTGGAAGAGAAGTGGTCCCAGGAAAAACAGCCTGGTGGGACACCACAGTACAATTTTTGTACCGTTTGACAAACTACCATTCAAGAAGACTCAGCGCTACGTTCAATCAAATGCACATAGTCTCTTTAAAGGAATATGCTTTTCTATTTAAAGATAAGAGCACATTCCACAGGACACCTTTGCTGATTTTCAATAAAATATAACATTATGATATTAATCTAATGAGAAAGAGACTCATTAAAGAGACTGAGGTCAGGATACAGATCAACATTTTGTCCTTATCTTAGGCTAACTATTAAATGCAAGTGCTAATTTTATCATAACCAATACAGTTTGGAAATGGAAAATGCAGAGTTTTGGAAAATGCAGAAAAAAGTATAACACTCCTATTCAATTGTTTGTACAAGTTAAGGGCAAATGTTGACTGAATCCCAGCTTTTGACTGTTTGATTGAATCTGTCATTATCCCTTGGTTAAGTAACTGTCCATTACAGTACCTGATGAAGGCATAAAGCCATAGCACCTATGTTTTACCAGTAACAATCTACAGCTTATGGTATCAAAGGTGTTAACTGAGTTGCATTGCACCAGGTTTTTTTTTCCAAGCATCTGTTAGTCCTTTCAGGAAAAGAAGGATAATCTGAAAAATTTCATGTCGTTTGTTCAAAGACAATTTTTTTTTCCCAGCCAGCTCATTCTGCTGTTCATTCGCTCACAGGGTCAAAGTTAAAACCTTTGAAAAATGCTAAGGTTTGGAAATGGAATTACTCTGAATTCTTTCCATGACTGTGGACATACACCCCCAGGCAAAAGTCACCATACTGGAATAACAGCAATGACAAAATTGACAAATTCCACCTCCATTTCCTCCACTAATGAAACATGTTCCTTGCTTTGGAAGGGGTGGGCTGCAGGAGGGCGGCTGGGGCCAGGTCTTACCTGCACAGGGGTCACACTGGTCTGACGCGCGAGTGTACCGTGGGGTGTCCTCCTCCAGCAGCCGGTTGGTTACCAGGCCGGCGCAGCTGGGCAGCAGGACGGGCTGTATGTCTCCCTCGATGCCCTCCAGACGCCGAGCGATCCTCTCCTTCCTGATGAGAGGATGGAGGGAAGGACAGACAGAAGCATCAGGTTAGTGGAGAAGCACAAAACACCGATCCTTGCAACGATTGAGTCTTCCCCCAACACATCTTCCAGCAAGAACTTATCTTTTAAGAGGTAGCATTTGACAGCTATCAATGCATTCCTGACAATTTATTAAAATCATGATCATCATTATCGTCATCTTTGCTCATTGGTTAGGCATATATGATTGGCCCTTCCCTTCCGTTACGTACCTGTTCATTTCGAAATCGCCCGAACTGTTCTCAAAACGTTTTCTTAATTCTGAAACTGAATGGAGAGAAAAGGGAAAACAACAAAAATATAAAAACACTGATTTACATAATTGAAAATTTTTGGAGCATTAGAACACGTTTAATAAAAAAATCTACATTTTGCAGGTATGTGCAGAAAAGCTGCTACAGTCAAAACTCTTGTCTGCATCGGCTGAAATGGTAGAAGTTGCAGACACAGCAGAGGTTTTTCTTCCCTCAGATGAAAAAAAGAAGGTAGTATATATCCAGTCCAGGAGACTTTTTATAGGCAATCAAATCTTTTCATCAGACCTCTTCGACCCAGTTAAAATAACAAACATCTGGTGAAGACATATTAAAACCCTGAGCGATATCCATAATGACTAGCCTGGACTGAACTGAAGGCAAATCCAAATAAAATCTGACAACCTCACCAAACAATTTATCATGAACAGGTAAATATGTACACAACCAGCATACTAAATTACATCATGTAGCTGTGGTAGCTCTGTCAATTTCTTATTTGCCAAAAACATTAAAGCCAGTTCGTCCAAGTCTATGGATTTCAATAAAAATACAATTTGACCACAGCAACCAAAACAGAAGTAGGCCTGTTTGTTTATATCATGAAATAAGGATTAAAACATGAGCACTAACTGATGTGAGCTCAACTTTTAACATTTTGCACACAACATATTTTTTTAAAAATCCTCTTTCTGTCAAGGAAAAACTGTGTTGAGAAGACGAAGGCCACCAGAAAGGACGAGCATCTGAGTGATAGATATTCTTAGCTGCACTTAAGCCTGAATACACCATGTGATTGGCCTTAATATAATGTCTTTTCTTCAGTGGAGGGAAGAGATAAAAGGCAGGGGATCATGCTCTACTACTAGTACAGAGGTATAAAACTCCATGGCAACACCCTTATTTTGGCGGTGACCAGATGGGTAACACACAGTTGGATCAGATTGGATTGTGAGCAATGGATAAACTGGACTCACTTGTCCCGTTGATCAAGCCAGGGGAGGGGAGTTAAAATGGGGTCACAAGCTTGAGCAACAGAGCGGGGCGATGAACCCACAGCCCTGTGGCTTTAGGTGCCTTTGGCTGAACTGAAGCGCTGCCAAAAACAACAGACTCCCATGAAACACAATCGGCTTGACTCTAATCGCCTGATCTTACAGAGACCCCCAAAATGCATTTTGAAAGTGTTCGTCCAGGAATCTTTCAAATGGATGATTTTTTTTTTTTTTTATAATTTCATTTTCACCAGCGATCGCTGTCTATTTCTAAAACAATTGTCAGATTCACATCCACACTTCTGCCAAGGAAATGGCTATCACTTTGTGCCAAAAACATGTCAGAACTTTTAAATCCCATGTCAAAAAAATAAATAAATAAAACAAACCAAGCACAGCTCTGTACCTTGCACAAAGCCACCGTCATCATGCATTAAAAGATTCAGAGGAGGGATAAAGGGGCTGGAGACGGAGGCTGACTGAGCTTGAGCCTCTCCCGGTGGTCACAGGTCCAGTCTGAGACCTGCTCCAACCGTGAACCAGGCCCCTAACACTGATTGCTCTTAACACCTTTTGGACTCAGCAGGGTGCTCTCAGAGGCTCAGCATGCACACAGTCAGTGGGTGAACAGGTGGTGCATGTAGCTTTAATTAACCCCACACTGTTACCCCTTACACACATACTCTTAATGTCCAACACTTCTCAATACAGAGCTAGGAAAGGCCAGAATCTGTTAGGCCCACCATCACTTCAACTCTACTTGGTGAAAATGTCGAGTTCCACCGGGAATGATAACTGCACTAACACTTATTTTTCCTTATTCATCCAGGGGAAAGCCCCACCGAGGCTGTAGCATACATTAACCAAATACAAAATCCAACACTAGACACCAATACAAATGGCAATACAGTCCAACAGCCTATCGTACATGAAGGTATGCTCCTCAGTTACCGTTCCAAAAGTGAAACCTTTGAACTCAGCAAACGGTAAATCATAAATGACATGAATAATTTGCAAGTGTCCACACCAAAGAACATTTAATGTTGAACATACCTTAACACACATATGCTTCACACAGTATAGACCGTGAGCAGTATGGTAGAGCAGCAATTGGTTACACGTGTTTTCTTGCTGGAGACGAGATCCAGCAATGATTGAGTGTGACCCAATGTTATCGTTGTAGCTCATTTTTATAGGCACTGTTATAATGGACACTCTTTCATTCATCTGAACTGGAGGGACTTTTAGAATCATATAGATTTAGCAGTGCTGTTAAAGTTAACTGGGCTTTTACACAGTCCGAAGTTAAGTTTAATCAAGCATTTCTTTGTAGAGAGAAAAGCTGGACTTTTCTTCCTCAGCAGGTTAGACCTCTACATTTTCACGTGTTGAAAAACCATGGCTCACCTTTGGGTAACACCGCCAAAAGATGAACATCTATATCCTTGTTGCTCTTGGCTAACTCGTCCTTTTCTTCAAAAGAAAATTCCTTCTGAAAGCTGGAAAAGAAAAAAAAAAAAAAAAAAAAAGCAGGGGACCGATTAGTCAAAAAACCACAACTTCTTAACCAGTCTAAGACAGCCGACAACTTGACTCCAAGTGACTCTTGACAGAGGAAAGGTTCTCTAGCCACAGCAAAGAAACCAGATCTGACCACCCCGTTCAGGTGCACCTCACAGGCAGACTGGCTATAAAGCAAACCTTAAAGGTGTTCCAAGAACTTTAATTCCTTGTATATCTTGGCATAAACTTTCAGATTGGCAGCTCAAAATACGGAGCCCATTCCTTCGTTCCAGGATCGTTAGAAATAATAGAACAAAGTTGCAGTAAATGAGAAACACGAGCGTTGCACTCCTGTTTTAATGGTGGGGTGAGAAAGCACTGCTCCTCTGTGCTAATGACTTCTCTCACGGGTACGGCAAAAGCTTTTAGCAAATAACATTTAATTGTTCAGGAGAAATTATTCATACAAAACTGGGTGGAAGTTATGCCCTAAGCTTGGTCCACAAGCCTGTTCAGTGTGTTGAACTAATGGGATGTCCAATGTCTCTTGATTGCTGAAAAAAAATTATATAGACTTTCAGAATGTGACAGTATTTCTGAACAGGGATCAGTGATCCTCCCTAAAGAAGAGAATCAAATGGTTTTTAGACTGTGTCTCTGATCATATTTTGCATGCCAAATGAAATCAAAAGGGTGAAGCAAATAATCTGCCTTTTCAAACATGAGTGTAAGGTGTCCTACTTTTGCCTCATCTTTGAGTTGCAACCTTAAATCGAAAATCGTTTGGTCCAGTTCTCTCATTTGAATATACTTGCTGATGTTTATTCTTCTACCCCGTTGCCAATTTCCTGCTCTTGGGTGCAAATAAAACTGACTTTACTCTACACAGAGAGATCCACTTCCTGTCAAGCGATGCACACATGCAGGCCTTCTGTGACTTTCCCCCGTCCTCTGGTGTTCTTTCCAGACTCAGTGCTCATAAGTGAAATAGGACAGCCTAAAATTAATCTGCACCGGGCAGAATTAGAGAGGACAAATCAATGCAACTACACACTAATACAAGTAAATCAATAGGAATAACACAGAATTTCCTGGGAGAGGGGAAGGGGTAATGGGGGGTAATGGGGGTTTTTGGCCTTAGCGTGACACCGTCAAACAAACTGCCACACAAACAAGAACTCTGCTTTGGTTCACATTTATGTGCAGCCATCCACAATGCACGGCAGATAGAAATCACTGCAGAGAAACTAGACTTACCTCCAAAACACAACCGCTTTAAAGCAGACATCTTCACTGTCAATCAGACAGACAGAAACAGGGAAAAGGGAGCGACTGAAACGCAGCGCAGCATTGTTTCTGACACACAAACTTCTCTTACCTTAAAGCTTTCTTCTGTAACAATCTTGAAGTGCCAAGTTTGATTGGAGCTTCACTGCCAAATGCTGTAAAAAAAAAAAGAGAACAGAATGCCTAAATGATAGTTTGAGCACCTTTACAACAGACAGAGTGCGTGATCGATTTACGTAACGTTTTAATTGCAACTTTTCATAAAAAAGAATGCCAAGACCAAGGGGGTAACGACCTCTGTAAAATTATCCAGGCAATTTCTCCCAGGATTACATTAGCAGAAACCACAGCAAAAAAAGACCAAATGATCAAAAACGGTTGCACAATAAATAAATGCATGATAAAAATGTTTTTTTTTATTATTGACCTTGGGTCCACTTTACCAGTCAATGAGAGCATAAAGAGCAGGGATGCTGCTGCAGCTCTCACTAAGCAGTAGGGAGAGTGTGTGATGGGAACCCAGCAGCTGGCCTGCCCCTGTCTGCACTCCCTCCAGTGCAGCGGTGGCTGACCCCGGTCCCACAGAGCTGCAGGATGTTCAGCCTTTTGTTGTCACTCAGCTCTACATTGATCAGCTAGCACAGCTGAATTCCCGGTTAACTCAACGCATCGGTCTCCTCGGGTCTGAATTTGTTGCTAATTTTAAGGTGAAAATAAAAACTGGAACAGACTGCATCTCCCCAAGCCTGGGTTTGGCCACCCGTACTCCTGTCCTGTAGAAAAGGACAAGGGAATGCACTCGATTTAATGCAGTTTATAATGAAATTAAAACAGAAGTCCATCCAGGTGCACCTCATGGAGCGGCCAGGTCAGAACCAGCACAGCAGAGGTGCGATATGCACCCTTTATGAGGATTTCAAACCCAAAGAAACCTTAAGCTTTAAGAGAAGGTCCCATATCAGGCACAGAGCAGGGAAAAGTTACGGAAGCCCCTGACAGAATTTTCAACTTTCCAGAGCGTGGAGTAAGAGCTTTGGCAGAAACCTCACGTTTCCACCTCCACGGTTTCAGAACGGGAGCCATTTCAACTAAATGCAAGACAGACAGAAGAGCAAGGCTCTCTGAATTCCTTTAGCACGAACTGTCTCCACACCAGGAGGGTCGAGAGGGACACACATTTGACCGAGCAGGGGTTCGGTCAGCTCTGGCTATGAGCCACAGTGGGTGACCATCGTCATCGGCCCATGAAACCCCAGTCCCACGCTGTGCAGGATTGGGTTTTCAAACACTCTCCAGGAACCCTGCTGGTTCATCCTTACACAGAAGGAAAGCAGTTTAGGGCTTTAAACCAAAGCCTTTAACCCTGACACTACAGCAAACAACAATAGAACAAGCACACAAAGACATATGGTCACTGGGGATTAGGACAGGATGCAGGACTCGTATCCAACCATGCACGACTACCAGGTAAACCGTTTCAAAGAATATCCAGCTTACATAATCATAAAACATTGCCTGTACAAAGCAATCACATACAATGGATATGGGCTGTCTGCTCAGCAAATATGGCAGCAGACAGAAAGTACTCTCCCCCCCAACTTACATTTTTTTGGTTGCAAAAATGGGGTTTAAAATACATTTAATTGTGGGTTTCTGAGCTAGCAAAGCAGCCCAAAGCTGTCATCCTCCCACCACTTTGAGTCACAGTGGAGAAGGTACACCTTTCAGTGACTTCCTATTGGATAATTTTGGCATTGTACTCCAGAATTACAATTTCCTGCAGTAAAGCAGCACTGCAGCAAAGAAGCAAAATAATAAGATGGTGACTATTATGGGCTTCTTTGCTTCCTCGCGAATGCTAGGTTGTGAATACTTATTCAAGTATTTCAGTTAATTTACACACACACACACACACACACACACACACACACACACATATATATAAAACAACAGAAAACCTCAATAACTATTATTTACACATAAAATTTCTATGTTTGTTTTAACACTTTGATATTATTAAATGCTTTAGCACATCACCAACAAAAAATTCCAATTAAATTTTGAACCCATATTTTGTTATAACAGAATGCAAGAAAGGTGGAAGGGGGTGAGTGTTTTCTGAGGAGCTGAGTGTGAGGTAATTACTGTAAGTAAGGCTGAGCAGGGCCTGAAGGGGCTGGAGGCACAGCTTATGGAAGGGGCTCGTCTCGTGTGTACAGCGCAGCGCAGCCCCTGGAGAAAGAGACCAGCATGTGTTTCCAC
Source organism: Albula goreensis (assembly GCA_022829145.1). NCBI lineage: Eukaryota > Metazoa > Chordata > Actinopteri > Albuliformes > Albulidae > Albula > Albula goreensis. The sequence goes on along the minus strand of CM040753.1, from coordinate 6,871,499 downwards.
TTGGCCAGTGGAGCCGGAAGGCGTGTCTGTCGCAGGAGGGTCACCCCAGGGACAGCCCAGCCTGCCACAGCACCCCAAACTCCTCATTTTAAACACGTTACCCCTTATTAAGGATGTTTTGGGACTGACGTTCAAATGGCCCCGTTTAAAAACATCAAATGAAAGCAAAAAAAAAAGCATGTTTAGAGAGAGGGGTGTTAATAAAAAAACATGAGCCTGAGTATATTTTGGTGCAAGGATTATTATCACAGCTGTAGGGAATATCGTAGGAAAACAGCACTCACGCGGATAAAATCCCCTCACATCCCAACCATCTCATTTTGGCAACAGAGGAGAGAATGTGGCAGAGTATCCTGACGCTGTGAAGGTGAGCGCTCTCTCTCCCCAGTGTGTTCTGTGAAGGTGAGCACTCTCTCTCCCAAGTGTGTTCGGGCCCTTTGCTGGCCAACTGTAAGTCATGACAAGTAATACTGGGGAAGCCAGCCCTCTCTGACCTGCATATCTGACACACACGTAACAATTAAAATCTGTGTATGATGAATGATGGATTTAAGCAAGACTTGTGTCTTTTTTTTTTAAATGACTTGCACAAGACAGTGCAAGTCATTTATGCAATGGCCAACACTTAATATTGTGAAATAAATGAGGAAAAAACTTGACATGGATAAAGTCAAGACCTCAGTTATTGTGTGTGTGTATTGCAGTTAAACTTGGATCATTCCAAAGCTGTTACTGGAGGAAGAACGGAGAGCTAGTTGCTCAATTTCACAAAACACAGTGGAACGAACAGCCCCATGTTTGTGCGCTGGTTCACAGCACCTCTGGTTCATGCAGGCGCAGGTGTGTGCAGCCGGAAAACTGAATCACAATGCACAAAACCTTTCGGCACTGTTCACAGCTCTCAAGCCTTGCTGTGGTCTATAATGCCTTTCTCCACTCATTAATCTAGCACTCTACAGCCTTTGTCCTGGACACACTCAGGGGCTCCTGGCCTCCTCACCTCTTAATAGATCAATTAAGACATTTGATTTCACAGTTAACTCCACTGACCCGCCTTCCTGGGTCTCAACCGATCGACTTTAACGGTGAAATAAGAAGATGGAGAACCATGTGGCTCTCAGTGATCAACACCAGGAGTGGTAATCCCGCCACAGACAATATAAAAGCATCTTGCATATGGTCCAAGTCAAAATATATGAGAACAAGCATTTCCATGGGTCACAAACTTTGAGGTGAACGATGACCGGGACACTGCATAAAAAGTGAAGTGAAATTCAGAAGTATTTCACAAATAGAATTCACAATGAATATACAGTGAAAACAAATGACTACAATGCCATTTACAGCAAAGAGTCTCACCCTGCGACTGAATGGTGAGAGGAACTGCAACCGGTGTTCCTCTTTACGCTGACGAGAAATGCACAGGTGACCTTTTTGGATGCTCTGGTTCTCTTACATCGCTATAAACCCAGTTAAATACACGAAACTGTCCATATTCAGACAGTCACCCATTTAAGGGCTGCTTTGGCCATTTTGTTCTCAGAAACCAGCATATTTCTACACTTAAAAAGGATTACCCCTGAGAAAGAGGATTAAGAGGAGTCTGGAAGGAAATGTGTCACTCTCTTATCAATTGGGTGATTCACAACAGTGGACTTTAGAGACGTCTGCCCCCCCTCCACCGAATGACCGAGCTGGGCAGCATGGGCCTGGCGAGTGGGCCGAAAATCCCTGAAAGGGTCCCACCCCACCCTCCCCCTCCCCAAACAAAAAAAAAAATGGAACAGGCAGGAGAACAAGGTGAAATACAGCCTGTTAAAGCTGTCACTACTCCACGGTCAGAAAATTCTGAGAAGTCTTCCAAGACCGAATACTTTCCCTCTTAGCACTGAAACAAACTCATCAGTTTTAATGACAACCTCCATGCCCCGAAGCCATTTCACATGCACAGAAAAAAAACTAAAACCTTTGGGAAATTTAAGTATGTCACCAGAGGGATTTCTAATGATGACAAAGGTATTGATACAGGGTTATGTATATCGAGGAGTGGGGCTGTAGTAACCAGACAATGCATTATCCAGACAATGTATGACCACATCCTGCCAATTCTGCCGTGGAGGGGAGAAGCTGCGAGTCTGAGGATTGTTTTCACTGACGCACTGGGAACGGAACGGCACCTGTTGTGGATTCCCAGCCAGTTAAGACATCTGAGACAAACTATGCAGCATGGCAAGTTACAAACGAGCAGACTGTGTCTGCCTGGGACAAAACAAAAACAACACACACAAAAAAAAAAAAAAAAAAAAAAAAAAAAAAAAACAACACCCCGGATTTAATATGCAGACACAAAGACTCGGCATGATGCTGACAAAATAGAATGCCCTCTTTCCTGGTCCCTCTGTCTCCCTCTGTCACTCCCTCTCTCCCTCTCTCCTCTCTCCACACTGTCTGCATGGACAGTGGGATCTCTGGTCTCCCCTGTCCTTGGATTCTCTGACTGCAGCGCAAGGACACCGGGATAAAATAAGCATCTCACCGGCGGAGCTGCCCTTCTCACTCACCTTGTCCGCAGCACTTGACATGGCTCAGGTAATTGGTGATCCAGGGATTCCGGTACATTTTTGCAGATTGTGGGGGTTTGGGGGTTGGAAAGACAGGACACAGATGAGAGAGAGGCGCGCACTCTGGAGAGACGGCAGCGGCGCGGCTGACGGGATGTCCTGTCAGACAGCGCAGACGGTCAGACGCACGCACACACAGACTGACGCAGCCCCCAGGGCCTGCCCGGTTACGCTCCGCTCCGCGGGGGGTGACGGCGGCTCTCCGGTGTTCGGCTCTCAGCGGCTGCGACGGCGGCGGCCCCTCGGCAGACTGGAGCTGTCACTCTACTCCATGCATTGCAGGAGGAACTGCAGGACTAAAGCGGCTCAGCCAACCCCCTCTCCACCCCCCCCCCCCACACTCTCTTCCCCTCCCCTCCTCCTCCTCCTCAGCCCTCACCTAATCAGATTACAGGCAGAAATTAGGCCCAGTGTTATACTGAGGCAGATTCAGTGCAGAGAGGCAGAGGAAGCTCTCTGCTCGTGCTGGAGGCTGGGGCGTCTCTCCATGCTCAGGAGCAGAGCACAGAACAGCGCAGCCCAGAAGCAATGCCCTTGGACAGGTTACACACCCCCCGAGCCCACTCACACACACACACACACACACACACACACACACACACACAAAACACACACACACACACACACACACACACACAGAAAAAGGCTGCTGAGCACTAAAGAAATAGGGGAGAAATATCCCTCCTCTCCAGGGAGCTAAAAAAAAATTTCCACTTATCTCTTAGTAATACGAAAAAGACGAGTGAAAGTGCAAGTAATACCTCCAATAAGAGAGAGAGATGTGAAGAGGGAGGGAGAGAGGAAGAGAGAGGGGGGAGAGAGCGAGACTGGGAGAGGGAGTGCGAAAAAGGGAACGCAAAATCAGCTGCGAGCCAGCCAGAGGACCCACTCTGACTAATCGTATCATTATGTTAAACAGTTCGGCCATCCCAGCAGAAGCCAAAAAGGAACACCGTTAAAAAGAAAACTAAAAAAAAAAGCATGATTTACAGACAGAATTTTAGCATAGCTTTGCTCTCTCTCTCACACACACACACACACACACACACACACACACACCAAGAGAAAGATCTCCATATGTAGCAAGACATTCCAGTTCATCCAGATGACAAATTTTCAAACCTCCAAACTTAAAATCTCACAAGATTTACATCATGACCGCAGAACTGCCTGAACTTGCAGGGATTTCAAAAGTAAAACGACAACATTGCATGCCGTGCCAAATTAATAATCACCATCATGTCCCCGTCAGTCCTTTTGCACAGACCTGGTGTTGTTCTCTCTCTAACCCCTCCATACAAATCAAAATAAAAAGTTCTGGACTGTGACCATAAAGTTTGTTTTAACAATGATATCACACCAATGACTACACAAAACAAGCAAACGTCCCTGCGGTAAAGCCGTGGAGAATCTGTAAAAGGAGAAGTGACAGCGGAGGATCACATGCATATTGCACAATCTTTTATGACATGACAGAATGGGTTTTATTTAGAAACTATTTCAGGTTTCAATACATTTTCTAAGGAGCTTCACAGCACTAAAGCTTCTCTAATCAGCTCAGATGTTTTTTTTTTTTTATTATTTTTTTCATTTTCTGCTCTTTCCAGGTGAATCGATCTAAAAATATTTCTGCCTTCTGGGCTGTTGAGCAGAGTTAAGAGAAAGCACTGACACAGTGGAGAAGCGGGACACGACCGCACTTCCAGCTTTGATCTGACGTCGTGAGATTTACTACGCGAGTCCTAAGAGCAGAGAATGCAGCGAAAGTCTGCAGCCAGTTACTTCGAAAGGGGGTCAGGCCGACACCCGCTGGACTGATTGGGGCTGACGGGCTCTGGAGTGCTTCTGTTGTGACTTCATCTAGGGGTGTAGCCACCCCTTCCCCCCACAAAAAAAAAAAAAAAAAAAAAAAACACATACACACAACAGGCAGAGTGTAGCAAGGGTAAGAAACACATTCCAGTCCTCACTCTCACGCCAAAACCTCAACCGCAGCCCATTACTTCACCTGTGTACACTAACCCTTCTGAAACAGACCTCTGTGGTGAATCTTCTCAATGGGCGGTAGCACTTAAACCACATCTGAAGAGAGAGAGATCCCCCCCTCCCCACTTATATTACTTGGTTTTCACAGGCCACTAAAGTGCATGAAAACTGGTATACAAGTCTGGACATACAAAAAGGCTGATGTGTCTTGATAAAATGAAAATGCAATAACATAATACATGGTGATGAATATTTTGACATTTTTGACTGGCTGCAGACAGGAGTGAAAAGGTCATGCAAGTTTCTGGGGTTGCATAATCTCATTACATCAGTGGTCTGCAGCACATAAAACCACAGAAGAAGAAAAAAAAAAAAAAAAAGAGGTCAGACACTGGCCATCGCCGCTGTGACAAAACCTGACCCGCGAGGTCTCTCACCATGGCAACCATCGCCAGGGTACACAAAGGGTTGGAACACACAGACCGAGCAAGTACAGCTCGTAATGTGTAAAGATCCGTCTGATCTAAGCTCAGGGGGCACCTTGATCTTCAAATAAAAGTAGCTGGCTATAGTAATCATTGGGCTCCATAGACATTTCTGTTGAACAAAAAAAAAATGTTTTAAAGAGCCAGGCACCATCCAATACGAATTATTTTATATTAGAAATGTGCCTATAGCAGACATTTCCGGATACTATTACAATATCATACTATCCATTTTTATTTTCTTGAGACAGGTGTCATTAGTAATGGGTGGATGAGACTACAAAATGTTAAGAGCAACCATATAGCATCAATCAGTGATTTGGAACAATGACCACACTGTCTGTGGAGAGACACATTTTTGATTGGTCCTGGCAAGTCAGTGATTGACAACTGGTGTAGCTCCACCCAAACAGGGTTCCTGAAATCTCATTCCAACCATCACTGGATGTGTTTACCCGAAATTTAAAAGGCACTGGAACAGTCAATGGTAAGCAGTGTTTAGACTCTTTATAAACAACTTACAGGCCACAATCTTCCACACACCTTTCTCCCAGGATTGTTCTAACCCACACCTGTTTACCTGTACTGCCCCTGGTGGTGGGATCTTGCCAGTACAACAAGAAATGGGAGCACCCGATTCCCATAACCAGCAGTTATTTCTGTGCCATTACCCACAATGCATTGTTGCCAGTTTCACACTTAAAATTCAGTTCTCTTTATCTTTTTGAAACAGACTGCCATGTAGCCCTAAAGGGGAGTGGGGCTGAAAGCCGTCAGTCCAGGAATGTGGTGTTGAGTCTTTCAAGTGGGCCAGGGAATGGCGGACTCTGGCTCCCATTCTCCTGCTGTACTGTACAAATACCTTAATGCAAGTCCGCACTGAAGACTGTAACCCTCTTCTCTGTCATTACCTTGGAAAATAAACAGCATGCTGTTGAACGTATTAAACCACATTCCGCCTCTAGCAGTCTCTGAAGCCGTTCGGCAACCTTTGTTTGTGGGAACATGCTCTTGGCATTCCTCTTATGCAGGAACAGGAAGGCAGTTGAGATTATGACCAAGGGGTAACAGCAGAGCCCTCCCGAACAGAGCCGCTCTCTTAAAAATAACCCTCCCTGACAATGACAGACAGACAAGTCCCAACAGTGGCCGACTAAATTTTCGCTCTCTAAAGTTACGTGTTGCCATGTGCTGCAGCTACCGTCACAGAGCAACGGGGAACACCAGACACAACCAAAGGGGAGGGGTTTTCTTCATTCTCTTAATCCAAACCATTTCCAAAGCATTCAAATCAAACAGGTGTCAATTTCTCATTACATGCTCACTGACACAGAGAGCGTGGAGGCCTGCAGAAGGAATTAGAGGAGATCAGGGACCGATTAAACCAAAGGTCACAACACTTGGCAACCAGGCAGCTCGCTCTCTAGGGCGACCTCTCCAAAAAAGTCTTTGTTATTACAAAAATGTAAACCTTATCACCAATTTCAGGTGAAAGTTCAACAACATGCAATGCATCCTTATTCAACAAAACACAAGGCTCACACACTGTTCCTAGTATCACTACAAAAATGACCTCCATTCCATAATACAAGCCACAGGGATAACAACAAGAAAGAAATGGAATGTCTCCATCCGAATATAGATTCTTATGTTGATAACTTTTGGAAAAAACCCTCTTTTTATGAGAAGTCTCTTACATCTAGCATTGGGAGTGAGATATTTCAGCCAAATTTTGCCCATGAAAAATAACGCTTATGATGAACCTATCTCAGTAAAATGGAGCCAACTGCATCCCTCTGCAGTGGACTCATGGACAGATGACATGGTCCAGACCCCAAACAGAGATGCCCTAGCGATAGGGCTCGGCCTATGCTCCTGGCAGCCCCCTCTTACCCACGAGAGCCCCGCTAGGGGAGCCATTAGCTAACATGTTTTAGCCAAAGCTGTCACTTTGCGTTTCACTGTGAATTCACACAAAATGCCAGAATGATACAGCAGATGATAAGACTTTCTGGAAAAACAGAGGATCTTAGTGTGACCGGAGCACGTCGGATCATGTGACAGCACTGCATTACTGCCAGAGGCGTCACCTGTCTTGTTGATATCGGGGGTTTGTGAGACTGTGTGGCAAAATTGGTTGAGCAGAGACACATCTTTTTGTGCAACGTTCCGTATGACTTCACACTAAATAAAGAACAGAACTCTGGATCAGAACTGGTCAAAAGCTGGAACTTTCTGAACACATTCCTGGCCAGAGGATGCAATCCCATAAAAACTGGGACGGGTGGAAACACTAGTTACCGCTCAGAGGAAGTGGGCTACATGTGCCAGGAGAAGGGACAACGAGCCAGAGCGTGTCTCTCATGTTCAGGAGCTCAGATAAACTCTTGAGTGGTACCTATGTAGACTCAACCACAGCCAAATGCAATGACAGGGAGAAGGAACATAGACCTTTCAAAGTTTAACCCCATGAAAATAACCCCACCTGCATCTGCTTGGCTGTGCCGAATACCTGCTGCACTGTGCCTGATGATCTCAGAAAAGACTGACCTGTTTTCATAATCACAAACAGCCACTGCTTAGGCTCCAGAGTTCTCTGAGGACAAAGCAAATGTGCCTGAATGCAACATAAGCCTTTAAAAAGAAATTATGTCAGCGCAGCCCTTACTATATGGTACATACTGTACCTGCAACAGGCTCACACAATAGGGATTTACACCGTATTAAAAATAACTTCCTGGCTTACAATAAACCATATCTAAAACCTTTACCTTGAAAGTTAAAATTACTGCAAGCAGCAGGAACAACAAGAGCAGCAGCAACAATAATGACAATAACAATCTCTCGGCTGTTATTTATTAGCTTGGCGGATAGCGTTATCCTGGATTGGCTTTTTTATTTGGAAATTAAAAAAAAAAAAATTTAAAAACTGTCCCCTTTATACAGCTGGATATTTACTGAATCGGCTCAGGCCAAGTGCTTTGCTCAATAGCGCAATGGTACACTTGGGAATTGAACCTGCAACCTTATGGTTTCAGGCCCACGTTCTAAACCCCTATGTCACACAGTTTGGAAAATCATTTTGGGGGGGTGGAACTTTCTCTACAGGTTTCCTTAAACTGTCCACCAAAATGGGTTTCTCTCAAAAGGAAGCTCAGATTTACAGTGTCCTGGAGGAAAGATATCCATCTTTTTGGCAATTTAATGATTCACCAGTCATGAGATTTTGGCTGAGTCGTCCCTGCACACACGGAGGACCACTTTGGTCCCCCTCACTGGGGACCCATTAGTTCAGGCGAGAGTTGGGGGTTGAGAGGGATAAGAGATAAAGTCTCTGCAAGCTCTGACTGAAGGACAGAAAAGTCTAGAATAAATGGTGCTGAATGAACATTAAAAAGGTTGTCATCCCCATTGCATATGGGTGCTGAAAGACACACATACATTCTTTAACACAGTGCCCACACAGATACAAGGATCCATGTTCTCACACAGACACAAACACATCCTCCAGAACAGCAAGATGTACATGCATGCACATTCTCTCCTTCAGAAACACAGCCACTGACCCTGGCAGATAGAGACAAATACACATTCTCTCCTTAACATTTTTACACAGACACAAACCCTGCCACTGCTTCATGCACAATCCCTTACACAGACATACCAAACACACACACACACACTCACAGACACATAGATGCACAGATACACAGACAGACAGACAGACAGACACACTGCTGCTTCTCCATTGGCTTGTACACAGTCAGCTTCCATCCCCATCCACCTCTCTCAGTGCCCTCTCCAAATAAGGCAACATGTGAGCAGAGTGCCTCTGTGAGAGGTCACCCAGTGTTTACCTCCACGCACTCCCCTCGTGCCCCCGTTGCCCTCTCAGGCACACCTTTTGGCAAGGCCTCAGGGCACATACATTACCCCTGTCAGCAGCCCCCGAAGGCGACGGTGTCAGTCTGCCTCCGGGTCCTCGTAAATATACGGTTTCAAAACAGACCTGCCGTTGTGTGGAGTCCTTCTTTTCAAAAACACTGCTACAAATAGGTAAACTGAGATAACCCCCTCCCTCCTCCCAGCAGACCCCCTGCCTGGACCCAAAATAAATCCAGATAAGAGGGGCTCTCAGTGAACCACTTGGAGGCCCCCCGGAAGGAATGCAATTTAAGGTAAACGGGGCGTGTCTGCAGACTTTTTGCATGTCCTTCAATCGCAGACCTTACAACAAGGAGGACGATACACACACACACACACAGACGCACACATGCTCACACACATGCACGCACACTCTCCTTTGGTTTACTGTGCCATCCATTACCACAGCAGGAGTATGGACAAGGACAATATCATTGTCCTTTAAAGTGAAATTACTGCAGTAAAATCACAGGCACAAAAACTGACAGCAGATGAAATAAAGGTTTGGTTCGTTTCATTAAACAGTAGTTTGTGCATCTAAACATATACATTTACATAGTGTAATATTTACTAGAGAACTTAAGCAATCACAGAAAAAAAGATATGAAGATTGGGCAACCCAATAGCACAGGGAAAGTGTTAACTTGATAGGACCAGTCTTCTGTCTCCTCAGCACTGATATTCTGTTTAAGCAACACGGGAAGGACATATGGCTGCGCTTGGTGGCACTGAGCTCATGATGTCATAAAGGAACACAGACATTCTAAACTCCCCTTACAGAATGACAACACACAGACACCCCATCTTCCTAAACACCCTCAGTAAGCGGAGGAGACAGTAACATGACGGGAAACTGCAGAGTTTCTGCTGTGCAATGCGCAGTCTCTGCTTATGTGTAAAGATTATGGCTGAAATGAGCCACAGGGTTCCCACTCAGTTGTTTACTTTAATGTAACAGTGTCATGAATGAGCAACAAGGAGCCCTCGTTTCTTATAATTTGTTGCATTACTCCTCAATGACCGAATTATGTGTGCAAGTAGCATACTTGAATATCATTTCATATCAGTTTTTATTGTTAATTTCCACTTAGTGGAGTTAGAATGCAGCGACATGAACTAATGAGTTGATGCTTGCGATGTGGGTGTGAATACAGTAATGAACCTGTCCTCCCTCACATCTGTCATCCATCCACGTTAGTAGTGTACACATTAGTACACACACACACACACACACACACACACACACACACACACACACACACACACACACACACACACACACACACACACACACACACACACACACACACACACACACACACTCGCACACAGGTGTACACATGCTCACATAGTCCAGCACTGCTGTTGAGAGATCCAGATGGAGGAGTCTGCTCTGTATCAAACTGTTTCTAAGACAAGCCAGTCCTGCACAAGAATGTCTGCAGCAGCTGCCCTTTTAGATTAAATCTGAATAAATGTCGATGTCACATGTATGCAAAGTACAATGATTAATAAGGCCACATTAAAGCATGTCCACTTTCACTGGGTAAAGCAACTGAACTGTAATTTTACAGCTGTGTGAGCATAATCCATAAAATTCTAACTACCATTAGAATGCTTGTGCAAAATATGTATCCAAAAAGTACTATGGCATGGAACAACAACTTTGCATGAGAGATTTATTTTCCCCTCCCCACGCCCATGTGAACGCAGGACACATGACAGCTCGACGTGCTTTGAAGTGCACAGAATGTCACACCCATTTTATTGGCAGTACATTCCCAGTCTTGTTTCCACTCAGCCTGCCTTCCTAAGCGCTCCCTCCCTCCCTCCCTCTCTCTCTCTCTCCCCCTCATTCTCACTCACTCGATCTGTTTGTGTTTGTTTAGGGAAAAACTCGGCAGCCACGTGGAAACTGAAAGCCCCCGCCGATCAGATTCCATATCGCTGGCCCTCTGAAAGGGCCTCGCCTGTCTGCAGACAAAGAGGCCGGACCAGGGATGGGGCTTTGGGTCAACAGACAGTGATCCAGCGGAGGCAGGCTGGAGCACAAACGCATCTCTCTATGAGACCGAATGCAGCTGGTGAAGCCATTAACCTGGGGCTGGGTGTCCAGGCCGAGGTCTTCAGCTAAAGAGAGCTCACAGCTGGAGCCGCGTGCACATCGCTCCCCCTCTCCTGCCCCGCTCTTAGTCCGCCAGACCAAAGGCCTGTCTGCTATGTAGGCCTCGCACCGCTCAAGCACGACTCTGGGGTCACAGCTTTTCAACTGGGGAGCTATTATGAAACCGACAATAGGCAGCCATGAGCCGTTTGGAAACATCACAGACGCGGTCCAAGGGAAAATGGCTGTGACCTCTGAAACCGGTCCCAGTTCGGAGGAGGCGACGACTGAAATCTGTAGCACATGCAAACATCTTCCTGATGACAGAGAAAAAGCTTCTGAGCACCCTCAATCAATACAAAGACACAACATGCAGATTCCAGAAGCCTCAGTGCTGGAGCCAACATTCTGCACAAGCCCGGGCAGCGGCATGGGGCGGCTGGCATTCCGTCCATCTCTGATGGGCACATCGCCCCAGCATGTCCATCACTGGCAACTGCCGGCAAAGCACTTAATGTCAAATCGTATAGCAGGATCGTCTGCTGCACTGATGTATCCAACGTGCACAGGCACGCAGCAGAGACACATGTGCATGGCGCAGCTGTGAGCCCTGTGACTGAGTGCTCGAGCTCCAACCTCGTCATTGCCGGCCATAGACAGATATCTGCATCGGCGAGGCTACAACCAGCTCGAGCTTGCCAACAAAAGACAGGGGTCTAACTAATTAACATTATACATCTCATCAGTCTTTAGTGACTGCTCCTGGCTGGCTGGGCACCATAAAGTATGTGAACCAAAAATGTAGGAAATAAGTGGTGACGCGTCTGAATCAGAAGAACTGGAGAATGCTTGGAACGCTGTGGTTTCCTCCTCACAGTTGGATACATGGATGGTTCAAGCCAAAAACACTCAGCATATGTTGCCTTATCTACCAATCACACAGAAAGCGCCCAGTTCACAGAGTCCACCATGTCAGCCAATCCGCTTACAGGGGAATCTGAGAGGAGTCAGTTTGCTGGTGACTCCAACCAAGAAACAGGCATGGAGACAATTTCACACAATTAGGTCCCATTATAAACTCTGAGCTTAGACACCATCTTAAGCAAAAAAAAAAGTGACATTGCGCAACACTACAACCTGTCCAGGAAATTATCAAAGCAATTTTCTAGCATTTTCCCAGTAATTTGCTCCACATGCCCAATGGCAATAAGTAAAGAGGATGATTATATTGTAAAGGACAGAGAATAATGCTGAATGAGCCAGAGCAGTGAGAAGGTGGAGCTGGAAATCAAAAACTGCTCCCTATCGTGAGAGAATTTGATGCTCTTTATTTTTACAATAAACTTTTATACTGTGCTTTTTATAATGGTGAATGAGCCACCAATGAGACCTGTATGAGGAGTGATATTTGATTTTATATTTACTTTATAATATTCAAGACCGCTCTGACTTTATATCTTTTGATAGATAAGATTACCAACATATTGCCATCTCCTTCAGCAATGACTAGGGTTAGTTCCTTGTAGTGTCCAGATTATACAGCTGAGCATTAACAAATGCTAAAATGCTAAAATATTTAACTGTTGGATGATGTAACAGCATATACAGAAGGTTTATACAATTTTTTTAGTGTGCCTGCCGCTACGTCACACTCAAAATTAGACAGAATGAGTACATCCTACACCGTTTCTCATCCTCTGGCTCGGTCACGGGACACGGCCTCCGCCCCCCCGCTGTGGGGTGTTCCGCTGCCCCCAGTGGGATGTCCCCAGAATGCCCCGCTCCACTTCTGTCAGTATTTAGGGCCTACACAGAAATCCACACTCAGGGCGAGGATTACCCAAATCCAAAACACACCCCCCACCCCAATCAAGGCCTCGCAATGTCGCTGTGCGGGTCACCTCCTGCTGAACTGGCCTGTCAACGGGCTTCCAGGAAGGCCGGCCACGCCCCTCCCAGCTCCAGTGCCCGACAGCTGGAGTTCCAGAGGCCTGTGGTGCCTGCCTTTAAAAGGACACAAGCCCGCAGGCCTTCAGAGACTCATCGTCCAATTGGAGAGCTCCCTGCCAGCCGCCGGGGTTCAGATTTAACATTCCTACCAATCATTCTCAAAACAGACTGCTTGGTTTTTGTTGTTACTCGGCCCAATACTAAACAATTAAAACAGCTGATTACATAGTTGGCTCCCTTCACCTTGTTTCTTAGGTCTGAACTGGCTTTGCAACTTCAAGAGAAAACAAAAGTTAACATACAACTAGCTGACCTCCAGGACTGGAACGGGAGATGTGGAAAGATTTATCACACAATATTCTGCCCAATTCTTGTTTGAAAATAGCGTAAAAAAATGGTTACAGCCGGTAAAACGGTTAAACCCACAACAATGGACAGATAACCAAGGGTGACCGTTGAGTTTTTCCCAACTCAGCAAACATGATGCTCACAGATTCATTACAAAGCAGCAGTTCGGTGGGTTTGTTCACCTCCTGCCCCAACGGCACTCCAGTATGGAGCACAGCCAAATCAGCTATGGGAAATGGGCAGGCTAAGCGAGGCTAACAGGAAATTTAGGCTAAGCGATCAGTCACTAATTCATGATGAAAGGGAACTCATTAAAAAGGATTTACAATGTTAGAGTTGAACCATATGGAATTGTGTGAGCCAATCACATTGTAGTTTGGATGGAAAAAAAAAGTCTAGAGTTGCAATGCTCAGAACTACAGGTTGAAGTCAACTGAATTACAACAGAAAACATAACATAACAGAAATGAGCCCTTCTTGACACGCTCAAGAACAAAAATGATTTAAAAAAATCAGTGCTTTTCTGGCAGAGAGACACATTTGAAGGTGATGATGGTGCGTGATGGAGGATGTCTTTATAAACACATCAGTACAGTGCTGCATTGTTCAACTCAAGATCATTTTCATGACCTGTGAAAACAATCTACCGTGCTCTCCTGGCCGGCAAGTTCAGAGGTGATGAAATGAAATAGCAGTTTCACACTCGGTTCCCAGAATTCCTGCAGAGAACACACTGTCTACTAAAGGAAAACTCCAGCAATCACCATTCACTGGCTTTCACACACTTTACCTCACCTTCAATGCTTTGTGGTAGAGCCAGTCACAGCAGTCTAAGCTTCTCTTAGACTCCCATACAGTATACTCAATAAAGTAATAAAAACAGGCCCGGGGTTTCGGTAACACCGTTAGCTTTGAAAACCTTTACCTACAAACAAAAGCCAGAGCATTTGTTTCTGTGACATCTGAGAGTCCTGATCTACATTACAATACAAAGTCAGAGCTGCAATCTGAACCATTTGGACTCTGATCAGTGCCAAATTTAAACCTTAGAAATGTGTTGATCTTGAAGAATCAGGTTATGCATGCAAAATCTAATTTTGGTGATAATATTGTACTAAATCTTGCAATTCATGGTGGTACTTCAAATTTTGGTCAACTGCCTACCAAGTATGTGACACCGTTACAGATTGTTTGGACAATGTCAAACTAGCTGCAGTGTGTTGAAGTCATACACAGGTGTATAGGTTTTACTGGCCCCTATGCAACAAACAGATCAATGCTCTCTGGATTCCCAGATCAAAAGAACCTGCTGCAAAATGCTCCCCGGAAAGCCAGCCTACTACATTGCCTACTATGTGATGGACAATTTTTGGCAGCCATGTAATATATAATTAATTGTACCATTTACTTTTAATTGCATTCAAAATTCACCTTTTTAACTGACATCACATTTGAATGTACACAATCTACACAAATACAACTTGAAAAAGCTACGTTAAGGCTTTGGTTTTTAAGAGAAAAAAGAAAAAAAAGTAAAAGTGTTTCCATATGACATCACACTCATTCCACAGTCCACTTTGTACAAGTGTGGTTATGTCAAGCCAAAGACAGACTCTTCCTTTTTCCCCCTCCATAGCATAAACAGAAGATAAATCATCATCCATATTAGCCCCTCATCTCTGTCTGAATGATACACATGTGGACAAGGCTAATCGTCCCTGTGCCAATCCAGACCCATAATTACACTGTATCCCCAGGGGGGAAGGGTAGGGAAGTGGAATCCTCGAAAGAGGAGCTCAGAGTTCCTAAAAGCAATATGCCAGCATCGACCTCACAGTTTACATTTGGGGGAACGGTTCCAGGCTCTACAGGACACTGCTGGGAATCTCATTCTTCCAGACCATCAGAAAGCGAGCAAAGCTACAGTGTGTCTGTCTGTCTGGCTCAGTTACTGACACACTCATTCGCACTGCCTCTCTGTCAGTCTGCCTCTCTGTCTGACTGAAGAGGATAAACACACACACACAGACACACACACAGACACACACACACACAGTTGTACTCTCTCACACTCTGCCTCCATCCTTTCCAGCACATTGCAAGCAGTATCCAGTATTCTGACATCATGACAGTCAGTTTTTCCATCCCTCCCCACCCGTAAAAACACACACACACACACACACACACACACACACACACACACACACACACACACACACACACACACACACACACACACACACACACACACACACACGTCTACACACATGCACAGAAACACACGCAGTCACACAGACATGCACAGAAACACACGCAGTCACACGCAGTCTCACACACACACACAGTTCTCTGAAAGGTAAATGGTTGTTGATGTGATGGGCCGTGCCTTTCACCTTTCCTCGAGAGCAGAATAAATCAAACAGTGATGCCATGTGTATCCCAGCTGTGGGAGACTGCTTCATGAATTTCCACTCATGCACACACACGCACGCACACACACACACACTTACAAAAATATTACGCTTCCCAGGGCGACTTCACACAGTGTCCATGCTCTTCATATGCTCTTCATTTTCCAGCACAAGCTCTGAAACAACATTATCTCAGCTAAACACGTCGACTGAGCAATGAATCCTGTGATACATAAAAGATGAGTATAATCTGAAATATTTTTCAGGAAAGAAATGTCTCAAGGCTAGTGTGAGTTAACCCTGTATTCACACAACTGCCTGGTCCTTGTGTTAGGACTCCATACAATTCAAATCAGTATATTCTTCACAACACCATGCCCTACTTTTCTCCACCACTGACAAGTCTGCAGCCCCTCTGCTGCCTGTGTGTGTGTGTTCATCTATTCACCTAATACTTCATTTATAAAAATAACCTCAAAGGCAGCAAGAGGAGCTGTCAGGCAAATGTTTCCATTGGGGTTGCATCTTGTCACTCTGGTATGAGGCTGCTAATCAGCTGTCCTGGTGGACTCCACCAACAGCATACGACAAGAAAACAGAACTGCCGTCAGAAATGTCACACAGCGCGCTGCATAAATAAATTAGGTCATTTTTTAGGTCATGGGCTTGCCCTCTTTTCTCAGAAAATGTGCCCTTATGTCTTACAATATTTTTTCCAACATTTCGCTTCCTAGCATAAACTACTACCCTTGCACCCTGCCACAAAATGAAGGGAAACTCTGCAAGATACTCTGAGACAGCTGTCCGTTCCCCTTACAGCTGGCCCTGGATCAGAGGCCCTGCACTCGACTCTAAATCCTGCAGTAGTGGACGTCACCAAAGCCCAGCTCATTCAGACTTACGCGGAGGCAATAAAGGAAAGGGTAAGGAAGAACCGTAAGCGCTAACGCTAACGCAGCTCTGCTTGATTAGAACACTCACCTTCCAGTGACCCCCCTGCTGGCAGCCAAACTCACACTCCAAAATAGACATGCAGGTTCCACAAAGGCTAAGCAGCAAGACTTGTGAGACGACCAAGTTTCAAACCCTGACGCTCCTGGTGTCTTACTACTGTTCCAAAGTTCATCAGGGCTCTTAGGACTCAGTGTGTTTATCTGGCATTTCTCTGAATGTTCCCTCAACTAACTTCCAAAATATTATGTCATATTACCAACCATAAAATTAAACATTTTGAGGGCTTTCCTACATAAATCTTTTTGCAAACTGTATATGCAGAACATTTTGCACTTGGAGTGAGCTTCAGGATCTTGTTGAGCCACACTGCATAGAGATGAAAGCAGAGAACCAAAACAAAACCAACTATCTGACATCACCATGGCATGGAATCTTTAATGGTTGCCATGACCCGTAATTTCTTAGAATGATGACAAATGGGCAAAAGTAATGAGGTCATAGCGTTCATGCTGGACCACACACAGGATAAAGCCAGCTTTGATCATGGGTACTCGACAGAGAGAACGCAGCCCTCAGCGCGTGTTATGGGATCGCTGGCTGGCGGGCTGTGTGGCCGTCAGGTGCTCAGCTCTTGGCTAGTGTCAGCGCGAAATGCCACAGATGACAGTTCTGAATCACCATTGCAGTCAGCCGTACAGTCTATTGTACTTTTCACTGCCAAGGACACCATTTACTGGAGCGTTAACCTAATTTTCCTCCTGCAACGGTACCCCTGGGACCTGCTATGGAACTGCATAATCTTCTCCGACATCCCATAAATCTTTCTCTTAATACAGTTAAGAAAATCTAACAATAACAACTTACAGTGATTTTATCCAATAATGCTTGATACAAAAAAAGTAAAAATTATACTGTTTCCTGTTTTGTGTTATGCCATGCTGTGATCAGTGTTCCTTCGTTTAGCAAAGATCTACATAGTTTAGTGAGTATTAGAGCAGAGAGCACTGGTGGATGATATGGTTTCAAATACAGCATCTACAGTCTGACCCAAAAACCTTTGTATGCAGAATTTTCCGAGTAGAACGATATGAATGTGACCCACTTTATCACCAAACAAGAAGTGAAAGAATCTCTCTGGCAGACAAAGCTCAGAGAGGAATGAGCTGCAGTCGGTCACATCCCAGATCAGCATCATGGAGCAGGGTCAGTCTCAACTAACCCTGAGCTTAACCAATACCTATTTATCATTGCATAAATCTCCCTTTCTCTCTCTGTCTTTCTCTCACACAGACATGCACGCGCACACACACACATACACACACACACACACACACACACGCTCACGCACACTCCTGCACATGCATGCTCATGCTCACACATACACAAAAACACACATGCACGCCATGACCTGAGATAACCTCTGAAAACCCCCCTCTCTCAGCCAAGGCAATGTGTCCCACTCCGTTGCCATGACACTGCCTTGACAAACTAATGCCACCCTAAACCTTGGCCATGAGCAATAAGGGCTGCAATGAGAACCAATCCATGCAGCCACTGACTGGTGAACTTGATTCCGAACAGCTGAAGCCCTGGCGGCACACAGCTGAGGAGCAAAGCACCTGCCAAACCAAAAAACGGGCGCGCGTCATCCGTACCAGAATTACACTGGGGTAAATATCACCAGCCCGGACCTGAAGCTTGGTCAGCTAATCAACCAATGAGATCACTGACCCTGACTATCCACATGACATAAACCAAGGTCGACCAATCCGGCAGCAGAGTGGAGAGTTACAAGGCAACAGCAGGGGGCGGTGTGGAACACAACATCGATTACAATTACATGTTTTTTTTTTTTTTTTTAAACCAAGCAGAAAAACAACAGTTGGTGTGAACGGACTGCAGGACCCCAGTGAGCCAGCAGCTGACCCCAGCTGCAGGAAGATTTCAGTGGATTGGTGACTCAGCTTGTATGCCTTGCGTTGGTTTGCTTGCGCACACAGGTGCAACCCCTCCGTCAGGTTAACGATGCTGCTTTCACACCACAGGAACCCAAAGGGATCCAGTTCCCTCAACCAACACTCCTTCAAGCCGGAAACGAGATCAACCTCAGCCAATTAAGCTATGCTTAACTGAGGAGTATTTATAGAGGGTGGCTAAAAATAAACAGTTACCCAACAGGGCTAATTAAACGATTCACACGTGTGTAATGGACAGGGTGAGCCATGTCTTCAGCCTGATCATGAAGAAGACCCTGATATTTCCTCAAAGTGGGGGAGAACAGGCCACACTGCAGTTTCCCTTCTAAATAAATAAATGCACGTTTTTCCATAATGGAAATCAAACAAGTGACACTGCGGAAAAGTACAACCCCCCCAAACCTTGTTACAAGCTCTGACTTTATTAGTGGTTTATTATCTAAACGATACATTTGTAGTTGCACTGGGATAGCTCTCTGCAAACACCAGAGGAATAACAGCTCGTAAAATTATCCTACAAAGGTTATGAAATTTGAAAAATGTATGCAATTAGTTGATATCATAAAGTACATATTGTCTCAATATCTAATTGTTGTATATTCATGTTTGTGTATGAACTCGTGTATATGTTTGTGAGTGTGTGTATGCACTCATGTATATTTTTGTGAGTGTGTGTATGTGCTCATGCATGTGCATGTGTGTGTGCGCGCACATGTCTGTGTACGCTCCTGAATGTGAGTGTGTATGAGCTCATATACATATCTGTGAGTGTGTGTAAATGTTTGTGTGGGTGAGTGTAAATGTGTGTGTGTAGGTGTGAATATGTGTTTGCATGTGGGTATGAGTAAATGTGTAAGTGTGTGTGATAGAGTTTTGTGTGTGTGTGTGTGTTGTGTGTGTGTGTGTGTGTGTGTGTGTGTGACCGTGTGTGCGTGCCCTCAGCAGTTTGGCAGTTGGGCTCTATTTCTGCCTGTCTGTTTGACAGGGAGGGCAGGTGCAGCACAGTGAGCAGCTGCAGTCGCAGGCCTGAGCTCCTGGCCCGGCCTGTCACTGAACAAAAAGGCCCAGCACTGCGCTCAGTTCAAGCACACATACATCACTCCATCATTCTTAACTTCAGCGTGCTCCACAGGACATTACAACCCTCTAAAGCAACTGTGAACAGGAGAATCCACAGCCAATGTGATACATGGAATACCAACCCAAAAATCTCCCCACTCAGACAGGGCAATTTTAAATAATTTCACTTCTCGGATTTCATCGGTAATTATGATTATGATGTATAGTGATTCACAAAAAAAAAGGATTTAACAGGTAAATCTGTTTTCCTTATTTTGAAAGCCATACTAATCCCATCAAAACCCACAGACTTAAGAATTGACTTTTGTCCAACAGTTCATGGAAAGCAGCAAAGCTTTTAAGCATCCGAACCCTGATGTGGGACTTCGCTCATCGCTGATAAGTGATTTTCCATATCATCACCACTAACGATGTTTAGAGAGCAACAAACAAAACAAAACAAAAAACAGGGATGGGTTATGAACAGCACAGAGACAGAAACTGGGACAGTTCACCATGGAAAAAAAAAAAAATCACAAATGAGCAACAACCAATCCTGCATGGCCACTCCAATACCTCTGTTAACCATTCTGCATGATTCACATCAAAATATAGCAGAGAAAAACTAAATAACAAACATCAACCCTGCAAAGAGCTGAGCCAATCAGCACATGTTAGAACTTTCCTGAGAATTTTCAATAGCAAATTTCTCCAGCTGGAATTTAAGGCTTGAACCGAATAACTAATCAAGTATCAAGTGGCTGATAGAAGGGACATTAACATGTCAGGAGCTGGTACAGACAGCCTTCATAATATACAGTGCACAGATCCCCAAAGTTCAGGGTAAAATGAGAAAAAAGAAAACACACACACAAAGTGGGAAGTTGAAATGCTCCTTTAAGGAAAGATGGAAGTGTGTGATTGTACAAACACAGCCATGTGTTTGTTAAACAGTTTATCTCTGAATTCTTTCTGATTTTCTGATCACAGCACACTCTGTGCGGCTCATTCTCACCAGCTAGTTATTTTGTAAAAGTTCCAAAACAAGCAAAAAGCACAGCACTGTGGATAACCCCCCACCCCACAAAAAACTGTATTAATTCTTTAAAATTCTTTCACCAAGGGTCTAAGACCATCCGAAAAAGAATAAGAAAGGCTTTCCTGAAGGGCCTCCCTGTTCTGGAATTAAGAAACATCATCAGCCAAACAGGACAAAAGCAGGTAAGCAGGTACTTACTTCAATGCGATTCCTTTTCTGGTCGCTACATTAGAAGTTCAAAGAATGTTGCGTCTGGGGTAACAGGTAGTAAAGGGTCCGTCACTTTTGGGGGGCAAATGAAAAAAAAATCTTGAATTCAGGGGGGAGGGGGTAGAGGTAAAGGTCCGTAGTTGTTGGGCCTTTTTGCAGAAGGTCACTGGCTGGGAGGGATGAAAGGACAGGAGTGACACTGGTCGGAGGCCCGGCCCCTCGGCGTGTTCACTCAGGAGCAATGTGTGGCAGCCGCATCTACAGCTGGGGTGATTCAGGACCTTACAAATTTAGAAACGGTGCTTTCCGCTCTCACACTGCAGGACCAAATAAATCACAACAGGGGAGAGGGGGAGAGAGGAGAGAGAGAGAGAGAGAGAGAGAGAGAGAGAGAGAGAGAGAGAGAGAGAGAGAGAGAGAGAGCGAGGAAGGGGGAGAGGGGTGTACAGATAGAGAGAGAGAGTGGGTTGGGGGGTAAGAGAGAGGCTATTGACGCTAGTGAAAATGAGAGAGAGAGATTTAGGGAGTGGGGGGAGGAGGAAATGATAGAGCAAAAGGGAGTGAAAGAGAGGAAGGGGGAGGGAGGGGTCTCCAGGAAGCAATATTCCAAGTGTTTTTTGGATTAGTCCTAAACAAAAAACAGTTGTGTGAACACACTGTTCTCTGGAAAGTTCTCTGGTCCTGAACTTCTTGGACGCCGGAGAGCTCTGGATTCTGGTCCTTCAACGTGGCCCGGACAGCTCAGCGCTACCAGGGAGCGTGGCAGGCCAGACTGCCGCTCAGAGGGGCAGCCATTTATGGCTTGAACACTGGGGCTTTGATAGTGGCGAATACGCCATAAATAGCCTCCAAAACTCAAAGGGATCAAATCAGCTGCTCGAACAACGATCCCCGCCCCCTTAGGCTTTCCTCAGTAACTGCTGAAACCGTGGTAACCACGCACTCAAACGGGATCACCATCTACATCTACTGGGCCTTGAAAAGAAACAAAAAAAAAAAAAAAGTGTCAACCCTTCGGACAACTAAGGACAAACTGACGCAAAGCTTGTTTATATTTTGCCTCTCGAGCTGTGCTTACAATTTTATCCGCAATCTGCTTCTGCTCACTGGAGACTCACCCTTTCTGGTTCTAAGATGATGAAAGCACGTGTCAGTTAATGTCCACCATATGGTTTAAAACATACAAATCAAAATAAATCAGATATGTAATCAATGAAATCATAAACAAGATCACTTCTTCCATATGTCTGAAGAATGTAGGCATGCCCCCAATGTAAAACACTTGAAAGGTGATGTGTAACTGCACTTATCAATATTATTGTCATTTCTACATTCAACAGCTAATGTCAAGAGAACATTATAATTTACAAAAGCATGTGCTTCATCGAAACATGAAGACTCATTCAAACTGAACAGCTGCTGCACTGTTCCTCTGCTGAGTATCTGGCTATTTTTCGCCCTCTAGTGGGGAGATGTTCTTACTGCCAGTCACTACCAAGGGAGCTGCTCACTCAGTACGGTGAATGATGGGAGGAGCGGAGGAGTGTGGGCGAGAGAGGGCCCGTCAAAATGGATAGTAACGGTCTAACAGGTCTCTAGCAGACAGAGGGAGAGCAGGCAGTCAAGTTCTGCAGCAAGGTCACAACTCAAGAAACCCATGGCTGGTTGTGGGGGGCAGGGGTTAATTTTGCTTATCAATTAATACCTGATCAAAATAAAAAAAAAAGCACACCCTGTGGCCACATGAACGGTTGTTAAGAGCTAACGCATTGATAAGGAAACAACTGAAAAACATCAGTACATTCCACTTCTTAAATATGCTTCAGGTTAACGCCGGCCACTTATTCTGACTCACAGCATTCCGGACGGATGTCTCCTGGCGCCCCATACTAACACCGTTTCACACCGGGAGACGGGATGCTTTATTTCGGCGGCCGCTCAGAGCGGTCTCAGGAGGCGTCTCTGGGACTCATCTCCTCTCGGCGCCTCTGATAATGGCAGTGAACGGGAGATCAGACACACCGCTCAGGGCTCATTTTGAGCACGATTAAACGAGCGGGCGGAGGAGCGGCCCGGCTCCTCAAAACGTTGGCCTTCCCTCTCATCCGACACCGAGTGACCTCTACTAACAGTAACCCTATACCAGGCTGTAAAGGAAGGGCTGGACAGCGGCTACTGTGCGGGGCGGTGGTTACAAAAAAGGAAAAAGATACCGCGATGCCCGTCAGCCGGGCCCACTGGATGAGTTACCTGCAGCAAATCCAAACTTCCTACGGCAGTCGCCCTTTTCTGTGCGTGTCTCAACCGCGCGGAATCTGGCATGCGCCCGACCGTGACCGTGGTGGTGTAAAGGTCAGATGCATCGTTGGGTGACGGCGTAAGCTTTTCTTGAGAGTCCCGATCGGGTCCAGCGGCTGCAGAGGAGCGAGGCGGACGGGAATGATGCCGGCGGTAAATTTAGCGGCTGTGTTTGGGGTGAGGTAATGGCCCTTTCTGGACAGGGTCCAGCAGAAAGCTCGGGTTGCCCAGGCGCGGTCCACGCTGCCAGCAGGACATTCATTCCACCGTGAGACTGAGCGCTCAGGCCAGAACCTCTTTTTCTAGAAACGCAGGGAAACAAATGCATTTGGAAACCTTCTCTTCACTTAATGCTCTTTAACTTGAATCCAACACTGTATTTATAAAACAATTTATAATACATAAACTGTATTATACACCACACAGAGGGTAACTCTTGTTTTTATGGTTTAAAGATTGATTTTATTCCCCAGTATTTTCCCAACAAGATTATTTTTCTTGATTCAGTGCTATACTCCTTCTTTAAGACATCTCATCAAGAACATTTTTCTTATCCTAACAAGAGAGTTTTGCTTAGTTTGAAGAAATGTTTCTTAAAGTATGATTATCCTGTGAATAAAGTTGCAAATTGCATATCAAGTTGCATTTTTCTACTGATGTAAGCGAGTGCGTACACATACACACACACACACACACACACACACACACACATATATATATACACATACACACATATACATAATATATACTGCAACGTTGCAAAATCAGAACTAAAGTAATTCTTTTTGTTTGTAACCAAGGGCTGGTGTCACATTTGCAATTCCAAGTTGTTGGACCAGTCCTATGGCCTGCAAAACAAAAAGAGCATTCAGAGGACATCAACTGCGAGCTCTCCAGAGTGAGATGCACTCCCGCTTTAGTCATGGTTTCTCCTGCCAAGCTGAGAAGGCTGGACTCTGCTTTTGTATTTCCAGCTCTCAGTGCTTTCCCATCCCTCCAAACGCATTATGCTTTGACATGCCCTGAGTGACGCTGCAGTAATCGCCAGGAACCTCTTAGGCAAACACACCGTGGCTCCATCATCATAGACGGAAACCATGTTTGGGGATGTAAGCAGCGTGGAGACCGTTTCCAGTGCTCTAAGTGCGGTTTGTGGCAACACCAGCAAGGGCACAAAATGAGAAAGACAACGCTCAGTTTGGCTACAAATGATGCCAAACACTTTGATCAGGACCTCGAATGACGAAAGACAGGACTGAACACTTACAGACCTGGTCTCATGTTACCAGTGATATCCCAAGCAAGTTGAGACCATACAATTAAGCCCTGGTGTAGAACAGAAAATAGCTCCACAAAATGACCTAGCAATTTAATGGAATTAAAAAGCAGTTACAGTGGCAAACAGACTGGCAAAGCTGTACCCCAGTGAAGAGCTTGCATGACTGAAGGTATTGGGTCTTCAGAAATACCCATGTTTTGGGGGTTGGGCACATTGTTGGCTCATATTAAAGGGGGAAAGGCACAACAAAAACTTCAAAAGGGTTGCAGTGGGTCACTGGGAGTCAGCTGGTCAGTCAGGTGATGGGGGGTTTAACAGGGAGAGGTCAGCTATACCAGCAATACACTGACCCTGCTGCTGGAACTGCAGGGATCCTCCAGTTCAAAGTGTGAAGCCTTGTGCAATGATAACTGGTTTCCACAACAGAGAGTGCCCTCTAGTGCACAACATAGACGCCGCACATTCAGAAATAATTCCTCTCAACCCAGATGAATTGCGCAATCCACCTCATGTGACTTAGTTGACCGATACAGCGCAGGCAAATAAATAAAAAGCTACCAACTGAATATTTGACCTTTTTTTTTTTTTTTTTTTAAAATGGAAACGGTTAGGATTTTCATCCTTTTTTCCTTTTTTTTTTTTTTTTTTTTTTTTATATGAGGGAACATTTATTCATTGAGGGCTGTCGAGAGCGTGCAGGGGTCTGGGAAAACTTCCCAAACGGGCCCTGTGACGGCTCAGTGAGGGGGCTTTGTGCGGGGAAACTCCAGTGGCAGGCGACTGTGAAGGCCCGGGGACGAGACACTTTCCCTCTAATTAGTGGGCCCGGGTTCTGAGGCTGGCACTGCTCATCGGCGCTCAGAACCCGGAGAAGGCATGCAGTGAGCATGACTCCAATTTAAAAGCGTGATGTAATGGAGTCTGTTTATGGCAAAGCATGCTGGTCCGCGCAAAAGTGTCAGCATGACTGAAAGCTTTCCACTACTCAACACCCCCACCCCACCCACCCACCCCCACCTCCCAAAAACAGCGGCCAACATTCCAAAACAATGCTAGGATGGAAGAAAGAGGGGAAAAAAGGAAAAAAAAGAAACTTCTCTTACTCATCTCCCAAAGTCCTCTTCATGCCTACAGAACATGTGAAAACCAACTGAGCTGCTTCACCTAAATGCAACTCTCATTGTCATCTATCATACAATTTTGTTTTTTCCCCTGAACCAGCCAGAGCATGGTTCATCTTCATGAGTCTTGTTTCTCTCAAGGTTTCTTTCCATTTGTTATACTACCAGGGAGTTTGCTTTAACAAAACTGCTCTGGGCTTGCTTTTGTGGGGGTCTTCTGTGAAAGACATTGCAACAAATACATTGTGAAATGTGAATATACAAATAAATTGATTTTGCTTTGAATTGATTTGAACTTAACTGAATTAACTTAAGGTATTGCATATTATACATGTTAGATTTAAATTTAAATAAGCAGTGACTGCATCCATTCCCATTTATTATAATTTTCTGTCACTGTCCATAGCATAATTCAGCTTAACATATGGCTGAGACAGAACAAAACAAGACCAAGAAAAAAAAAAAAAAAAAAAAGGCATAAACACACACTTACAATGGAGACAGTCGTTTGAGAGAGCGTCTGTCATCCAGACCTTGATGGACTATGGTCATGACCGCAGCTTTCCTCATCACTGGCCACAGGAATGAGCGGACACCTCGCAGCGCCACAGACCTGAGAACAGGGTTCTGCTCCGGCTGCACCGACCCCCACCGGCCAAACTGGACCACATTCCAAGGGAGCGCTCCAGAATTCCCTCTGAGGTTTCAATCCAGGGGGATGCAAAGAGGGCCAATCCATTTCAGGATTTCATTCCAACCCCTGCTGCTGTCACTTTTTTTTTTTTTTTTTGTGATGACGCCTTTTATTATTTTTGGAGCGTACAACACAAAAACTAAACATCTCATTTTTAAATTACAGACAAAATTTTCACCCCATGACAAGGGAAGAAATCTGTTCAGTAATTTATTTGACCTTAAAAAATGTGATAAAGTTATGAGATACAGCCTCTGACTGCAGTGAAAACACTGGCAGAAAATATTTTGCAATGGAGCAGTACAAGAGCGAAACAAAACTGGAGCATACAGCTTTTTAGAAATAAGTAACTGGTGGGAACAGGAAGCAGGAAATAATTACACCGGACCCCACAAACAGAGGTGTGTACCCCAACTTTCCTAAGACTAAAACCCAAGAGGAACATCAACCGATGAAGCCACCCAGTAGTGCTTAACGCTTTCAGAAATCTCTCAGATTTATAACCAACATCCGTCTGCCATGTGCGCTTTCTCCTTCAATTATAAAAATGCAATTACATTAAAATGCACCCAGATGCGGCAGCAAGACATAGCACGCGGTAGCACCAGAACAATACCAAATCTCCTCTGATCTCTGCTCATCCAGCACACTGGACTAGCATGTGCACCAGCAGCGCTTTCACTCTCCTTTCGACCACAACAGATCCACTCCATAAAACTTCATGACATGTTGGATGTGCATTTAAGAGGCATGAGATTTCATTTAGCCTTCCCAGACGAGCAGGGAAGAGACGAGGAGGCAGGGATAAGGTCTTCAAAGCGGTCCCACTCAGGGAGAGAAGCCGAGGGCACCATATTTCAGCTCAGTTTATCGGTGCTGTCGCCTCTGATGACTGAAGAGACTGCTTTACTGTACTGTTCCTCCACTTCCCCCGATATGACCCGACCAGCTGGTGCCCCACTAACATCGCAAAGACAGGGCCCCTGTCCCTCAAAACTGACCTGAGGATAGATGGGCTTTTACTTTAATGTATATATTACGCGCTCCTATCAAGAGCGACTTAAACAGCTTATTATTTTAACATACTGTCTGTTGATACAGCAGAATATTCATTGAAACAAATTCAGAGTAAAACAGTAGTGCCCGTCTGAGAATTGAACATCCAAGCTGCGTTACACACACGCAAATGCAAACATACACACATGGATGCAGCACCCACGTGAGCATGCATGCACCCGCACATGGATTAACACACAGACCACATGCGTGGATGTGCGCGGCGGAAAAAAAGCGCAGAAATGGAGGGAAGGGAAATGGCTCACGTTCCACTGGGCCTCCTCCATCAGACGCCATGGATGCTCCTCTTATCACCTCTCCCTGAGCGCAGTATCTGTCCCTGTCCCTCCTCCTAAAACTACTATTGCCCCTTTAGGAGCTCCCCGGGCCAGGCGGGGCCGTGAACCGGTCACATGACCCGGCTACGTTCCCCTCCATGCTGCTCGACGCCTGTGGCGGCCCACAATCCCCCAGGCAGTCGGGAAGGGGCGGGGCAGTGATGGTGAAGGCTGTCGACTGCTTGGCCTCCCGTGACACTGCTGGCGGCGGGCCCCAGACATCGGGCCAAGACAGCCAGCACCACTTCCCTTCCCTGGTCAACACCTAAAGCTTCCTTTCCTCTCCCTCCCACTGGAGTGCTGGTTTTGGAAAAAAACGACATAAATCACCAGACAACAATCGACGGCAGAGACACAGAACTAGGTCGAGTTAGAATGTGAAGGAGAGCAACCTGATTGGTGCTCTTAACTGGCTCGACTTCAAAACAACAAACTGGAAAAAAAAAAAAAAAAACCAACATCACTTTTTTAAATGAATAGGTGTCCATATTTCCTTCACTGTTGCCGTTTCCACAAAGCATACACTACAAAACAACCCACATGCACACATATACACATATACACACGTGCACATATGCACACAGACACATGCGCATACAAAGGCATGGATGTGTGCATGCTGCACTGCACGCACGCACGCACACACACACACACACGTGGCTAAGGCAAATGCTGATCTCATTCAGCAAATGAGCCGAATCAAGAAAAGGCATTATTTCTTGCAGTTGTTTTGACAGATGTAACAGAGAGCTTGAGGACCTCCAGCCCAGCTGTCAGTCTGGCTGTTTCATTCACCCTCAGAGGGACATAGACTGAACTCACCAACATGCTTAGTGCCAACTAGTACTGACACCTGCACACCAACAACCAAATCTGTGTTTTTCTGCACATTCACCTGCAAAACCTATTATGGGACTGACTCCAACCCCTCATTTCCGGCAACATTCCTCTTCGTCGTTCTTATCCATCACCAGATTGGACAAAACATGACTGAACTTTTTCTTGGTGCCAATGCAAAAGGCGCCAGCAGTGTGGTTTGCAGGAACTGAAGCACAATTAGGCTGAATGGCACTAAAAGCTCTAAAAGATTCAGACAGGATGAGAGAAACCCATTAACAAGCATGGGGAAAGATTAACTGGCTTTATCAGAACTGGAAGTCCCAGAGGTACTGAGTACTCTAGGGTGGCCATTTGCAGTGAGTGGGCCCAAAGCTGCACGGTTCATCCAACTAACTGGAGTTTTTCAACTGGAAAAAAAAAAATGCTCCAGCAAGCAGATTCACACAACCTCAGTCGGTCATAGCTTCCATTTAGATAAAAGTGACACTTTCAGTTATGGTCAGGTCTGCATATATAAACCACAGAACAACAACACTAATTGATTATATTCACATAAAATATAAATATTTCTCTTCAACCTAAAGCAGAGGGAACACAGGGGGACACACATCAGCCACCACCAATGTGTAGTGCCAACCTGGGTGATGCAGGGCAGCCATTTTGAGGCAGTTACACTGGAGATGCCAGGACACTGGGAGACCCCATGGTCTTTATGAAAATCGCCATAGAACAGACTGTGAAGTGGCTGCTGTTACCTGCGGACCAAAATGGGCCAGAAAAAGGAGTTCAGAGAGGGAAACAAACCTCTGGACTTGAGATCCAGCTCCTCACAAAAACCCTTGGTGCCCCCAGGATTCACTCCGAGCAGCAAGTGTTTGGTGTGGGCGTGGAGATCAGGCACAAATGTGTGATAAGACGTCACCATGAACTGTTTCTGACATCAGGTCACGGGTACAAACTGTGGTTATTCCATCAAACACCCTCTTCCCCACCTCTTCCCCCACCTGCCCCTCTGCACCTGATCCAGCTGGGAGCTCATTACAGTTTGTGTGCTCTCATTCTGCCCGGCCAGGCTGCCCTTCACCCTTTACCCTGAAGGCAGAGCTATTTATCACCGGCCCACAAGCAGGGCCTCCCCCTTTGTTTCACAAGACACAAAAGACCCTGCAAAACACAGGCCGGGTCTAAAGTCCTGGGAGGCATTATAAATCATAATCTACCCGACAACGCCGCCAGAGGTTCCCCTGCTTTGGAGGCCGCGAAGCACGCTGAACCGTACAAGCGGGACGCTGGACCTCCATCTGTTCCCAATTAACACCGCTGATTGGCCCGAGCGTCCACGCCTGCCATGTGCAGCATATCCAGCGATTAACCAATGCTGAGAAGTTTTTTTAAGGCTCGAGTGTGTCCAACCGTGTGGTTTCTGACTAAGTATTGAGGTCCAGAACCAGACTGCTCAAGCTTATGAGCCCTTCTGCTGGAAACTCAAAGTGACCAAACTTCTCTGTCGGACGCTTCCAGACTCACACGTTAGGCATGAAAAACGCATGGGACCTCCGCCCTTTGACGTAAGACTCAGACCTGTCATTGATAATTTCTCCCATCCTGATGAAACATCATTTCTATGCAAACACAAAAACAGAAAAACAACTGATACGACGTTTCCGATGCCACTAAGAATGCAGTGTATATGATCAGTGGAGGGTTTTAATGGACTGAGACATCATGTTCTACATGTCATCCATCTCCCATGTCTAATCTCATCTCTTCATCTCACATACTGCCCTGAGAGATACAGTGTCTGATTTGGACTTTGATCGATTCACTGGACTACTCTGCACCACACAATCACACACAAATCTGGTTAAAATGCTTTAAAATACACTGCACTCATGAGTTATCACATGAGCAACAATGGAGGTTGTGTATGCATTTGTGTGCTCATATCTAGGCCTACAGCCATCTCATCTTTAAAGCTGTTATTAAAGTTAGAGAATTGTTATGACCTAAGAAGATACAGCTTTCTAAGATGAGAATCATGAAGAAACTTTGCTTCATATTCATGGTTTCTATTTTGGACTGTTTGTGATTCATATGTTACTTTGTATTCTCATAACCTCATCACAGAAAATCCAATAACTTCATAAGAGGATAATTATAAGTAATGAATGGATGAACACAGGAAAGATGAGAAATTTAATAAAAGGAAAGAACAGGAGGAAACCACAAAGGGGACCCATCAAACACAGTTACTTCTAGAGAGGTGAAGATAAAGAGGGCTTACCTTCTCCATGCTTTTGTTTGACTCTGAACAATATGTCAACATAAAGACTAAGCTTGAAAATTAATGTTCATTACAGGTAAAAGTTAACAGGTAACCATGTAAACCTTAACAGGAACAGGAGAAAGAGGGTTTGTGTGAAGACACAGGACAGTTTATGGGGACTGAGGAGGAAATAAAAGGTCTTGAACATTGCTGGGGACATAGGAAAGAGTAACAGCTGCAGCTAAATAGAGACAGCATCCCCACCCCTCTCATTTAAACTAAAGAGAGGGCCCTCCCACACTGACAGAGGGAATTAGGCCTGTCACTGTGGGCCATGGGTGTGCAGGTCAATGCAGTCATTTACAGGCAGGAGAGCCAGGCTGCTTATCACTCAACAGCATCAGAATCAGGGGCGAAATGCATGTGTGTGTGTGTGTGTGTGTGTGTGTGTGGGTATATGTGAGTGTGTGTGTGTATACACGAGTGTGTGTGTGTGTGTGTGTGTGTGTGTGTGGTATATGTGAGTGTGTGTGTATACACGAGTGTGTGTGTGTGTGTGGGTATATGTGAGTGTGTGTGTGTATACACGAGTGTGTGTGTGTGTGTGTATGGGTGGGTATATGTGAGTGTGTGTGTGTGTATACGAGTGTGTGTGTGTGTGTGTGTGTGTATATGTGAGTGTGTGTGTATACACGAGTGTGTGTGTGTGTGTGTATACACGAGTGTGTGTGTGTATGTGTGGGTATATGTGAGTGTGTGTGTGTATACACGTGTGTGTGTGTGTGTGTGTGTGGGGTATATGTGAGTGTGTGTGTGTGTGTGTGTGTGTGTGTGTGTATACACGGTGTATGTGTGTGTGTGTGTGTATGTGTGTGTGTGTGTGTGTGTGTGGGTATATGTGAGTGTGTGTGTATACACGAGTGTGTGTGTGTGTGTGGGTATATGTGAGTGTGTGTGTATACACGAGTGTGTGTGTGTGTGTGTGTGTGTGTGTGTGTATGGGTGGGTATATGTGAGTGTGTGTGTGTATACACGAGTGTGTGTGTGTGTGTATGTTTGTGTGGGTGGGTGGGTATATGTGAGTGTGTGTGGGTATACACGAGTGTGTGTGTGTGTGTGTGTGTGTGTGTGTGTGTGTGTGTGTGTGTGTGTGTGTGTATACACGTGTGTGTGTGCGCACGCGCGCGCGTGTGTTCATGGGCAGACAAAGAGAGAACCGTAAAGGCTGCCAATATCCAGATAAGGAGAAATTGCATTCAAGTAGCTCTGTGTGTATACATATGTATGTGCTCAAGCATTTGTTCAAGTCTTAACAACATTTTACACAACGGTGACGATTTGCATTACCCTGTACTGCGCAGTAGTTACATCTTGTCACACAGGTGCTACTGTACTTGGTATACAGGGAAGTATTCAGACTTAATTCAGCTGCATTTTTCTTACATAACACTTACACAGCACATGGGTAATTACCCAGGCCCAAATCCACAGCTGAGTGTGACCCTCTGAACTTTCTCGGGGTTTTAAACAGCAGGATAGCAGGCATTAAACAGTAGTAAACAATTAGGAGAGCCAGCACTCTGAAAGGGAGAGGAAATATCATCTCATCCTGTTTATTTTCCAAGGAAATATCCAAATTTAAACATTTGACATTTTTACATCTCTTCCTTGGTTCACATAGATGTCTCACTGAGGCATCTAAAGTACCATGCTCAGGAGTAGGACAGCAGTGTCCCACAGGGATTTGAACCTGCAACATTCTGGTTACAAACCAGTTCCCTGACAGATGCACTACAGCCCAAATGCGCCCTCATATCCAAAAATATCCCAGCCGGTCCCGTTCTACCAGCTGCTCCAAACCTTTGATCCCACAACCTGCTTAATGAGGGAGTGAATTTTCAGAGGCATGCCTCTTATTAAAACGGAGCCAAACATATGTTCAAATATGGAAGAAAAATGTATATTAACATGTGCAAAAGTAAATGCGTGTACACTGAAACTACTCCCTTTGCATATAAGAAGAGTATGTATTTGGCTGGTGTAAACTTTATGAGTAAGCACAATTATCATGATACAGAGAGTTGCATTTTTTTTTTTTTTCCTGATGCCATCTCGTGATGGAGCTCCTGACCCAGTGTTTGGGAATTACTGCTCAATGCTGATGGCAGAAGCTACTGGCTAGGCCAGAGGTGGACAGGATTGGCAGGATTTCTGTCTGAATTTCATGCCAGGCTCAGCTCTTAAGTATTTAATTGGTCCAATAATCTGTTATCTTACATTTTATAGCCACATTTCCTGATAATATAATGAATGATAGCCAAGGACTCAGTAGTTCTAATTCTCACGTTAGTTTAACCATGGCCTGGTGTATGAGTGAACCAGAATTTCTGAATGCGGCAGAAATAAATGAGCAAGGATATTTGGTAGAAACAGAAACACCAGCTGTCCAGAACTGAGTCTGTGCACCTCTGGGCTAAGCTAAGCTGAACATTTGCACATTTCAGTCCCCAAACAGCTATGGTGCAGAGGCAGGGGATAAAAATAACTGGCAATTATAAATAATAAAACAATACATCACATCCTCCAATTTACTTTACATCACTGAAACGACATGGCGGGGGGGGTATGGGCGGGGGTTAGTCACACAACACTATCCAGTACCAGTGAGCAGGTGTTCATTGGTCCTGCTCGTTCACACGGGGCTGTCCTCGCAGGAAAATTCCACCAGCTGACCCCGCTCAAGTGCGTTGCTATTGTAAAAGGCTTGCGCTGCTGAGACGGGTGCAAAATGAGGTACGAGCAGTGGACTCTGGTGAACGAGGAGAGGCCGAAACATGGAAACTCTGAGCGGGGAGCAAGAATGCGTGTGTGGGTTTTGCTGAAAAAAGGGAAAAAGGCAAAAAAAAAAAAAAAAACTCATTTTGTCGGTCCATACGAGAGAATGAAACTAATGAGTACGCTCGGGGGAATTCCCACAATCTGCGAAAGGGCCTAGGCCTGATTCCCCTCAACTCCTCCCTAAAACACATTACAGCAATGTTTAACAGCCACCTGAAAACCTGCTGAATGCACATACAATGTTGTGCCTGCTACATCCAACAGATTTATCACTTGATCTGCTCGAAGCCCGTCTGGGAATTCATTCCGATTCCTCCCAGAGTCAGATGTTTCTGCGGTTGTTGTTTTGTTTTCTTCAGTGTGGTGCGCTGGCGTTCAGGACTCACAAGCTGTGGGAGGCAGTATTAAAGTGGCTCCGTCTCGGACTTCCCGCAGCAGTCATCCGTGCACAAACCACCATACTTCCCCTTCTTGCGTATCAATTTTCAGATGGTGCCCAAAGTAAATAAACGAACTATCGAGGTTTGAAGCTTGCATCATTATCCATTTCTGTGGACCGATATGATATTCCCACAGCTCCTAACAAGTAACCAATGTGAATTTCTAAACACAGGAATTAAAGGGGGTCCACAGTACACTCCCACGGTAACGGTAATTGAAAGATCATGCTGAAAGCTGGGCCTGTACAAAATGCCACAGAACAAACACAGCTTATGACATATTGCCGTTTCCATGGCGCAGTGGTAAAGTTTAGGGGCGTCCCGGCGGCTATGGGGCTCTCAGCTGACACGGAGGCGCGCACCACATCACAGGCCGTGCCATTACATCATCGTCACAGTCTGTTTGAGTGACATAGAGCAGGCCACCTAAGAATGGGGCACCCATCCACGACCAGAAAAACACTAAAACGCTGCTAACTAGGAGCTCCCTGCAGTGCTCATACAAAGTTGCGCAACCAAACACAGAATGAGAAAGCTAACAATAAGCACTAAAAAAAAGAGGGTGTTTTCACACAGTTAGAAAAGTTTGCCACCACAATGAGCACATTTAATGATGTGACTTTGGCAGAATGTAATCTACGAAAAATATAGGCTAACAAAACAAATTAAACCTCCATAATGTTTATCCTAAAACATATGTATATTATAAATTCTGATCAAATTAATTAATTTACAGGCTGGATTATAGAAGATTACCAGGAGCCTATCTGAGTACTAATAAGTTAAATAAAGATTGACTTGACAAAAGACCTCTCAAAACAACTCTGTCTCACATAGCCACCCTTGCCAGGCCTCACACTCTGTCCAGTGGCCACATGATCAAAATGTACTGCACCACCTTAGGCAGCATGTTCACAATAAAGGATTAAAAACAAACTATTGACTAGCTAACAAGCCTTGCTCTCCCCCAAGCCAAATAAACCTGGAAATTGTGATTCAAGATATTTCTGTGAATAACAACCCTACATACATAGTTTCAGACTAACAAAATTATCAAAAAACATGCCAAAACACCACCACAAAATGTCTGTTGGTTAAAAAAAAATGTTTACCAGTGTGTATAAATTAAAGAAACATCTCATTTTGTTTTTTGCCAACAAATGAAGTAGAACCTTTAAGCAAACTATAAAATTGCATAGCAGACCATAAAAAGGGCAGTTTAGTGATTTTGCAGGGTTAAATCAGGTTTTTGTTTAGTATGTAAGGCATTACGAGCTCCAGAATTTCAGACCACTAGTCATATTTTATTTCTAATCCAAGATCCACCCTGTACTAAAATGCTTTTAAAGAGCTGACATGCTAAAAATGTAGGAACACTTAAATACATGGAGTATCACTTAATTACTGCACCACAGACTTGTATAACTTTATGAACTTCTACAGGGAGACATGCAAAATTGTGTTCCATATAAAAAAAACTTTAGTAAGATCCCACATGCAATAATGAGTAAGTGTATTAAGGACAAGAAAGGAGCAACTCTGCTTTGTATTCAGACTGGGATGTAGGTCTTGATTCTTAATTCTTAGTTTTTATATAAAAGCACAGAGGAGAATGGTTTGGGTTTTGCATCATCTAGCACCGTTCAAGGTTTTTCCTCAGTAAATTAAGCGGAAAATCTAACATCACGCCAATGGGTCTAAAATTATCAATTGTCTTTGTAGTCATTCAGAAAGTTTAGCGCTGGTCCCAGGAGCATTTGAATGAGGACAGCATGCATTTAAAGGGCTTCAAAAAGGCTTGCACTAAATTGCTTAGTTGCATATATGTATGGAAGGCATCCATATGCCATAGCAAGTCACACATGTGGACCACCCTGGTCCTGCATGCAGTGTTCCCATGCAGTGCGCTGAAGAAATACCCCCATTAACACACACACACACACCCACACATAAATAACATGACATCAAAGCTCTGAGCATCTAGAAGAAGGCTCTGATCTGTAAACCACAAGGTGCAAAGCAGGAATGTCCCACGTTCGCCTCCTCAGGGCCAAACACGCAGATAGTCAGCTCTGAGCAAACTGAGGGAGGGTTCAAGAACTGCAGCTCTCACTCCAAGTCTGCCTGTTATCAAAATTTTATCAGTTACTGAAACTGCAAAATCATGATGAAAAATGTCAGCTTTTATAGTTTATTTTTTTTAATAAATTAAAACCAATCTCCTCAAGCTTCAAATGATTTTTAGCTGGTAGATTCAAGATCAGTATTCACTGGACAGCTTGATCAGGCTGGACTAACCCATTGGAGGAGGACTGGGTCATTGATGGTAGAAGCTCAAATAAGGGCTTTGTGGGCATTGCTATCTAGGCCCCTGCCCTGGATGCATAAGTAGCTGGGGGGACCCTGTCGTCGGCATTGAATGGCCCTCAGTGACTCACTCAATGACCCATTTTTCCCCAGCGCTGTAGCTTCCTCACTGGGCCTTCACAGCCGGGCATGAGGGCTGGTGGCACGGTGCCAGCCGCACCCCAAACCCAACCGCTTCTACATCTGTGTGCCGGCTGTTTGCTCAGGGAAGCCTCCCCTGCACATTTTTGCACCTCCGTGTCAAAACGCTGATGTTTGCTCAAGAGGTTTCAGAGCCCCAGTTGAGGGTGTTCTTCCATGTTTGTTTTGAGTTTGCTTACTTTGTTCCCTCCCTTGCTGTGATTATGGACAGTACCTCATAACAACAGGACATGTACTACTTATGTGGCCATAATACACTGCATTCAAGTTACTGGGGGAAACAACAACACATTTTGATTTGCATTTGATGAATCAACTGGTCCAGACCCTATTAAAGCATTGAAATGAACTACAAGTCTAATTAGACAGAAAATATGTTTTATTAAAAAAAAACTTGAATCTTATGTTTTACAATACAGTTCCTAACATGAAATGTTAATACCAGTAAAACCTATTGTATGCAAGTTAAATAAACTGTGACTCAAACGGCACATGAATTATGTTTTAGTTAGACATGATTAATGTTTGTCTTTGTGCAAATTTGCAGTGAACATATACACTACCAAATATGATACACTACCATTTGTGAAGCAAATTAACACCCACAGAAACATGGATTTCCATGACTCAGTCCTTGTAGGACTCAGTTTCAAAGATAGACAGACAGGCATATAAACACAGTCTGTAGATTCATGAATCAACACTCATGAAGGGCATTCATTAAGTCTTAGGCCTGAGATCTAGTTCATTTTCATTTCCCTGTCTCAAAGTAAGGGTGACTTTGCAGGGAGTCATTATTTCCACAGAAAGATCTGGAGTTTCACACTACGCTTTGAAGGAGAGAGGGAATCGATTGCTCCATTATCCCAACATTTGATCTGAACAGCCACAAATCCAAAAAAAAAAAAAAAAAAAAAAAATTATATTTTCTGAAATGCAAACCCCAACGAGTGCTGAGATCTGAGCTCCTGCACTGGCGCCATGTCAGTCAGAAACATGGAAAATCAACCTCCGCCAGCACAGAGTCTAGTCCTGTTCTCATCAAACAGTGCTCAGCTCTGTGAGAGCTTAATACTTGTAGAGCAGGGCTGGAGAGGAGCTGAGTGAACATGCAAGGCTTCCGAGTCTCAGATCTGACTCTCAGGGCTACCGGGGTACAGTACAGTATGCTCCAAAAGGTGAGCCTCACAATTCTTGAACCCCCAAGTCATAGCATCTGCTAATGTTCATCAAGTCCGTCCTACAAAACAAACAAAAAATGTTCTTGGACTTTTATAGTTTTTTATAAGACGTTTTTTTCCTTGTGACATAGCTACTGGAGCCATTTTGGGCTAATATCCATTAACGTTACACTTTTAATATTTTCTTATTCTATGTACACTTTGAAGTTCGATAAAGATTTGTTGACAAGGTACAGGAAATCAATGGAAATACATACAATAGGATCTTTGCTCAACTGCAACATGACTGGAAAGGAAAGTGCAAAGGGCCAGGGGGAAGACTGTGGGGAAACATCTAGAAAGAAAGCATGATAACAATAACAGATGTGAAAAGGCAAGAGGATTCACATTCGGTTTTTCAGCAATTTCCAGGAAACACGACAGCAGACAGGGGTAACACTCAGATTCTGCTAACAGTACATGCTAATGATAAGCAGAACAGCCTCAGGGATCAGACATATCTAAAGTCCTTTTGAATTGTCAATGCATAACCAGCTACAGGGCTGAAGGGGGGGGGGGGGCGTACAGTACCTGACAGCTGTGAGACACACAAAAGAGTTGTCACCCATTTGTTGTTTGTGAAAACATTGAGTGCGTAGAGCACAACAGTCACAATGGAATGGCAGTCTATCATTAGGCTTCAGGAACCGGGCCTGTGAATCTGCAGCCAGGCTGTTGCACCCTTGAGCCAAGCACTTAGCCTAAATTACTCCTGTAGTTGACGTGGTCCCATGGATGGATAACGCATAAAAAATGGCATGCAAGATCGACTCTGCATGAGAGAGCGTTAAGCACCAAAACCTCACGGGACAGTTATCAGATGGAGAAATGAATCCACTGCGCTGTAGAAGCTTTTAAAGACCACCACTGGCATGATACATGGCTGCAGAAAACGTGACTCATAGAACCTCTACAAGAGACAACGTCAATAAATTACGTACAGCATTAAAAATAGCGTGATAACCTTACATGGATAACAAATGTTCTGCAATCAGCATATCAGCGTGAAAGACCAAAGCTTGGGGTACCATGCCTCAGTTCTATCTACACCTTTCAACAGCATTATGCCATATGAAATTTCACATGTCAACCACCACTTGATTTGATAAACCTTTGATGCAATTTGGCACATTTTTGTGCAACTACGCCTCTTGGGTTTTTCCTCTAACACATTCAGTATGCTCACTGTGATAACAACCCGGGGCTCCTTTCAGGAAATTTTATCCTCCATATAAGAAAATGTACTTCTACTGTACTGTACATGTAGTTTGGTCTGATTCAGCTGCCTGAATTTGTGAACAAAAGCTTCAGGAGATGGCTTTTGAATCCTTCTGAAACAATAAAAAAAATCATAATTTTGTCATTTAAATCAATCAATAATATTGTCCTAATGCTGTAGATGCATCTGTAAGTTGTTTAGAATGAGCACCAGCACATACAGTGGGTAACCAAACACAAGGGCTTGGATCATGATAGTCATAGATGTGTGACAGATATTTTTTGTCAGTTAGGTTAATTGAAAGGTTTGGCCTTGGTCCTGCATTGAAGACTAGACTACACTTACTGCTGTAACGCTGCAGGGGATATTAGGAGCCCATGCCGTAACTTTCACAGTATGATACTGATGCTACTCAAACAATATAAGGCCTTGATGGTTTTTCCACAAAGAGGAAGTTCCAAAATGACACAGACATGGTCTATTGCATCACTGACATCTAAAATACCATGTTGTTCGCATCTACAGTCGATTCCAAAGTCATCCTCTCCACTGAGTGAAATGCTTGGTAAGAAACTGGCTATACTATAATCAAAACATGAAGTCTACAGCGGCCTGGGCTGCGGCCATAATATTTCACATCTAGCATTCTGATCTTAACTGGGATTAAGATCAAAAGCCTTGAAGCAAATATTACCTTGGATTAAAACCATGCTGGACCAGAAAACCATTTGAGAGAGAGAGAGAGAGAGAGAGAGAGAGAGAGGGCTGCCAAAATGCCTCTATGCACGAGCAGCTAGAATGATGCTGAACTCTGAGAGAAGACTGGTGTGGCTGTACTGAAATTAAGGAAATACTGCTCCAGCACTGCACCCAGCTTCAGTTATAACCACTCATGCACCCCGTAAAACTTCCCATTTATTCTGGAGGAACAGCTTTGTACAGGCTAATTATCCTGGCAAATATCGTTATTTAACACAAGTGGCTGTCTGCTGCAGTAGCACACTCAGTTATACAGGGATACAACTTCCTTCAGCGCACATATGTTAAACCTAAGAGCACAGATGTTGCAGCCAACACAACTAACAGCAGTAGGGACAGTACCAAAAGCTATCTTTCTTATTTTTAAATTCAATGCTCGGAAAATGGAACGCAAACGGACTAGTAACGGAGGAGCATTTTCTCATTTTTCAAACTGCCTGTTGGACGACTCCAGCTCTCAAGGGCGTAACCTTGGGTTGAACATTGGGGTTTGGGGGCGGAATATTTTTCATTCATCATGATGAAATGATTATGGGGGGGTGGTTGTATTGGCCAGTTTTGATTATTTTGGGGGTTACAACCCCCACCCCCCCCCATCTCCCCTGTAATTTACACCCATGCCAGCTCTGCATTTCGGGTCGGGCCAGGCCGGGTCAGCTGGGCCCACAGGACCGGCCCTTGGGGGAAAAACGCGGCCCGCCCCACCGGCACACACGGGGAGTCAGAGGGGTGAGTATCTCCCGTTACTGCAGAGAGATGATGATACGGGCTTAGTCATGCAGCAGCGATGAGCGCAATACACAAAGGAGCGCGAGCGCTAACGTCTGCCCAGAAACCAGACCCCCACCCCAACCCCCCAGCTACCCATCTCTATTTAGTGTGCTGTCCTCAGCTCCCTGGAACAAACACACAATCGCTGGGCTGAATTTCTCTTTCCTAAGGAGGAAACTCTTACAACTCTCGCAAACATTTGTTCTGCTATATTTTATCTCGCACAGGAAAAGTAAGCATAGCTTTTGTAAGTGTCCACAAATTAAAAGTCTCTTTTGTGTCACTACAACCACCACTTTTACCGTTTGATACAGTTGTATTTTTCACTTACGCTACTGTAAAAGTATTTTCTCTTATTTGGTGTGCCAGGTAATGAAACATTCAGCTATCTTCAGGCAAGAAAAATTTATTCTCCTGCCCTCCACATACAGTTAACACAACCCAATTAAAGGGATAATTAGGGTCAGCTGTATGAATTCTTGGTAAACAACCAGGGTCCGATTTGGGTCAGCCTCGCGTAATATAAATCTGACTAACTTCAGTCCTAATTCTTGAATATTTCTGGGAAAAAAGGTTTTAATGCCTATCAGTCTGGAAAGCATTACAAAATAATGTCTAAGGCTCTGGGGTTCCACTGAACCACAATGAGAGCCATATTGTCTGAATGGAGAAAATTTGGGACAATAGTATCTTCCCAGGGAGCGGCCGTCCTGCCAAAGCCTCTCAAAGCCCAAAGACATAAACTCATGTATGAAGTCACAAAGAAACCTACAACATCACCCAGTGCTCTGCAGGCCTCCCTCACCTCAGCTAAGCCGAGTGTTCATGGCTCTGTCAGAATGAAATTGGGTAAAAAAATGGGATTTGTGGCATAGCAGCTGGGAGGAAACCACTGCTCACCCAGAGGAACATGAATGCTTGTCAAAAGTTGACCAAAAATGAACCTGGCTGACTTCTGGAACACTGTTCTATGGACAGATTAACCATTATGCTCTGACTCTGAGAACTCTACAGGAATCTGTCAGGCAGTCCATCTAAGAGCTGAAGCTGGAGCACAGCTGGGTCAAGCAAGTCTATGTAAGCAAGTCAAAGACCAGACGTAATGCAATTGACAAGGGTATTGGATGCAGCATGACTTTCTTCAGTAAACACATAAGCATTTTTTAATTCACATTCTCTACCTAATTTTAGGTTCTGGTTGGAAATGTGATAACATTCATGATAAAATATTCAAAAATGTGGGGAAAAAAATGAGATGGGGGCAAGACGGTATTTTCAATAATGCATCTGCTACAAGCCACAAAGAGAGCAGGGTATGTCGAGGAGTCTTGGCAAGCAGGGCATTCACAGCATCACTGTGTAAGGGTGACTCCTCTGACTGTTTGGACCCCTGTGGTCTGCCCAGACGAGCTGTGCAGAATCTGCAGTCTCTCAGGAGAAGATATGAGCAGCTCAGCTGGTGGACGTCACACAACACAGAGAGAGCATGTTTACTTCCCTGACCTGAAGAGGGCTGACAATCCTGCAGTTACAGGACAGGTTTACAGCTGCGGTAGGACATTCCAAAGTAATAGAATGAAACAGAATGGAGACTGAAAGTGAAACGAAAGAATAATGTTCTTAAAGGATAATACTGGGATAATTTTGCTTCTGGCTCATCGTCGTAATCCGTCGTTGCGATGAGGTTGACTACGATAAATGCATTAGACAGAATAACTGTGAAATGAGCCTTTGATCTGCTTAGAAACAAGATTATATCAGCAGCTGTTTCCCCTGCCTGAGTTCAGTGTGAAGGACTTACTTCAACAACTTTCAAAAAGAATTACAAGAGGTTTGTCACCAAAATAATTATCTGGGTGATGGGAGGCTGCAAAGCAAGAGCCAAAGAATAATCCTAAACAAGATAGAGAGGAAACTTCCAAACAAATTATCCCAATGAATCAGTCAGTTTAATAGAGCCACATAAGTGGAATGTGGGGATACAATTAAAAACAGCTCTTTCACAAGGACCAATGATCTTCACAAGTATTTCCAGGGAATTTCCAGGGATTCACACTCATTCCCAGCCACAGGGAGGCCTGCTTAGCATGCATAAACTATGACTGTCCACAGATCCAATTGATTCTCACATAACTAAAAAAAGAATCAATGGTGAGTTTTTTTTTGTTGGTTTTATTTTGAGTACATAGGTTGGTTCAGTTGAAAGACTGTTTTAAAGGAACAAAACTTCTTCGGTCTTTCATGCTTGCATCAAAATTTAGGCTTCAGAGAGGCATGGGCTTCCGGTGCTTCAAATGAGCAAATGATCCAAATAATTACCTTAAGGGGATTACAGTGTAAAACAAAATATGCTCACCATACAATAACTTATGCCCAGGAAGGAAATTGCCCAAGACATCATTTCAATAGTTTTTACCATCATTGCAATAAAATGAACAATAAAATACTGTATACCGTAGCTATACATATACATCTCAAAATAATTTACTTGTGTAACGGTTGAGTCTGGGCAACTTTGCACAAAATTTGTAATTATAGTGTTACCCATTCTCATAATTACCATATATGCAGCCACACTTGTCATTGCCCATAAGGGCTGTTTGCCATAGCAGTCTTGTAAGTCAATGGTTTTGCAAGTCACTTACAAGAAACAAACATCTGCTAAATGAATACCTGTAAATTATTAACAACCACACAGAATGTATGTAAAAAGGTTGAGTGAACCCAGCATTCATTATGATTTGCTGTATGAAGAAAGTAACTGCCCCTGCTGCCAGCTAGGCCCAACCAAGGGCCAAAAAGGGCCCCTTCATCGGTTAAGATAGCTCCAGACTGCCTGATAGGGCTCTGAGGGCCCTCCATCCCTCTAAGGATCACAAAATCAATCACACAGAGCACAGCATCTGTAAGCACCGCACGAGCTGTGATGCGCTATAGCGGAAGATGGGTATTTTAGGGCATCTTACTCCTCTCAAGTGTTTACCCTGTAAATACGTGAAATATTGGCGCAATTCAGTTCAGCCGCGTGGCTTGTCATAGTTTCTCAGAGCACTGCACGCTCATGGTCTCTATGTGTGAGGCGTGCACTCTGATAATATACATACCATCGGTCACGTGGCCAATCTAAATTGCGCACGAACAAACTATTTCAGAGATCTATAATAAAGTATGCAAAGTTTAAACGGGTATAGTTTACCCACACCTGCTATAAAGGCTATTGCAAAGGCAAACCCGGTTTGCCAACATCACTTAAAACAGGAGCTTTTTTCCAGAAGGATTTTTTCCCCAGAAAAAAAAAAATCACATGAAAAACATTGTTTCAACCAGAACATGGGCAGAGACACTTGTGCACGAATTAGTGCACATTTTATTTGAGACTCATAAGAGACAAGTGATTGAGATGACGCTCGGACAATTTAGAGCTCGTCATTTCCCCAGTGCTCAGATATCATGAGGGGTGGTCTTTAAAGAGGATACGTGAGTGAGTCACCATTGTACTCCAGAACAGTATGCAACAATACACTGCCTTAGTCGAGTTCTACCGTGAAGTGATCTTCTTTACACAGTGACACTACTCGCAGCGCGTCTTCTTGGCTCGTGCACTGAGGAAAATGTAAATGTAGTCGGTTTTTAAGAGAAGCCAAACGTGTTATACACGCATGACATGCAACCCGCGACTTCTGTACCGTCTCTTCCATGGATTCTGTTCCTTTGTCGCTAAAGGATCGAATAACATGCCGGGGTAACTTTATATACGGCACAGTGTCTCCTCATTTAGAGGTGATCAACTATTCTGCTCTTAAGGGCAACCGATATCAAATTACACAACCTGCGAAAATGCAGACGCATCAAATGCAGGACCGATTAGCCAACCTTTTACTTTCAAACTAAAAGTACTGT
Organism: Albula goreensis; assembly: GCA_022829145.1. Classification (NCBI taxonomy): domain Eukaryota; kingdom Metazoa; phylum Chordata; class Actinopteri; order Albuliformes; family Albulidae; genus Albula; species Albula goreensis. The sequence continues at coordinate 6,826,885 of CM040753.1, read as the reverse complement.
AACGAACTTACGTGAGCCATTAATACGGTCTTTAAACAAATTGACAATTTCTGACAAATAAAAAACATTGTTTTGAAACTGTTGCTATGATCTAGCGAACATGTCTCATGTCGTATGTAAAAACAATGCACTGACTAAATAAGTCAGCCTAAACTGGGAGAGTGGTCAGCAATGTGACGGTCAAGTGCATAGCAGTTGAGCGGACAGATCAATGCAACCACCAGTTCATAGACATACATACCCAAAACTTATGTTTGGCTGAACTAGTATCTAACACAGCTTGCGCATGTAGCAAACTAATTATGCAGCGCGCTACCTGCATACAACCTGCAGACGGGCGTAATTTCAGTAATTAGTCGTTTTTATTGCCACAGCTATAGAAAACATATTCCCATCGAGTAATCGAATAAACATCAACGGGAATTAGTCATTAAAATGACCCATATTTAATTATTGCAGATCATCCAGACGAATGAAAACAAACAGGCATTCTAAAACCAATAATTGCGTTCCACTTACCCCGTTAAATAAGTATCCTTGCTGATCAATGTAACAGCGACGAGCTCTCCAGAGATGAGTTTGAAGGAAAAAGCAACACTTAAAAGTTTCCAAATGTTCAATATTTCTAACAAACGCTTGTTTTTCAGACGGATCTAGCACATCAGTTAATATTAAGTTTGCATAATTACCTTTAATCAAATGTTTTAAAATGTCCTCCCTCTAAGAACCTTGCAATGTGTTGTTTTTCCAGTTTATTTTCATATGTTCTACACTTTATATTTGCTGGAGTGATTCTTTTGTAGCCGTATAATTCATGATGAAGCGCTGACTTCAAAGTACTCGCAGCTGAATTAATTTCATATATTCAGAGTGAATGCTGTCCGTCCGCAAACGCACACCCGTCTGTCATTCACGCCTGCCTCTTTCTTAAACTTCCCTACGATTCTGTATGAGCTGGAGCTTCCGGACGACGTGAGGCAATTCTTAAAGGGCCAGATCCTCGGGCCACGGGGTTCAGGCGCCACCAGCAGGTCCGACCTTATAGGAACACTCCCCATCTCTCAGCAACAGACGAGGAGTCTCGTGCTGAATAAAAACTCTTCTCTTTATCTTCCTCCTCCTTGTTCATCTTCTTCTCCTTTGCAGAAATAGATTTAGTAGAATAGTGATAATAGAAGAAGTACATAGTAAGAGTTCAGGAGTCGTCACATATAATACCCCACCCCTATATTAACAAAAATAAAAGTAAAAAAATTTCAATATCCTACCCTACCCCCCACCTCCACCTCCACACACACACACACACACACACACACACACACACACACACACACACACACACACACACACACACACACACACACACACACACACACACACACACACACACACAAAGACTGTTTACTGAGATTGTACATCTTGTTTATTTTTTAATGGGAAACACACGTGACTCAAATGTTAACTGTGGTCCCATTGTTATGAGCAGTAGTATTGAGAAGACTGAGTGAGTCATCACTGTTACTGTGTACTGCTACCCCGTAACTTTAAGTTTAGGGTTCTAATCCCATTTACTTAGGTATTGTACTGAATCTTTGAGTGAGGTAACGCTGTCAGGACTGCCAGCCCTAGCGGACGCCTGCGCCTGCTGTCATTGATATCGAGGGTATCAGAGCGCCATTGGTGCTGCCTAAGACCTGCTCATTAACCCCCTCATCTCCGGGGCTGAGCCATGAGCGTCTGACCCAGTCACCTGTAAAGACCCTGAGCTGCAGCAGCAGCTACGCTTATCTGACCTGAGCCATGGCTTACACCTGCCAGATAAGGTTCCCAGAGGGTCCTTCGCTTGTCCTGCTGGGGGAACCCTCAAAGGTTCTTCTGTGATATGGGTTTCACTCACAGGTTCTCTGTAGAACCTTCTTCTGAAGATTATCTAAAGAACCCCTGAATAATATCTGTGCCTAAGATGAACCTTTAAAGGACAAACGAAAAATCTTTAAAGGTGCCACAAAGCACTTTTTTTTTTAAGAGTGTATACACCAGTGTCTGTGCAGCCAGCGGCACAGGGGGTTACCCAGCACAGACTGTGGCATCAGCACAGACGAGTTCCTCTAACGCTTACTACCACCTTCAAACTGTGGTGCCTCAGATCTAGACTTGGTTCAACCAGAGTAACCTGAGGCACTGAATTTCATGGGAGTAATAGGTATGGGCTCCTTGATAGAGCGTTCCAGGCACTGCTCTTCATCTAAACTGCACTGTAAGTTGTGACAGCAGCATTTGATTGGTAGTGTGGTAGAAGGTACAGAAAGCTGGGCTTGTAACACAAAGATTGCAGAATGAAATATCCAGATAGACCGCTGCCATTGTACCCTTGAGCAAGGTACTTGACTTGTGCTGACAGCATCAGTAAATATGAAGCTGTATGAAATATTATATAAGCATATTATTTCAACTGTGTAAGCTGAAGGTTTCTGGAAAATAATTATTGTGGATATACAGTGACTATAATGCTCATATATTCATAGCAATAAAGATAATCATAACAAGAGGAAAGCATATGCTATTTAGGTTTATTGTGCAAAATGAGTACAACTGTGGGCATTTTTGCAATCTCAGGGATGGTCTCTTCTCTCTCTGAAGAGAGGGAGGACAGGTATCAGATATTTTCTCTCTCTGCAAAGTGGACAGATACATCCCCCAAGGACTATACTGTAACAGAAATGTGTGTATGTCTGTGTTGTGAATGTCTTTATATCATATGTATACATTTTTGTGCCATAAAATATATAACCATAAAAGTGAACCACCCTGCCTCATCTCAGAGTGGAGCAGTCTCTGCACTGACAAACAAGTCTTTGCCAGTATAGCTGAGCCATGTTTTCTGTGACTGTACAAATTTGACAAGGAGCTCTGTACATTCTCTGTTTTTTTTTTTTTTTGAAATCAGATTTCTGTCTCTCCTGCTGTCATATGATGCAGCGTTGGTCCAGGGTTTCTTTTTGGCAGAGGTGAACAGGGGCCTGTTACCATGGACAACAAGCGAGAGGCAAACAAATAAGCACCATTGTGCGGCTGTCACCACGAAAGGTGTCTTTTTGAACTTAGCTCGGTGGGTACAGAGGAGCGGGGCGGTCCCTCCCATTTTTCCAGCTGGTATCTCTCATCCTACAGTTTTCATTCCTGTAGCATTAAAAAAGTGTTCCTTGATAGCAGTATTTATCATGCATCAAATTATGCTAACACATTTAACTCTACACTCACAGTGTCCATGTCACATGGAGTTTCCATACTCTTGGGACACAGCCATCCTGATTGAATTATGATTCAGTTCGTTGTTTGAAAAACTTTTGGATGTGAATACCATGTCTTGACAACAATAATTTAATAGAAACATTTGAGTTCATCATATGATATGGGTTATTTATTCTTTTCGAAAAAAATGTATGCTTTGACTGACCATGCATCTTGGGTGGGGATATAACTAACTCCAAATTCGGCAGTAATCATCTTGAGTGTGCCTAATTTCCATTGTAAACTAGTCATTTTAGAATGCTGTATGCAAAGTAAAACATTTGTTAATGATTCAGGACCTTTCTAAAAGTACCACAGCAATTTATGACATAAAACAGGTCATGATAAGGATTACTTCAGAACTAAAAAGGCATATTATTTACACAGCATCTAACTGACATGATACAGATCAAACACGTTAACCTGAAAAGCTTGTTAACAAAGTGTTTTCCTGGGGCAACTTAAAATGCTCACCTTCATTCATATTGTAATTTGTACAGAATTTTCCTCATGCATAATTCAAGTGTGAAATATGATTTTCATGTAATGCATTACAGTTTTGACTGAATTTCCGTTTGGTAATTATAAAATGTATAATCCACAGATCTGCAAAGAGCCCTTTGAATTTTGAGAGGGAATTATTGCAAACAATAGCGATAACTGATGCATATCAAAGAGACATCTTTACAAATCAAAGAGAAAAAAGTTATGGTCGTGTATATTATGCCAGGATTCTCAGAATAATTAGTAAACAATAGAATTAGAGTCACTTCTGTTAATGCTAATTATTAAATACACCTTGTTCTCTGCTGTAATATTTATATAATTATTAAAAGCCCACTGAACTCATCTTTATGTTTTCAGCTGGTATTTTACCTCCTAAAATAATTTCTCTGATGCCGTAGTGTATGTCCTTGTGTATATTACAGTTGTGACGTTGTTATCTAGATAATGAACTTTTCGAGCAAGTTAATGGGCTGAGCTTTTCTAACCAGTTTAGCGATCTCCTGCATCTCCATCTCTGCTTCCATTTCATGAGTGCTTATTTGGGTACGATCAGGAAGTACGTTCAGTTGCATTGGATCTATTTGTCTTTGTTACATTAGTAATGACAAAGATGTATGCCCTGCAATGGCATGCATCAACATGTAATGAATGAATTCATGGTCTGCCAGTTACAATTGTGAAGCGGAGCAATGAAAATTCATCTGTGATAATGCACAGCAGTGTGACAGAGTTTATGGGTTTTACTGGCACAACAGGGCGGTAGTTTATGCATGAGCCTAACAGCACATAACTCTTGAGTTTCTCTCTATGTGTATGTGTGCATGCCTGTGTGCATGCGTGAGTTTGCATGTCTGTGTGTGTATGCCTTTGTAAACCTGTGCATGCTTGTATAAAATTTCTTGTAAAAGTTCCATCTAACAACCTTCAAGCATTGTCTTTTTTTTTTTTTCCTTTGTGTGTACAGTGATGCAATATGAGATGAATATCTACCAGCTCTATTAAATAAAATGGCTGATAATGGCTTGCAGTTGGTCACTGTGAAGTTTCTTGGAAGGTATGCAAACATGAGAGCTTCAGCACTGTAGCTAAATTATGCTTTAAAGTCCAGCTGTGAATCTGACTGAGAAATGCAGACAACATTTTTCCATTCTGCAAGAAAAAATTTGGCAAAATATTTTTTGGGCACTCAAAACATGTATTCCATGTAATGCTACACACAAGAAGCACTTGTTCTCCAAGCAGGCTAATCTAGTGCAGTCTCAGCTGCAGTATCTGGTATTAAATAGCATTAATGACCTTGTGTGCTAAGAAGGGTCTGGGTTAAATGCAGTGCTGAGGTTCAGCAATCCGATTTTGTCCTGGCTGGAAATGGGACAGTGTGGAAATGAGCAGACGACTGAGCTCTGCTGTTACCTACAGCCCCTCTGGCCTTCTGCAACACGATGTACTGGGAAAGTTGAAAAACTTTTCTGTATTTATATGTATCTCTGAAGTAGTGTTTAAAGGCCAATTATACTCAAAGAAACATACATGAAATGGAAGCAGAGGGTGGTGATGTTGGAGTTCACTGAATTCCTCCTCATTTGCTTTATGAACATTCTGAACAGAATAGCTATATTACATGTCTAATGTATGCAAAATTGTAAGCCACAGTACGCGAGAGACTGTTTTAGGAGGTAAAAAGGCAGAAAAAAAACTTTTACAGTCAAATTATACATACTTAAACTCAACCTTTGTGCTTGGATTATTGCATGACGCCAACGTCAAACTACAGAATGTAATATAGGCTACAGCTGAGAAACGCCAGGATGAGTCAAATGGACCTTTAAGTTTGAGTGTGTTTTTCCATTTACAGCCTGATATTTATTGTTCAGTTCTTCTTCTTCTCCTTCCTGTTGACAGTAGTATTTGAAATAGTAATAGTAGTGGTTCCAATAGAAGCAGTAAGTAGCCACTTGTATACCAGATGCTTGGTTATACCACCAAGTTGTTATGAAGTCATGAAAACAGTACTTTGCTCATTGACATGCACAGCAGAGTGCTACAGAGTCTTTGGGCTGTTTTTGCCTGTTTTTTTTTTTTTTTTTTGTTTTTTTTTTTTTTTTTTTTGCATGAGTCATACAAGATGGAACAGTGACGGGCTTCCCGACAGATCCGATATCTGTATTCTGTGTGATGTTGCTAGATCACTATGCCTTATTAGAGACCAGACTACGATGGCCTGGGGCCTTCACTTCACACTCAGACAAGATACATCACAACCAGCACACCAGACTGCAAATTAAACCCACCGATACCCTCAGGAGATGTGTCTGTTTTCTTAAAGCAAGTAGCTCTTTCCAGGGAGAAACTGCTTGAGACAGTGTCTTCTCTTGCATATATCTTGTATATGTCACTCTGCTGCATGAAATAATGTTTTTGTTTTCTTTAAATAATGGCCATTGCTTTTTAGCTGGCCATGCTTTTAATGGGGTTTCTGTAATTCATTTGGTTGATTTATTAAAGTGTTTATTTCTGTTAGCTCATAACAAGACGAACAGATCATGCAGCAGAAAAACAATTACAGACTGTATGTTGACAGTGTCGTGAGAGGACATTGTAAAACACACGCACACACACACACACACACACACACACACACACACACACACACACACACACACACACACACACACACACACACACACTATGACGAACCGTTAGATCACACTGTCTCTTTCATTTGATGAATTTCCTTGAATTTATCACTGTAGAAAAATGTGCGCTGGCTGCGCAACAATTAGCAGTTTGTTGCATTTATCCAAGCTGTGTGCTCAGACAGCACTGAGTAGAAGTGATTCAAGGGGATCATTAGTATTGAGTTGGCATTCTTGGCACAGGGTCTGGTCCAGAGCTGCGCTAGCCGGAGCTCCTCCTCCCTTTCAAGCCTCCACACTCCGATAATGAGGTCAAGCCAGCAGCGCTAGCTCACGCTAACAAGACCTCTTTCATTCAAACGCTTCTCCAAAGTGGTGTCCTGTAGCGAAAACTTGATGCTGCGCGTTTTCTGCGGCATGTAACAGTCTCTGAGGCGAGGATCCCGTCCCGTTTACAGAGCGCACTGCTGTGACTGATTTCGCTGTCCGTGAATGCACGCTAACTAAACATACATGAGGGAGCTCTCTGGTTGATTCAACGGGCCATGTTTTTATGGCAGCTAACCGTGAATCTTAGTTGTACCATGTCCTTCAAATGCTACCAAAGTTCTGTAGAACAACAGTCATGCCCTCTGTTCAGAGTTCAGTCGTACGGATTTATAATGAATACCACAGCAGCATGAAGTGTTATCCATGCTTATGCTAGCGTGATGTTTACATTTTTTTTAATCTTAGAGATGCATGTTCAGAATGGTAAAGTGTCACCCAACATTCACATTTAAGTGTAACTTTAGAACTAAAAACAACCGCTATGTAATAGGAGGGTGAGTGACTGAAGAAAAGTGGCAAAACTACCACTTGCAATGCACTGCCTCAAAAATATGGTCTCCTGTGTAATGTAGTGTCTAGAAATGTATTTAATACCATGGAAAGTAGATGATCCCCATACATATCTAATTTAACGGTTTTCACACTGCAGGGATTGTGTGGTACAGCCCACAAAAAGCCGGTTTTAAATGCCATAGGATATTTAATGTACAGGGGATTTAAGGCACCATAACACGGTCAAAAGAGAAAGATGAGCGGAAGTTCTCTTATGAATTTACCTTATCTTCTCAGGTGTATAAGCATGAAGACCTTTTTTAATAACATATTTATTTTTATACTTTTGTGATTTTTCAGTTCGGCATTAATAATCGCTTATTTCTATTTGACAGCCGTGATCAAACGAAGTCACAGAAAATCACAGACCATGAAGTTATAACAAAGACAATTATGTTAAGCGAAATAAAAAAAAATCTCTGATACCAAAGAATGGGAAAGGGACATACAGAAGCCAGGATCTTTTTTGTTAATTATATGAGCTTAAAATAGTGAAATTAGATGTTTTACTGGGTCAGTAAGGTACTATAATTGCTATAATTTGGAGCAACATCAGCTTAGATTATAAAGTAATTAAAAGTGAACTTTACTACAAAGTATACAAAGAAATGTTAATGTATCTGTCATTTTGTGATATCGTTCTGTTGTGAAAAAACAGAACCACTTTTTAAAACCATTTTAAAGATAGGGTAGATTCAATACTCATATGTCAAAAGACTCAAGTTCTGATCTGCTGGCACCCGAACATACCAAGAATGAGGAAGCACTAAGATTGTGGGAAGCATGATATATTTGTTTTTTATTCTTCTACCTACAATGACACGCACACGCACACACACACACACAGGACCAGGTGTGGGGCAGGGGCAGATGTAATAATGTGTGGCAAACATTAATTTCAGTTTTGTTTTTTTGTTGTTTTTTTAAAAGCTATCAAGACTCTGTGTTCTTAATTCTTTTCTGATATTTAGTTAGGAACATTGTGATATAATATTTGACGAAAATCTGAGCACGTGCATACAAATTCAACAATGACACAATTGCCATTTGTTATATGGAGAGGAATCAGAACCAGCTGGTAAAGTAAAGGTCATTGTGAATTGACAAATACCAGAAGTTGAAAAGTTCAAAACCGATTTTCGTCCCTATTAACTTTACAGAGTGGTAATATATATCTTTGGAAATTATGTCCCCAGTAAATGTTCACAACTGTGTAAAATGGTAGAATAGGAAATGCTAATAAAGTCCTGGTGGTATACAGAGGTTGTCGTATGAAAGAGTCAGAAAAAAAAACACAGTAAAAATAATGATCTCATATAGACATGGCAAAAAAAGTCTGCTGGTACAATTGCCAGCATCACATTACTGTAGCATGTCCATAGAGGGAGGGTATCAGTCAGTAGTGCTGTCCCAGTCATGACGTAGCATTGGCTTGTTTAGAGACTGCATTCGGCAACTTTACCTGAAGCCTGTCCTCCGACACCATGACTGAGCAGATCAGCTGGAGGATCTCAGGGTAAAACTGCTGGAGGCCGGGAGAATTTTTTTCTGCAGAAGAAAGCCAGTTGTCGTTCAAAATGAATGGGTTTTGCAGTTATAACATGGGCCAACGACCACAACTAGCATTCCAAAGTAGTAGTAGTGCAGAACAAAATAATATAAAATCAGAATGAAAAAATACTGGACAGACGATGCCTACAACTGCTAACTACAGTTAGCACATGAAAGTGCTGCTTTCTTATAACTATTTTTCTTACAGGACATAATATTGTGTGTTGTAAGCTTATGTAGCAGGATATTGAACTCATGCAAGCACACACCAGCAGTTTCCCCACCAATGTGCCTGCAATTTTCTGGTTACAGGCCTGGTTACCCATTTACCGTAGGTAACACTGTAGCACCTGCAGGAAGGCTAGGTTTACCTGCCTCTGCTGGCCAGCATCGTCTACTCATTTGAACTACTGTCTTCGTGCAGCCAGCAGCAGAAGGCGTCTGACTTAGTGAGTGAATCTCATCAGCCTGTCTCACTTCATTAACTGCTTGAACCATGGCACAGTTTTCTCTCAGCAAAGCAGATTACACGCCGGTGGCAGTGATCCAGGGGCCAGCGGTTTTCCCATGATCCTCTAAGCCACGATCGTTTCTGCATCTCTGCAGGCTGCCATAGGGCGGCCTGGGGGAGGTGTTGGAGAACAGGTTTTGGGGGCAGTATGTGGAAGGAGGTTGAACCCTGAATGGATGATAAACAACCCCTGTGGCCTGTACATTTTAGCCCCTATTAAAATTGTCTTTGCAGTGTGTTGACCAACTGACACGTATGGCTCAGTGAATGGAACAAAGCTGTCCAGATGATTTAAAGATGAGTGAATCTGAGCACCTTGAGGCCTTCAAGCACAGCACATACTTTAATTGGTTATACACAGACAGTATGACATAAGCACACTGACTCAGATCTCTACATTGTTATTAAAGTTGAACAAGAACGTCAATTTTAAATACCATTGTGGTGTGTATGTGGTGTGTACCATGTAAGGGATGCTATGTGAAACTCAAAATGACTTCCGCTGTATGCTGTTGATCTGTCAAATGAGCAAGCAAATCAAAACACATTACTCCCATAGCAATAGTACCATGACTGGACTGTACCAGTAAGTCAGTAATAACACATTTTGGATTTAAAAACCTTCACTCTCCCAGCAATACTAAAACAGGTATTTGGGTTATTGTGGTGATTATATGGTTTACTCTAGCTAGAATGCACTTAAAGGCCAATTCCAGCCAAAATTACTTTTTTTCTTGACCTAAAGAAATGTACATTCAACATAAGCAGAGAGTTGAGACACACTGGCCTTGAAGTTGGACTCACACCCCAGCCATGACTCATCTCAATACATCACATCTGATATATATGCAAGAATGCACATCATGGAGCATGCAGCATGTGAGGAAGTCTGGAAATGGGACTTTTTTAGTGAAGATACAAACTTGACTCATTGCGCAGCACCATTTTCAGACTGTAAGTTGTGATGCAGAGCTGGAAAAAAACATCGGGATGAGTCGAATGGGCCGTTAAGTCTTTCATACTGCAGGGGAAAGCTCTCTATTTCTGAAATATCATGGAATTATCAGCACCACTGCAGCGACGATAACAGCGACAAATACATGAATAATGCAGCAGGCAGTCAGCTGACAGACTGCAAACAAAGAGATGTGAGGTAGGTTGCCTTGTTTTCGGGAGCAGTCGCCAGGAAATGAAAGGACCTGCACACAGAGGGGGAAAGATTATAACACCGAGCGGCATGTGAGGAAACAGGGCTGGGGTAGACAGGAGTCTCTGGTGAAGATGGGAATAGAAATAACTCTCTCTGAAGCAGCTTGAAGAAAAAAGTGAGGATGGTTTTACGCCGGAACCCTGGGTGGCCCATATCTCCAACACTGATCTGTTTCTCTTCATTACATTTGTTAGTGGCTGAGTGGTCCAGAAACTGGTCACCTTAACTGTTCACTGGGGGCTTTGGCACATGAGCTGGTTCTGTCATTCTTTGCTCCACAGCTGAGTGTAAATTATACTGACTATTTCCTGATGTCCTGTGAAATGCTGCTTGAATTCATGTCTGTGAAACCGCAAATGTTGCCGGGTTAGTCTGTCCTTTTGTTTTCGGTGACTTCAGGCTTCAGCAACCTGATGCATAATAAAACACCATAATGGTGATACTGGTAACACTGAAATATGTTTGAACATAACCGGACCACAGTGAAAGCACTGACCCGTGAACAATGCAGACTGCAAATACACACATGTAAAATTCCAAGAAAGTTAGTAGCATTGCTATACATTTTGTTAAGCAAGTGATATAGAAAGCCTTGGTACTCATGGGTTAGAGATCAAAGAAGTTATCTATTCTTAACTAACTGTTGTCTAATATGCATGAAGACTTAGTTTGGATGTAGTATGTATGTATATGAAACTCTGCGTAACCAAATTAAATTAATAGAATGAATGAAAATTAATCAATGAACACCTTGGTGAGCGAGCTGGTGTAGTTTGATCTTGTTTGGGCCTGTGTGCCAAATGACCACAGTGTAGACCCATTTTAAAATGCATACAGTGCAGTACCATGCACTACTGCTGTATCGGGATGGACCCAAGGATGGCAAAAGGAAAACGAAAGCCTTAAAGTCTTTGTTTTGAAAAAGATTGATTACCTTGGCTGGGAGAGGTCTAAGAAAAGGCTGTGGACAGTCACATCAAACCTGTGTAGAAATGTAATGCCATTGAATTCATCCTGAACTTGTTGAAGCTGTTCCAAACAGCCATGAGTACATGAATAACATAATAAAAGGCTGTCCTTCTCACTTTATGGAGTTCTGTAATTCTTCAGGGTAATTCTTAAATGTCTGTATTGTCTTTACCTTCAAAACTGCAGTCAAACCACATTTATGATGTTAGCCATTATGTGAAACATGAGCCAAGAAAGTAACGTGAAGCATTTGTGAGACTCAGATGTTTTACGAAGTTGACATCGGTCCAGATCAAATGGAAAGGTTTTGAGAATGATGGAGTGGGGTGTGGGCCAAAGTTTTGATGTGGCTTTTTTGGGTTTGCTTTGTGGAGACCTCAAAGCGGCCAAGGTTAATGCCATTCATGATCTCTTTACTGGCAGCAGTTCAACCAATGTGATCAGAGAAATTACAGTCATTAGAAAACAGAGAAGGAATGAAGAACCATTTGATGGTATGTGTGCTGTATGCATTTCCACTCTGAAGCAAATCAGGGAATAATTTGGCTACATTGAGTGCCAGTAACTAAATATAAAAGCAAAAGAAGCCTAGATATTTTCAAAATCTTTTACAGTTCATTTAAGAAAAATAATGTGGGTTTTCACTGATGCTAGTTAGAGTACAGAAGTCAGGTTTTAGTACGACGGATCCATTTCCATATAAAAATCTGAAGTTCATAACAAAGCTAGCATTGTGGAATACTATTTTCACAACAAAGGGCCAAAATAAACACAAAACAGATTTTTAAATTCCGTTTCTTAAAAACTCTACAAGCCTCATTAAATATTTAATTTACAGTGGTGTTATACTCCAAAGCATTATATCTATCATAAAATCAATAAACAGGCTCCTAGAAACAATTGTGACCTAAATCATGCTATATGTGCTTTATATGGGGTTTTTTTGACAAGACACATAAAATAAAGAGACATTTTCAACCCTGACTCATATTCTACTGTTGTGCAAGTATAAAATTATGAAATATGATTGCAGCTGAGGCACAGTACACTTCAGGTCTCTCAAAACATCATACCTCACTTTTGATACCCGGGTTCTGTTTTTGTTTCTCTGAAAGATTGCTGCAGTCTTGGCTGTGGTGCTCTGAACACGGAACATGAAGCGCCTCGGAGTTTTAACAGACTGACTCGAGTGTCATACAGCTTCAGGCCTTGATTGTCTCTGTGGCAAACGGCAGTGACTCTGTATGGTTGCAGCATCCCCAGGGTCATGTTTAATTCATTGACTGCCTTGTACATTATTGCTTTGCGGCCTTGTATGTGTCATCACCATTGATGGCACACAATTGAAGATCAGGCTTACCTGTCTCAGACCTGCTGAAATATTTAATCATAGGAGGGTTATGATGACATACTTTTTTACTTTTACAGCCAAACAACATTGAATACTGAACTTGACTTTGTTTTGAGGATGAAGATAAATGTCATTAATTTACTTAGCTCTTTAGACAAACGTATTATATGAAAATATCTAGCATATAGAATAACTCAGAATCTGTGATACCATTCAGTATCTGTTTTTATGTTTGTTACAGCTTTAAACTACGTTTGGTTATCTTATTTCATTGATGTTTTAGTTTTGAAAAACCAACAGTTTTGTTTTGTATCTGCCATAGGAAAAATTGTAAAAAAAAAAAAAAAACACAAAAAAACTAAACATGGTATTCTTACAAATCTAATCATGACTCATATTTATCATATTTGAAAAAAAAACATCTCTGTAGAGCTTTCTTTTAGTTTACTGCTTCCAAAGCCCAGAGCATGTTCCCCCTCAGTTATGACTTAAATGTATACATTTAAAAGCCATGAATAACCCATGACACCTGCAGGTTTCAGCTGTTTGCCTCCCCTGAACACGCACAGGATGTAATGAATGGGAGTTATGTCATGAAGGGACTTGTAACCTCTGCAAAATGAGTCAGGCCAAGTCACTGCTGACATAAGAATCAAACTGGAAATCACTCATTGACGGACCATCACGTATTCCCCCCGTTCCACTCAGAAACAGATGGCGCCCTCCATCAAACGATTTCCTGATTCCAGCTCCATTCCACATTATTATTAACTGGAAATGTATTTATACTGTCGATTTATGCTTTCTCTTCAGTTGCGTTCATGGGAAAGCAGGTGAGGCTGGCTTCATCGGTTTGCTTGAGGGAGAGTGAGAGTTATAGGTGCTGATGTCATCCATGGCTTTCAAACAGGCCCCCTCTCTGTGGTCTCCTGACCTTGGCGTTTGAAGCCCAGGAATGTGTCCATCCAGTAGGGACCCTTAACCCACAGCACTGGGGAGGCAGCAGCTGTTTTGGCAAGTGGACTGATGTCAGGATGGAGACAGACCAAGCTGCAGCTATCTCACGGTTAGAAACAACATGCCGCATGCACCACGGTAACAGCTGCCGAGTCCTGTCATAGGTCAGCACTTCAGCTGCGTTGCACAAGAACAGATTCGCTAACGCAATGTGTGCACAGTAACACAATACCGTGATACTCGTAGTTATTTAGCTGTGTCCTTGTGTGTAATCGCTTTGCACTTTCTCCCTGGACAAAAAACTCCCACCTACCTAAATACAGTTGGAGGTCATATTCTATAAATGGTGTCCTTTTACATAATATGATTGCTCATTCTTTCTGCTGCTGTTACACAGAGTTACGCCCTTTTGTTATCCAAGTCACTTGTTTTTCATTTATTTTACTATTATTTTTTTTTTTTTTTGCATTCATCTGTAGCGCTGTAGTGCTTTGTTGAAATGCATACATCAATGAAAAGCACATGATTATTATTATTATTATTATTATTTGTCATTAGCTAACTATGACTAGGAGTGTATATGAATGGGACACCATTGGCTTTGTCCCAGCAGGTGTTTGGTGGGGGTCATCAAGTTCCTGCTGCATTAGCCTCACACAGCTGTGCGATGAGGAGAGGACACAGTGCTCTTTGGATGGGGTTCAGGTGGAGGAGCTGAAATTTGAAACACAGAACCATTCTAATATATGGAACGGTACAGGAACTATTCAAAGTTTGGAAGAAAAAGTTGGTAAATAAACAAATATATAAATGAAAGAGAAACTTCACTGATCTGGAGGGAAGAGATTCAGTTTCAGGTGCTTGTGAGAACATCGATGAAACTTGACAGTTGTCAAATGCAGCGCTAGTTCAGAAACTAAGGCGGTTCATCCAGTATTTTTCACTCTTTATATTTTAGCAGTGAAGTTATGTGCCTGGTGGGTATCATCACAGTGAAACAGCTGCTGGAATTACAGGCAGGCCAGTGCTTTAGCCATGGTTTGACTGAATCTGGATTTAATTCCATGTTATTTTAACAGCTAGGATTACTGGGAAAGAAAGACTTTTAAGTGTTTTGCCTTCTTTCCCAGACTGGGATGGATTTCCCATGGCGTATTTAATTGATCCCGTACATCAGGATCATCGTCCTGAACCTGACTGACCAATGAAATAACTTGATTGGATGTGAGCAGGAATAGTTGCTATACATCAAATATAGAAGTTATTCACCATGCAGAACCCAATGAGGCTGAACAGGTAGATGTAACATGCCAGTCCAGCATGAAACTGAATGCTAATTTGTCCAGATGAAAAGGCAGTATTTCGAGCTGCCGCTCGTTGGCCTCGTGCAGCAGAGCCTTGAGAATGTATTGCATGTTGTTGAATACGGAACACACAGATAATAAGAGCTTCCAGCCTCTGGACTAATTGGAGTACCCCATGGCCTTTCACTGGTTTTTTTATTGCCTAGTTTGAGGTCAGTTTTGAAAATGGCACGGGCAGGAACTGCTAAAGCAACAATCATCTTTCAGTGTGACCTTTATCTACTCATACCCCCACACACAAATTACCCCCCGCCCAACACACACACACACCCCCGCATGGCCAGAACAGCAACAATTAACTCTGGATGGAGTCTCTCTGAAAAATAAGGGCCACTTTTAGACTGGATGCGGCTTGAAATTTATTCCGTCGACCTTTCAGTTCCAAAGCATGCCAACTGTGCGTCTATGGCTGTGTGTGAGTGAGATGGGAAGATCACATGTGCTGAATGAGACATTCTTTTTTAATATCTAACACACGCACACAAAACGACGCTAAACCAGGCAAACTCTCTCTCTCAATTTTCATTTTCATTTTGAAATGTTTTATTGGCATGAAATACATATGTAAATATTGCCAAAGCATAAGTACAATATCAACATTTGTTTAAACATGAAAATACAAAAAAAAAAAAACTCCAACGATTACTATAACAATTACCACTACTTCAGTAGAAACGTTTTTGGACAATAGAATGGTTTGGAAACATTTATTGAGGGTGGTTATGTACTGGTTTGGGCTGGAGTCCTAAGTGAGCTGTTCTCGAGGGGAAGTGCATCCCCCGAAGAGGTAGGAGTCTTAGAGGAAGGTGGAGATGGGGGAGGGGGTGGGTGCCAGAGATACAGAGCATGATGGGAAATGAGGTACGTGGCGCTTTTATACTTGTTGTCCGAAAACAATTCCCCCGAACTTTGTTTTACCAAAACTCCATTACAATAAAGCAAAATGGCGGCAACAGCAAGGGTATTACAATAGATGTGAACTCTCTCTCTCTCTCTCACTCTCTCTCTCTCTCTCTCTCTGTCGTCATACTGAAAGGGACTGGGCAAGTGTCCAGTCCCTGTATCCTGAAGCCAGTCCACCTGGTCCCTGTTCTGACTCATTAGAGGTAATAAACTCAAAGGGAACCAGACTGCACTGGAAGAGTTTTAAATATAAATCAAACTAAATGACCTGCTAACAGAAGAGGCATAAAGAAAAGCACAGCTCCTTTTCAAATGATTGATGAAGTACCCCTCTCACAGAAATGATCTTTATTAGGCCAAAACGTGACTGTTGATTTAACCGTGCATAAACGCATGCCAGTTAAACAAAGTCGCGCAGGGCACGCATACACATATACATACACACTTGCATATGCGCACATACACACATGTTGTGCTGCAAGGGACTGTGATCTGTGCACACTGCTTCACCCAGGAAGAGACAGAAAGTACTCCTTCAAGCTCTGTCTACACAGACCCCTTGATATGTATCGATGCTGTAGCTTGACTAAAACAGTTACTGTAATAAGTGTTCTTCATACTGTTCACTGTATCTAAAATACATGCTCTACCAATTACTAAAGCCTCCCAAATAGAATAGAAAAAGCAAACGAATCAAGAAGTTTCTACCATGTTTTGATTAAATCTGTAAGTTCTTCAGCTCGCATAAACCCCTCCCACAATGCACCAGTACCCACGCATAATGGCGATTCATTCCGACTGACCTGCGCAACAATAGGCCGTTGGGAGGCAGCTGGGAGGAGGCGGTCCGCGATGCCATGCACAATAAAGAAAAACCCCTCACAGCCTACAGTGAGCGCTCACATACCTCTCATGCTTCCGCATGTTTAACTGTGTAATTCCCCACAATCTCTGCAGAAGGATGTTTGTTTCCTTTGGGCCCCTGAGCAGAGCGGAATCCGATTATGACTGAGCCATGGAACAGGGGGACAAATCCTGACCCGCCGTTCGGTCGAATGCAAACAGGAGGTATCGTGCTCCATTGTGTGACCTACCTGATTGATCCCACCCCCCCATTCTCACTGCCCTGTAGCTGTCCACCAATAGGTGAGGAATTAGGGCTTGGGTCTAGGATTTGTCAGCACACTGCGATCATGTTCATAGTAATTCAGTTTAAAATTAGGACCTGGGGCTGTGACAACAAGCTCACTTCGTGGCTTTCAACATGGTCTTAGGGAGCGAAACCAGGTGGGATGACAGAATGGTAAATACTTTACACAAAGTTATACACAGAGTGACATGTTTAGTTTATGGTGATAAAGGGTGAAATAAAAAAAATAAAAAAAGGCCCACGCTGCAGACCCTGGGTGAATGGACGGGGGAGGGGGTAATATTCCCATCAGGTTTCAGTCTTAAACTGCAGTCAACCCACCCACCAAAAAACTTCACTGGACTCATACGATGTGAATGCAGCTGGGAAGTCAAAAACAGAGGTCCCGTTCAGCACAGCGGAGTGGGGTGTGGGAGGATTGGGGGGGTGCTGAAACGCCTGAATGGGACGTGGCCACTCGTGACTGTGTCCCCAGCGCAGCAGGTCCCCCTCAGTGGGCCGACCGTCCTGCCTCATTGACACTGACAGGCCAGAACAAAGGCGCTCCTCTCTGCCCCCTCCCTGACCGCTGCTCTCATCCGGGGCAGGAGTCCTCTGCATGTACAGCGCTACATGCATTCACAGAGCCCAGCGCATTCCTCTGGAGCTGCTATTCCCCCAGAGCCCAAAGAAACAAGATACACTAGTGCTCCATATGATAGCTGTTACATCCACCTTACCTCATCCGTTCTTTTTGGCCGTGTTCTCTCCACTGTTTTATGGACGGACACAGCGCTCACTCATTTTTTTTTTCCCCAAGTCTCCTTTTGTTTCCCTCTCCTCACTTCAGGTTCTTGAAGTCGGACGACAACCAGATGGCCGAGATGAACTGGGAGAGCAAAATGTACCAGCTCTCAGCCAAAACCGAAAGCAGAACATTTAATTGGTTTATACAAGGTGGTGATTGACAGTTCATGATACAGTAGCTCCGCCTCTTACAGGATTCATAAAGCTTCACTCACTCATCTGAGTGGGCCCCTCATTATGAGGAGCTATCGTTTGGCTGTACACCCAGACAAGCTTCCTTTTCAATTTCTTGGTATCCCCCCTTTCTAAAATGCAGAACCCAAGAAATGTACAGTAGTTTGGACAATGGGTGTGCTTTCTGCAGAAATAAAATGTCTTTATCATTCACCTGCCTGCGTGTGAAAATTGGAATTTGATTCTGGGCTGACCTGTCCCCACCCATGATAACAATGCAGGCAATACCTGTTACATAAATAATAAAAAAACACTTTGTAGAACTAGTGCTTGAATAGGTAGATGATAAATGGTGCAACCTTTCATTCTAGCTCAATAAAAAAAGGACAAGGAACCCCTTTGCCTTGAGATGAGAGGGGAGTGAGTGTCCCCGCTGTGTGCGTGAATACAATATTCTGCTATGCAGTAATACAATGTTTCCCACATAAAATTCTGCTACAATGCATTGTGATGCAACAGTGCACAGCAATAATTTGCATATGAAAAGGATCTTTATGGTTAACAATGGTGACATGAGGCACTCTGAAGTCCTCCCAACATTCATTTGCATTGGTTAATTGCAACAAACCACAAAAATCTCTTTCCTATAAAATGTAACTACATTACGTAATTAATTTGGCATAGACATACACATTCATTGTTCAGGTACAATATTAAGTGTGAGTGTGTGTTTTTCTCATGTGTTCCTTAATGAATGCAAGGCCCTTCATTAAAAGCCAGGATGACTCACTGCTCCCTAATGACCACAGCACCACATTTTATTTACCCTTTGATGGTATTGAATGATAATGTACTATTTATAATATTTATACTTATATTTATAGGTGAACTCACAAGCTCTGTACAGTTGTGTCTTTAACATGCAAGTCCATCCTCTTGCCATTGTTTTCATCGGGTATGATTTTCTCAGCACAACTGTAGACTTCCTCTTAGCTGCAGAAACATAAAGTTAAATGAAAACAGCCAAGATCATAGTCAGTCTGCTTCCTTGCTCCTTTCAGTCTAATTTGAATTGCTGTAAGTTTCACATGAACCTGCAGCTACATACTGGCGGCACAGGTAATGACTCACTCTAAAATAATGACGGGAACAAGGCTCTCAAAGTGAGAGGCAGCTTTCAGCAGTCAATTATCCTATTTGCAAACACATTTTTAATGATGAGCAATTTAATTTCGTGGGAGAGAAAGATTTGATATTTGCTAATAGCAGCTGCTTGATTTGAGCACTCAGATCCTGAATAATGGGAATCCCTTTCTGTGTGTGTGCTGAAGGACTGTCTGCCAACTAATGAAGCTCAGGGGGCTTCAATGAGAAGACGAAAAAATTAGATTTACTTATCTTTTAATTTTGTTATTGTCAAAAAAGCTAACGAGGGAAAAATCTTTGCTCCAAGTAACCATGGAAGCTGCGTGCTTTGTACAATTCAGCATTAATTAAGGAGGTGAGCTTAACGGTGCTATGATTGAACCCTGTGAATATCAAAGCATTCTGTAATTAAATAGGGGAGGAAATGGTTGCCCCTCTTGACGACATCCTGTCTTCTGGAAATAGCGGGCTGACGTCTGCATGGCCTCCTAATAGCAATGTGGATTCTGTTCTGTGTTGCGCTGTATCGAATTTTATTAAAATAAGACAGAGAGTCCCTCTGGTGTCAGGGTGATAAACCCACAGAGCTCAGCACCTATTGCGACCCAGTCGGCTCCGTGTGTGAGAGGCCTGGCCAGAGGCAGTGATAACCGCAGCAGAGGGGTGTGATCTGGGCTCCCGATCCCAGAGCCCCCTACTGCGAAAATGATACGGCTGCACCCTGGCTCTGTCCGCGCACCATACCAACGTTTGGACCCGACAGACAGGACCAAGTGTGTGGCAAGCGTCTGTAAGGGACAACTATTTAAAAAACTAAACAAAAACCTCAGACACATAGAGGAGCCGACACACTATACTCACACATACATACAGGTTACAACACAAGAGTACATGACCCTTAGAGCAGGCCATTCAGCTCACATCGACTTTCCATTCGGAATCAACCATCAGCTCGTTCTTTCCCGGTGTGCAACTTGTATGCTTACCGCATCAAGGTAATATATGTGAATGAAGATCCCAACACCGACCTCCCCCATTCACACATCCACATAAGCATGAGGGAGACCTAAGGTGTAAGCACAGTTAGCAAAAGCACAAACTCAGATGAAAAAAAAAAATCTGAACAAGGAACTGAAAAGAAACAACTGCAAAACTCGACTTTCATGCAAAGAGTTTATTTATGAACGGTCAGCAGAATTATACAACATTAGCACACTCATATGTCTGTATTTTATGGTTATTTTCATATCCATAAATACAAAAGTACAGATGTGCCTTAAAGAAAAAAAGGAGTTCCCTTTAAAATACTCTAAAAATAGCTTGATTTTTTTATTTAAATACTTGGCATAGTTTTGAAAATAAAAATATGCTATATGAAATATAATGGCTGAATATTGTGTAGACTCGAGTACCAAATGCAATTATATGCAAACACTTTTTTTTCCCCTCCTGTTTTCACTCTCATCTCATGCAAGGAGGAAAAAAAACAATGCCTATGTGTACAAAAAGCATTTAAATTCCATATGAAAATAGAAAATATAACAACAACGATGTGCAGAATTATTCATGCTGCACATAAAACCTGTGATACAAAAAAGATTCGCCACACGTAAATTACAAGTCCGCCCGGCACGTATCGTGCCAAGAGGAGGATGCTGGGGAAGGCTGGGTGAATCGATGTGCCTTCCTCTACAACACTGAGAGACCAGCCGTTTCAAACTTGCCTGCAAGATAATCTTAGCCACATCTAAGGCTTGTCAGCACTGTCCCCCTCTTTACCAGCGCATAGCTTTAGTGTCTTAAATGTGACTTGCTGGATGAACCCCTGGATCACTCAGACCACTGCTTTAAGCCTGGTGCTCTGCCTACTGTTGGAAGCTGGTAAATGTGACAAATTCAGAATAGAAAACCTAGCAATAGCTATTTCGATGGAAAAAAATACAAACACCATTTTCTTTCAGCTTTCATTCAGTTTTCAAACCTCTTTTGGTAAAATACAAACACAAACAAACAAAAAGAAAGAAAAAAAGAAATTGTGGACCAATATTTGGAATTTCAAACACACAGCATTGCATATAGTAGACTGTAATGGATGTAGTGGCTGCAAAAACTAAGTCCGACTAAAATTCAAAGCTGGACAGATATGATAATTAATAATATGTGGAGTTGTCTATTAAAGGCAATATAGATCATAAATCAATTACACTGTGTTTTAATCCACATGATCCAGCTTATTAAGTGTGCATATCATAAAACTACAGCAACTTAGAGTAAAATGAATTTACCTAAAGACACAAACCAGGATAGCTGCTCCATTGCTAATGTGTCTTGTCTACTTACTGTCTGTGTCATACACATAAGTATTATTGCCAAGTTTGCTCTCATACATGAAATATTCTTTGTATTCTTCATTTGTAAAACAAATGACTAAAATAGCTAAACATATAACTAATATTGTTTAAGATAGGTAAAGTTTCAATGCAATTAACCTTATCCTTCACAAAAAAATGTGTGTCCAAGGCACACTGCATTCATAACAATGGTCAAACTTCATCTTATTTCATTCTTTGACAACATTTTGTAAAATAATATATATTCTTGTGGTAATATACAGATATAGGACACCTCAATCTTATCTGAAGTGAGCAAATAAAATAGAATGGTTAAATACAAAATATCTCTTAAAATCCAGTTAAAATATATATATTTTTTTACATTACATAGCTTGATTAACATGTCAATGAAATAGCAAAAATAAATATTTCGTGAAATGTAGTCATTGCAATGCATGTGGAAATGCTGTTTTGATTGGAAAACAAGCTTGTTAGTCTGACATGGTAGAGATTCTAAGCAAAGATATGTCAAGGAAAGATTACTTTCTGCCCTTCCAGAAAAAAAAAAACCCATTTGCAGACAGTACAGATATATTGCTGGCTGATTCTGCTCCTGCAATACCCAAGAGTTCTTAACCTGATCCAATCTGATACTCTCCACTTTCAAAGACAACTCCCCATATGTGCAACTAAGATCTTTGTTCTGAAAATCAATTTATAATATACTGGTAATCCTGCAAAGCATAGCTGTTTCCTTATTGAGTTCATTGGCTGATCGCTTTTAAAGTGAATGCAAACGATTCCCCAGACTGCGGCTTTGAGGGCCTCTGCAGCCCCCTGAACTGCTCATTTGGTCCAGGAAAGGGCTGTAACGGCAAAAATTTGCGTCACTCTTACAGCCTCATGTATGTCTCCGTTTGTATACCAGAAACACTTACATTCGAACTTTCAACAGCTAACATCCCCCCCCCCCCCACCCCTCTCGATCCAGCCCAGACAGGTGTGCGATCAAATAATGGCAGACTTAGCTTACAGATTGGGTTTTGTCTGAGAAGTGGGGAGCACCTTACAGAATTGCATAACATCCTTTGGAGGAAAGCCGAAGCCAAAGGGGAATAGGAAGATGGGGGGGGGTGGTCGGAAATGAAGGCCAGAGGAGGGAGGAGGAGACCTGTACTCCTTCCCCTCCACCTCTGCGGGCCACGCCCCTGTGGCAGTGGAACAGCACTTTCAGCACGACGTTAAAACGATTCTTGCGTCGAAGTAGAAGGCCATTTCAGTGTGGTTTTCGAATGAGATGAAGGCATCTGTAGAGGGAGGCCGGGGTCACAGTGTACCAAACCGGATCTCGGATGGAGATGACGCTCTCGCTTTACACTCGTTCAACCCGGCTGGGGTCATAGCACTCTGGAAGGGAATAAAAAAAGGAAAGATAAATGGCTTTGTTCTTTCTTTCATTCTTTCTTTTTTTTTTAGTATTTCCAGTGAAAAACATTTAGCTTCACTCCCTTGCAGCTGGAGTTTCTTAAATGAAGCCTGGCTTTTGTATTCACCAGGGATGGAGGGGAACAACATATTGAAACCCATCTGTATTTTCAAAATAATTCCTCTCTAACAAGGTCATTTCCACCTTTGCCACAACAGGCCCTGTCTCATATCTTTCAGAGGGCTAGATGTGACTTCCAGGCTAGGATTCCTGTCCACTACCCCCTCCTCCCCCGACTTCACACTCTTTCTCAGGCAGCCATCGGACGAGCCTTCTGCCATTCACTTCACAAAAACACAACCAACTATGTAAACAACATAGTGCTTGGTGTTCACTGCAGGTTGCAGCTGTGGTGTTCTGTGTGGAGTGTGATTTACTGGTTCCAAGGGCCTGCGACCGTACACCACTTCCTTGCCAGGCCCTCTTTAAATCAAAATCACCATCTCAAAGACACTAACTCAAAACAGTTTGGGGTGGGAGCATTTAAGGACTCATCCTGAACTTGATTATGTATGTGTTAATATAAAATTAATTTTGTTTTTTTCAGTCTGACACGTGTAAGTTCAATTCTTGCCACAAGCCTGGATCATCTTCAAGCGTTTACTTTTTTCTTTTTGTCATTGAAGGGGTAAGAGCTCCCTCTTGTGGCAAAATAGCCCAATCGCAGCCAGCAAAAACAATCACAGCACAATAATGGTGGAGCTACTCAGATTACAACTCTGTCATACTTTCCATGTGTCTAGATTTTCAGTTCAGAACCCCACCCAGCCTCGTTTAACAGATTTTGTCCAAACTGTTAACTATCGCCCTTTCCCCTTTAAATTTACATAGACACTTACAGCATACCAATTATATTGGACTTTTGCCCCAGTATAATGTTTTTGGCTCATCCCATTGATAAGGACCCTTCACTGTAGGGACTCCTCACTTGTGAGGACTTGTTTATCTGAGGCACCCAGCTGATGGCTGATGAGCTTAATATATTATATAATAGCACTACAATAACACTTTATTTTACTTCACTTGCTGCAATTTCATAGAATTTCACAACCATATCTGAGTGGTCCAAGTGTTGTTTGCTCTTTTTTTCATCATAAAATATTGTACTACTTTAAATTACATGAAATACATTTTACAATGAAACTGACTGGGAGGGAGACTCTTTGGAGGTGGTGGATATTACCTGTTACTTATGAGATTCTGAGAAAATGGAACAGGATATTGGCTTTAATGTTCCTGCTTATCTGAATATCAGTGTTCCTGATTTTTTTTGAGTGGGAAAAGACATACCTGTAAATTATATCCTAGGCTATTTCAGATAATCTGTCTTGTTTTAGTACAGGTACAGATCCAAAGGCAGATATTCACTGCTATTCATTTTGGCAAGATGCAATAGAGCGTTTTCCAGCTCAAATATTTGAAACAGTATTCCTGCCAATTTTCTTACGGAAAAAAAAGACTGTGTGGAATGTATACTGGGAACGTTTCTGAAACATTATTATCCTGCCTCATTCTCTTAGGAATTATGGACAATGTGATGGGAGACCCTTTTATTGCACTTGGCCTCCTTCAGTTACAAGACTTTCCTTTGAATGAGTTTATTATAAAATACAAATATACACATAAAACTGGCTGACTTAACCTTAACACTTCAGAGGAATATAAACATGTATTATATGTCTTTCTAACTTGTAATGGTGGTGTGTTTATATTTTTACAGTCACACACACACACACACACAAATCAAATCATACACAAAATGCAATTATTTATGCAACATCAGCCCTGAATTATTTGTAGTATTTTAATGAACTAAAGCAGCTTCCTTCCTGAGAGAGAGTGAATTTAGCCCACTGACCTGGGAGGGAAAGTACCTCCTCTTCTTCCTCCTCATCCAGCTGCTCCACCTCATTAGCGGAGTCACTGAGGTCCAGGGGCAGGGTGATCTCCCTCTTGGCCACAGTGGCATTTCGAGGCTGTGGTTGAGGAGCAGAGGGCGTTGTGTCATTGGTGGCGGGCTGTGGTATGGATGATGTCTCCCTTTCCTCTGTATCCTCGCCACATTGGTCCTCATTCTCCTTCTCTATGTCTGGGTCTTGGCTTGTAAGGCCAGGGTAAATTGTTGGGGACACAACGTACGTCTCCTCCACCTGAAGGAACAGGTCCTCAGTCTCCTCCCAGAGGTCTGCGTCAGCTTTCGCGTCCTCCGGTGCCTCTGCTGAATTATCTGCACAGGACACAGTGTCCAGCACCTCCTCCTGGATAACAAGGTTCTCCATCTCCTCCTGGAGGTACAACTCAGGTTCTCCTGCCACTGGTGCCTCTGCTGCCAGGGAGTCACCAACGTGCTCCTGGAAATCATCACCACCTCTCAGGGACAGCTTGTCCTCTTCGTTACTTCCATTGATTGCCACCGACAGGACGAGCTTGTCTGGTGGGAGCTCAGGCACCCCCAAGTCTTGCCCTGTGTGCATGTCCAATTCCCCGCTCAGACGGTCACCATCTTCAGGTTCTGTCACCTCTCTACCTCCTGCCCCGGTCCATTTGGATCGACGGGCTCCATGCTCACTTCTTCATACTGGCTTTGCACTTGCATTGGCTTTCTGTCAGCACTACTTTCCGACGGTTCTTCTGTTATCATCACAGCCTCTGATTTAGTTTCTGGGGCCTGTATTGGCTCAGCATCCTCCGTGACCCTCTTCTGGTCCCCCACAGCCAGAGACTCAGCAGGCACGGCTATGCCAAGGATCCTAGCTGCACGCTCCTCTATCGTCTCCTTTTCGGGGATCCCCTCTGCACACTGGATCTCGTACAGATTGCTCAGGTCTTCTTTTGGCAGGGTGTTAGCCTTCTCATTAATCAGAAGCTCTTCCAGGTGCTTCTCCGCTAACGAGAGCTGCTTCTGCCAATTGAAACCTCCCGAATCTTCCTCGTCGGACACCGCCACTGCACCTCTGTTCGTACCTCTGTCTGCTACTAACTCAACACTGGTGATACTCTGCTGTACTCCATAGCTAACTCCATCTTCTTGACCTTTTTCCTCAGGGATATCCTCTCCTCCATCATATTTGGACACTAAGTTCTCTTTCTTCACCTTTCTTTCAATATCCCCTCTGGAGGGAGAGGGAACCTGCTGCATTGGACTTGCACTCAGTCCGAAAGTCCTGAAGGAAGTGTGAGGAGAAGCACTGATTTTTCCTGCCTTGCGTTCTGCTAGAGCCCCCCTTTCGCGGGACAGCTGCAAGGCATGGCACACTTCCTCGTAGTCAGGGGGGCTGGTGAGAGTGCAGGCATCTTGTGTGGGCTGCCTGGAACCCTCTTGAGTTTCAGTATACACTGTAAGCCCCACATCTTGGAGCAGGGACTCCTTCATGACAGGGATGTCTGATCTCAAGGACCTAAAGTCTCCTGTCCCTCCAGGTGGGATCTGAGAAAGAATGCCATAGTCTCTAAAGCCGGGTTCAATAGGCAGCTTACCAAAACTCACAGTCTTTGGTGGCAGCCTGGAGAAGGCGCTTCTCACTTCCCCGTGGTCAAGGTTACCCATGGAGCTCAACCTCTCAGAGGCCTGCTGGCCCTTGCTGGGTTTTCTGGGGGGCTCCTCTACTGGTGGGTTATGCTCAAAGTTTGCTGCCTTGCTGTTTTGGTTGTTGTTGCTAGTAGTACTCAGCTCCAGAATGTCCCTGTAGGCCTGGTCTAGGTCCTCAATGCACTGGTCCACACTGGTCCTCTTGCCTATCTGCTCCTGGAGCTCCTTATTGAATGACTCCAGCTCCTCGATGGCATCCCAAGGTCGCCGGCTGACAGGCTTCAGCATGAACTGCCCGAAGGCTTCCTGCCCATTGACAGGCGATGGCTTGACCTCGTTCCGTCGGGTAACAGAGTGGCCTGCCTCCTCCTGGCCTCCTGAGGGTACTGGTTGTCCCGGGCTCTTGCTTATCTTGCTGGGGAAGTTGCCCGTTCTGGAGAAAGCACTGTTGCTGGAAGGTTTCAAGCTCTTTTGACCCATCATGGGATACCCAAACGTGCTACAGTCAGAGCCCACGCCACTGTCTGTCGTACTGTCAGAGACCGGGGGACCTAACTCTTGTGCTTGCATGTCCACAGGGCCCCGAGGGGCTACCTGAGGGGCCATTTTAGGGGTCGTGTGGCAGCTGGTCTGTGTCTCCTGATCACGGTACTGGTCACCGGGCCAGGCCCCGGAGTACAGCAGCTCGTTGTGGTTATTTGGTTTTGGCTGGAGGGGTCGTGGTTCTGCCACGTCTTTCCCAGGCGGGGGCTTCTTTGGGCCCTGCCGCTTAGACTGTGGTTGGTGAGTGTCTGTAGCTCAAGATCAGTTAAGGATCCACTCAGTTGGCTCAGGCTCTGAGGGTCCACTCTGCTCTGAGCGGAACTTCCCTCTTCGGAGATCGACTGCTTCTCATTGTTATTCTGATCGCAGCTCTCCCCATTCGGCTGCAGGTGGAGGGGTACGGACACCAGGCAGAAAATGGTCTCGTTCAGCCTTTTCTTCGAGTTGTGCTTTTTCTCTCCCTCTGCTCCCGGCTCAATTTTTTTCACCTGCGTCACAGTTTCAGGGAATTCCTGATCCAGATTTGTGCTCTGCGTTGACGATACCGTTTGGACAACTGTGGGAGATTGGTCTTTCTGATACTTGTTACAGCTTTGGTCATAGCCTATGGAGTTGTCACTCTCTTTGTGCAATCCACTGTACCATCTATTGCCATTGTTATGCTCATTAAGAGACCTTTGGTCAGTTTCTGCACTGACACATAGTCCCTGTGTAGGGGTAAAGGCACTGTCATTTGGAGACTGCTCCAACACTGTAGCACTTGGAAGCTCTTTGTTGATGTGTCTGATTTTGTCAGCGTCAGTCAGAGGACTCCCGCAGGGCCCTCCTGAGATGTGTCTCACACGCGGGTCATCAAAGGGCAGGTACTGGACCCACCCCATATGGTCGGGTGAGACACCTGGACGCACCTGCTTCCTGCAGGCTGCGTTCCTGTCCCTTGGTTGGTCCAGCCAAGAGCTTCCAGCTGGTCTGGAAAACCACCTGCCAGACTCCATATTACGGGGAACCTGCTGAAAGGGCACCCCCTTCAGCCTGAAGTCCGAAATGTCCCCATAGTTCTTTTGGGGGCCCCTCTGCAGCAAGGGTCTCTCATAAGATGGAGGAGGTATGTACACTGGAGGCTCCATTCCTGGCCCCACAGGCTCGTGAGCGAAATAGTCCTGCCTGGGGACTTGGGGCCCCTTGTCTTTCGGGTGAGGCCCCTGGTCTCCGGCTAGCATCTCCAAGCTGCCTCGAGTCTGCTGGTGAGCCTCGTAGGACGGAGGCTTGAGGGGCCGGCTGAACCTGGGTTTGGGTAAAGGTGCACTGTGGCCGCTGGGCCAGTGCCCATTCCCGGGCCACCACTCCCTGCCATGGGGTTTATGAGGAGGGCCATGGGAGAAGCTGCCGTTGAGCCGATGGCCGCCATAGGTGCTCTGGTCGGGCATGGAGGTATACTGCAGGCTCTCTGGTGACAGCACACGTGGGAGGGACAGCGATTTCCCCCTGGTCCTGGGGTCAACAGCGCCTTCCGATGCAGCGGCTAGCCACTGATCCTGGACCCACCGCTCACTCTCACCATCGGACAGCTGCCGCCCCAGGGCCGCTGGCCTCCACTCCTCCATCCCCACGCTCTGGCACTTTCTCTGCTCCGCCACCCTCCAATGTTCTCGCCCTGCCTCCCGCTCTACCTCGTCCCAATGGGGCCTCTCACGCCCACGTTCCTCTGCCAGGGACCTCCAAGCCCCCTCTGCAGTCCTTGGGAAGCTGCTTCCTCTGAGCTCCCTGCAGTCTGCATAATCCAGCAAGACGCTAAAATCCTGGCCCCGCCTCCTCCAGTAAGACACACCCCTTTCTCCTCTAGGCTGGGAATACATTCCTCTGGAACTGTCATAAAACCTGCAACACAGAAAATCAAAACAGCCAAGGTTTAATGCAGCAGTCGACGTGATTACACTGACATGATTACATTTGTGCAACTATCTTCTTTATAAGCAGAAGGCATTCTAGTGCAAAAACTGGGTACTCCTAAGAAAAACCATTACAGAGGGTTATAATTAACTCTATAACAAGGTGGTAAAAATAATGATAACATGAAATTATTTTTAAGGAAGCACTTTAATATTAAAATGAAAATAGCATAATACTGAAAATTCACCAAAAAAATCATGAGCCATTTCTGAATTTTAAAGACTAACACTCAAAGACTAGCCATACTAACACTACTTAACAAGAAATATACATGTGAAGTATCCAGAAAGTATACTGAAATGTACTGATTTCCTGGTTATACAAGCTTGTGGGTAATATTTTAAAATTCTGTCTGTCTCTTTAATTCTTGCCTTTGGGAGGGTTTCCCTCTTGAAAAAACAATTAAAACAAGGCAGGGCAGCTCTAGGTAGCCTTATTCTGGAAGCAGCTGCATAAACAGAACAGCGTTTGCTTTGTTTACTTGCTTTTGATTTTTGATGTTTGAGAACACAGCCAAAGAGGTGAACGTGTAACATGAGCTTGTGCCACAGGGGTTTTCACAGGTTCAAAGGAGACATTCTGAATTATACAGGATGACAGCTAGTGAAGTGACAGCATTATAGGGTGCCTATGGCATACTTCAAGATGAGTTTAATTACACAGTTATTTTTAATTCTTTCATCCATTAACTCTTCCCTAGGAATTCCGGGTCTTTTTAGGGAATTATGGATCCTTTTGTGGGCCTCATGGGAACGCAATGTCCTACATCAATTACCACAATATTAAGAGGCATGCTGGGAACTATGGATATTATGAGGTGACGTCTCAAAACTCACCCTTATTGAAATGTCCATGGCTTCAGTTAGCATGGAAAATATTTTTTATTAATGTTGGAGATTTATGTTGTTAAAAATTTGTCTGAGAATTCATTAAAATGACTCATAAATATGCTCGACGGGTGTATGTATTAAAAACAAGTTCAACTCCAAGGTTCATCTGCTCTTTTCAATTACCCAAATTCTTGTTAAATCTTCAGCGTTTTTTTCCTGTTTAATATTCAACCATTGCAAAGCCAAGGGGGGAAGCCTATCCAGCTACTTTAAGGTTGACTGAAAATGTTCCAGCACACAACACTGTTAGTCGTACACTGAACCCTGAGCTACCTCTTGTTTTTTCCCATGTCCCCTAAAAAGGGAGCCAAAATCCATCTGAAAGCAGGGCTAGAGCCAGCACCTCCACTCTCCTAACCCTCTCCCTCTGTGCTGTGAAACTCCTGTAACGTAGCCAGTGTGTAAATTTAAACTGCTCCTAAAATCCGTGAAGCTGGTAAATGTTTTGCGCTGGAGTATCAGTTCAATTGATTTCATCACTTCGTGATTATGAAGTTCCATTTGCCTCACACAAACTGGATTGAAATTCATGCATGAGCAGTTTTTCATTTTGATTTGCTGCACTGTCTTCGCTCTTCATGCCAAGACGGTTCTGTACTTCACACCCACTTTTCCCCTAAACCTGACCCCTCTAACCCTCACTACGCTCCACCCCACTCCCCACATCCACTGCTCTGTCCAAGATAAACTAGCAGCCACTTAAGGCTGACAGTCAAGTTCAGAAAAGCAAATAAACTACTTAATTTCCTGAAGGAGAATAACACGTTGAGCCATATGATATAAAATGGTATGATTGTAGGAGAGACAAAGAGCTGCAGGCCATACAGGATACAGAGTGAGACTTCATAATGTGAATTTAGCGCTGTAATGTCTCTCAGGTGTTCCTGGATTAAACAAACATGCCTAAATTAATACAGAAACATTAGCAATGGAATAGGGCTGGCTCAGTATCACACAGGAGAGAAAAGAGACTTTTGATTTATTCATGCGTTTAATTCAATTTGAAAGTCAATCCAGTTTTGCTCAAAATAAAACCTTGCCTTTAAAAATCCTCCAACTTGCAATTATTTGTTTAATTAAATTTCCTGTTACTTGAGTAAAATCCCTTGATTTAGTTCAGCTTTAAATGCTGCAAATTAAAACTCCCTAGCAACGTCAAAACAAAATCTTTATTTTCCTGCACAAATATTTGATAATGACATCAGTTATGGTCATATCTAAGTCATAATTTGTATGTTCCATCAGGGTGCAAAAGGAAAATATATATTTCTCAAAAAATAAAGCAAAGCTTTGATGGCTATTTACCATGTTTACTTGCTGAGATTATCTTAGCTTATTTATTATTATAAATTATACTAGCTTCATGGTGTCAGGTAGAGGCAACATAGCAATAACCTGGTCGGTGTGAGAATACGACAAACTGCTTGGGACAGGTCAACTAGAGTAAAGGAGCACTCGGCTCACAGCTACTTCTCGTTGTTCTTACTTGAGCTGCACCATTGATTTTGGTTTTAAAGTGTTTTCAAAATTTCTGTATATACAAATATACAGTCAAAACCAGACAGTGATGAAGTTGGTTGGTGTAATTCGCAAGTTATTCTATTAAATTACTGACCTTCCAGGAGGATTTCCGTTTTCATTTATTTAATCCAAAATTTTGTGTAGTGCCATGCTCTCTGTCTAGAAAATGGCAAAACCATTCACTGACCAAAAGTACTTTATGCACTATTAAACTTGTTTTGGGAACATTAAAGTATAAATGTAGTTATAGGTATGGAAATTGCTCATTTATATGATAATACAAACATTTATGATGTTAGTGTGCCAAAAGATTACATGCAAACTTATATAACTGCTACAGTAATAACTACTACAGTAATAATGACTTCACATAATTCACAACCCACAGGCTTTAAATTATGTCCAGGATGAAATTGCATGGCAGTAATCCACTGCATTACCAGTTCAATTTGGTGTCCCATGCATGTTTACATTCTTCTGTCAAATGAGGATGACCAAAAAAAGTCACATTTATAAAACCACTACAGGGAGGGAGGGGGCTTAACTCCATTAAGACATTAGTCAGAATTGTTCATGAAATCTAAAAATAAAATCTCATGACAAGATTATTTAATTAAGAATACATAAGACACTTTTGAGAAATGTGTTTCCTCATTGAACAAAGATATAGGCTGCACAAAACCGACACTGCAATTTGTCTTTCTTTCCTGACATTTCTCCGCTCTCTATCCATCATGAGTATTACTGCATTACTGTTGTGTATGCGGGTATTTTTTTACATGTGTGTACGTGTGCTGTTGTGCATGACTGCTATCAGTTAGAATGGTTAATGATTTGTAGGTCTTATGTAAAACTTTTCTATCTTAGCGCTGAGTGACAGGACGTTATCCTAGGCCCTAAGTATAAAAAGCAAAAAATCTAATTATTTTGTTGAACATGTAAGCACCTCAAAAGCAACATAAGAATTTTTTCCAATTTCACTTTCGTCCTTTACACATTCATTTGTTGGCACAGTGTCGGTGCTATATGAACACAGCAATATCACCTTCAAACTCTCGCTAATCACCAGCTACTGGTTTCATGCAACAGCCTTGCAAAATAGAGCGTAGTCAACCTCATCACCTCTAGCGACTGGCTAATGGTAAAATACACAAATGTAATCTTAATTAATATACAATTACCTGTGCGGCGCTAACAGTAGTACCTGCGTGGCGCTAACGGTAGCACCTGTAGCTATTCTACAAAAAATTTGCTTACTCCACCAGCCCCCTCACCGTCTCCCCAGACAGCGCGCATTGCAGTAGTCTGTCTGTCTGTCTCAGCTGCTCTTCCGGCTTTCTGACTTAAAAGCAGCGTTGTTTTTAAATGGTCAGTTTAAAAACGTTTTGATTGGTGAAAACCTGACAGAAAGGTTCCTAATTTATAAATGAAAGGGGAATTGATAATACCTCACAACTGGTTCCCTAAACAAACCTTACATGTCAGGCTAGACTATACTATATACAGTGTGTATAACACTGGGCAAAAAAAAAAAAAAAAAACTTATGTCATCTTTTTCAGTGCCACCTGTCACTTATAAACATGATATAACACTATTGAATTATTACTGCCATTATAATGCAAGTTTCTTTGGGTTGCTTTACAGTGATTTCCAAACAAGTAAACTGCCACATGCAGTGAGTGCAGCACCACCTAGTGGATAAGGTTTGAACCAAAACATGACAAGTTTACAAAATAATATTAGGTTACTGAAAGGAGAAAAAAACTGTAAAATGGATGCAGTTGTCTAAGCCTCACCATAAGACACTGTACTGAGTATTTTTCCCATGGCTTCCGCCACAACGCTGACATGATTCTGTAACATAAATTTCCACGATATGCAATCAAAAGGTAAAATGCTTCTATGAACGAGGATCAGATATAAGATTATGCAAACTGTGCTTAGTGGTATTGCCGGATGTATTCATATTAAAGCGAGTCTATTCAAACCCCAAATGAGTACAGTAGGTAAAAGAACAGCTCGACAGCTGTATGAAAGACGGAGAGATTGATTACATAATCTTGTCAGGTTACACTTTGAGCTGCACCTGCTCTTAAATGTGAATAGTCCTCCGACTGACGATACGCAGACGCATGTTTGCCCCATTCGCAATGCTATTGTGTGAGGCTGACAGGTTACATAAGGCTGGATTCAAACAGTGATGCAAATGGCGGGACTGGAGCACGGCGCGTATCGTGGGTGCGATTCTGAGTGTTGGAACATCCACCCAACAGCACTGTTTACAGCCCTGTGTGTGGGACTACCTAAACCCCACACCTCCTCGCTATGCCATGGGGGTGGGGGAAGAATTGGGAGGTGCAGGGGGTCTTAACAGACAAGAACTCTGCATTTTCATCAAGGCACAGCTGTCGTGCAAAATGCTCCACGGCTCTCAAGCTCTTTGACTGTTGTTTCCGTCTTTAAAGAGTCCTGTGTCCACCCGCCACCCCCCCAACCCCAAGTGCCTGGCAGCTGGAAGTGGTAACCCCCAACCTACCCTCCCCAGACAGACAGAGAGGATCAGGTCTGCACTCAGTGCTAATGTGGGGGGGGGGGTTGAAGACAAGAGCAAACAAATCAAAAAAAAAAAAAAAAAAAACAAAACAAAACAGTAAAAGCAAACTCACCCACTATCCCTAGTAAGAAAATCACCCAGGGGCTGTGTGTCACCTTGGTTACCGCTGTTACCAGCTCTTCTCCTTTGGTTTCTGTCCTTGCATTCATTGTCGCTGGAGTAGCCTTTCGCCGGTGGCTGCCTGCCGCAGACGTAGGCCCCCGTGTCCGTCTCATACCCGTTCGCTGTTCCGTGACCGGTCCCCTTCTCGGCCATTTCACGCTGGCAATCGGCGTATCGCGAGGCGGGCTCGCAGGGCGAGGGGGCATTTTTGGGCAGCTTGTATCCGTGAGAAATCAGGAGATCCTCCACGCTGTACATGTTGCGTTTTTTTTTTTTTCTTTTTCCAGAGAGGGGTGAGGTGTTGTTTTCTCACGCGCGGGCGGCGCTAGGAGCCGGAGCGAATCTGAGCGGCAGACACGGAGGCCATCACTGGGAGAAACACAAGCAGACAGGAGAAGGTGGCATTAACACCATTATCCCCTCATATCCTTTTTCTTGAGAGGGCCGGCGGGGCCGGGGCTGGACGGAGAAAAGAAAGAGAACAAAAAAAAAAAAAACCCATTTTCTATCCCTGCGATGGCTCAAGCGGTCTGTCTAGTCTGCCTGTCGTTCTCATTCTCCCCACTCCTTTCTGATCCATGACGATACACCTCTGATTCCACCAATGTACTGATGACGCTTTTCTGAATGCCTGGTTAAAATAAATAAGCCAAGCGACGGCGACAACGATAGCATACAAAAAAACAACCAAAGTAATGACGAAGCGATTGGGATGTCTGAAGGAGTTTTCCCTCAGAGGCGAACTCCCGCACCCCGCCAGCCCACAGGCAGTGGAGAGGAGCTCCTGGCTGACTGACTGGCTGGCTGGCAGGGCTTTGGCACCACGGGTTGGGATTTGGAGGATGGGAGCTTTTTACATGTTTAGCACACGGTTCTTAGCGCTGCCCCATGTCTGCTTGCGAGGTTGCTCTGCCACCCCCCCCCCACCTCCACACCTCCCTACCCCACCCCCTTCTCTCTCTCTCTCTATCTCTCTCTCCAGCCACATCGCAAACCTAATCTCCTGCTTACAGAAAAAACAAATGCATAATCACAGAACTATATAAAGTGCAGCGAGCGCTCTGAACTCCACACACACGCGCTTGGATTACGCCCAGCCTGTGCTGTAATGATTCTCGCACAGGAGTGTTTACAGCGGCGAGCTCCCCAGACAGACGCTCCAGCGTCCTCTCATAGCATCCTCTAACGCGAGGATTCTGATTCAAAGAGGATGGTTCCGTTACCTGCCCAAATAAATACATACCTCCACCCCTCCAGCGCCCACCCCCGCCAAGAATAAAATTCCTGCCAAACTGTGAATTTGTGAGGTACACTGACGCTTGCCTGAGAGTAAAAAAGGCTTAGTAACACGGAGAATGTAGGAATGAGTAAGAAGTGGAACAGTGCAGTGTAAAAGAATATTTTTGTTTGTATCACACGCAAGTTCAGTTCGGTTGGCTACAGCACAACCTTACATGCTCAAAAAAGTCTAAGAGGCTAGCAGGATCCAGTCGGAGCCAAAGCAAATGAAAATACCGCATTACACTCATCAATGTATAAAAATAACTGTGCATCCACTATAAATATGATCAGAAATGGATATTCCTCAATAATCCTGTGTTATCAAGCATGAAGAAATGTGAAGCAGTGAATGGCAGCAGCACAGAGAGCAGAGCATGAAGTCATAGGGAAGACATGAATCCTGATTGAGGAATCTCAATCCTTGATCTTTTAAAGAAATGATCTTATACATTAGGTAGTATTCTTATACTGTTTAAAAAAAAAACTACTTTTCAAAGCAGCTTCCTGTCAGGCTTTAAACCTGAGCAGTTGAAGTCGGTGATACAGAAGTGATTAACCAGCTCTTAGACGGCAGAATTCTGCTCCCTTTGTGAAGCGCGGCCTCTAATACGATTATCTTTTTCATTTAAGACTTTTAAACCTGTTAGTTTTGGAGGATTGGCTTCTGGCTTTCAAGTAGTCGCTCTTTTCATGTTTAACCATTTCAAGGTTTGAAAAGTTTCTTTCTTTCTTTTTCAGGTTTGTTACCTTTCTTTTTCATCCATTTGCATTTAATTTTTTAAAATAATAATTTTGTTCGACTTTATCTTACACAGTTTAAATACAACACTTCTGGTAAGCAGTACAAGTGGTGTTTAAAGCAGCCTGATTCGCACAAGTAAATTCTATGCATCTGAAATTTCATAGTCCATTTGCCCAGCTCTAAGCATTCAGATAGGTTTAGGCTATGGGCCTAATCACACAATATTTTTAAGCACAAACCTGCCCAGTGTGAGGCAGGTAGGAGACATAGTTTCAGATACAGCCGGCTTTAAATGTCTGGCAAAGATTTCAATGGCATGAAGGACTCCTAAGGATGTGAGTAACAGACACCATGACAAAGTGAAAAACTAAACCAACTACCTCAGCTTGATCATGGGAGATGTGGAGATGTCACCCCCACCCCCCCCCACCCCCACCCCAATTTGTATTTTAGTAAAGCTGTATTTTTCCACAATGCTGCAATCTACATATTCTCCTCCTTTGATAATTACCGAAAATGAGTTTCAGCCGAACACTGCGATGCAGTTGAAGCACTTGTCACACCCTTTCCTTCCTGTCCACCGCAGTCTTTTTTTTTTTTTTTTTGTTTTTTGATCTGTTCTCTGGTGGTGTCTGGCCGACATATTTAGCCACTTATCGGTTTATCTGTGGTGTTTTAACACGGCTGACTGTGTTTAAGCTCAAAACCCTCACCCATACGCTGACCGGGCCTCGCTCCTTCTGCTGTGACCACCAATGCTGGACTGGGCTTATCTTCCCCATCAACTGCAAAGCCTCACAATTTCCACTGGTCATGACCCCTGTGGCTAATACAGTCCAAAACATGTTCCATTTAAATGCCGCTAAACCTCTTATGCAATGGAATTACCGTCCCCTATGAAAAAGAAGAAAAAAAAATCTGCTTGCAGAAAAGGCTTGCAACATAACTTGACGATTTTTCCTCTCTCTCCATTTGGGTATTGGGTGTATATCTGAAAATGAGGTAATTTTATCATTTATAACAGCAAAACTCTGATGAAAAAACTTGGAAAAGAGCTGCTCTGGTACATTTTTAATGATTTGACTTCTTTTTTCATAAATTAATTACCCTGCTTTATGGTTCACATATGTAGCTCAGCATGCTAAAAATAGTTTAACTTAAACCATGTGCATGCCATTAATGGCACACACTAGACTGCATTACAATTACATGAGGGAAAATTGAGGCTTTAAGTATCTACTACATTATTTAGCTATACTTTCAGCATCTTACAGATGATTTATTGGTATAAATGAGCTGTATATCATTTTGCACTTACAGGTTGTTGTCTGATTCAGACCCACTGATTTGATCCATATTAGGCTGTACTGCATGCTCATGCATTTTCAAGCATCTTTCAGGAGGGTCATTTCTTTTGCATTGGCTGGTTATTATTCACACTGATCGCTGCCATCACTTACCGTAGTTTAACTAGAATTTTTTTATACATTTTAAGTTTTTTTGTATAACATGCATAGCAATAACAGTGAATAACTGTATTTGTCTGAAAGGAATGCAATTATTTTACAAAATGACAAAGTACAAAGAAAAGGGATATCAGCTGAAGACGCACCATCTAAAATATAAAATATTCATCGACTGACAACTAAAATCATCAGAAAATCAGAACTGTTTAACAACTAAAAACAAGACGACACTAGCTTAGTCAAAATTGCACAAAGTTGTGTGTTTATTCCTCTGTAACCTACAACTTTGTATCCCACAGCTATTTATAGCAACATTTTATTGCACTTGTACATAAATTTGAAAAGTTCAAGCAAAACCATGTTGAATGACAAAGTTTTCAGTAGAAAACTTTTGCTTTCCTCCTGACAAATACAGTCTGGCATAACATGGTTTCCTGCAATTTTGTTAAAACCCCCTACATGGGCAAAACAAAAAACACCAAAAAAAAAAACACAGACTACATGGATAAAGGGCCAAACGTCAGCAGTGAGTTGCAAGGTTTCAGCAGGGTTTTTCCCCTTAGAGAGAATGTATGCTTTGTTTATAAATACATTTTGAAAGAAAAAAAAAAAAAAAAAGGAAACATTTTTAGATCTCTGCACTGGCAACCAGCCTACTGACTGGCTCCACCAGCAGAAGGTCGGGACACGCTGACAGACTCCAGGGTGACAGTTTGGTGTCAGCTCTTTGTTCATGGCCCATATGGGGCCTATACAAACTACCGCTGCAGTTCAGAGCCGGAGACATCCACATTTCTGCACACCGGCACAGCTCAGAGGACAGGTATGGAGTGTTTTTTCTCTCTGTTTGGGAATAGTACCATGAACAATCACTATTAAACTATACATGTGGCCAAATGACGGCAGGCACAATTCAT
Organism: Albula goreensis; assembly: GCA_022829145.1. Taxonomy (NCBI): domain Eukaryota; kingdom Metazoa; phylum Chordata; class Actinopteri; order Albuliformes; family Albulidae; genus Albula; species Albula goreensis. Next base: position 6,788,122 of record CM040753.1, on the reverse strand, counting down.
GTGTGTACTGAGGAAGTAAACAGAGTTTTCCTATGTTCAAGCTTTGTCCATACAATTATTTAAGGACCATTGATTCCTCACTTTAATCATTAACAATAAGGTAAGATTTCCCTGAATGAGGGACATGCTACAAACAGAGTGAGAGGTCTACCTGCCTAAGGTAATGACTGGCATTTTAGGGCTTATACCCCTCCAGATGTCCCAGAGCATGCAGGAGAAGCTGGGACAATCTGCCAGGAGAAGCTCCTAGGCGGGTTAAAGGCATCTCTTGCTTTAATGACTAGAGTTTAAGGAGGGAGTTTAAGGAAGGATCAGAAGAATCTCCCTTTGCCTCAACTCACTGCTCACTATCGATATCCATGACTACCAAAAACCATGTTCTTTATTTGTAACCCATCCTTCCCTGCCAAATCAACAGAGAACTGCATACAATTTTTGAGTATTTTGAAGTGCCCTTTAGTTTGTGTTGTTTAAGTGAGATGATTTTTCTTCAGTCTTTCTTGCCATCACTTAACAAAAGGTGCTGCTGATAGTTAACTTTCTGTAAGCTAGCTTTCCACTCACAAACAAGCTAAACATTTAAAGCAAGCCAAACCAAACTGACCGACACTTTGTGCTTTTATTGTACTTTAAATACAGGCTACAATATTTAAAGCTGATGTCCTCTCAGTCATCAGGAATTACTTACTGCTTTTTATGTCTGGTTTCAGTATTTCTGTCCATTTTCTCCTCCAGGCACATTCCACGTTTTTCTAAGTTTCACATTACTTTGCCTGTGTCCAGGCTGTGCCGAACCATCATACACTTTCAGACAAACAAAATCATCTGAATCCAGCCATGAATCCTGTAATCCATACCTACACAGTATTCACCACACAGGGAGAAAACAGTAAAATTAATCAATTGAGATAAAGTTTTGATACAATGGTCCAAAAATTCTCTACTGTTAGGATTTACATTGCCATGCTGTTCACTCATGAAATTAAGAAAGAAATGGTTTGGCTGATACTAGCTCTCCATTCAATCCTACAGAGAAGTCCATGGCCTATACCCCACTGAAACTTCTTTCATTGGTCATGCGCTCACTAATGCATTGTCCAGCACTACCTTGGGGCCACAAGGCTAGGTGTGTGTATGCAGTTTCGCTTAGTCAGTGACATCATACCAGTCAACTCCAACTTCCTGAGGATGCGGACCACTCGAGGGTTCTAAATCACAAGTGTTTTCAATCAGGGCATCAGTGTCTGCCTCCCTCTCCAAACAGCATAGAGCCCGGAGCCTTTGTTATGACTGTGGGGGGGATCAGGATACCACTGCGCAGAGACATGCCACCAAACAGCCATATTTCACCCAGGCCCGGCCCACCAAAACCACAGTCGCTCAGAACCAGAGAGAAAGGAGAACAGAGGCCATCCGGGTTGTGGCCCCCACCCCCTTTCTGCTGTATCCTCTGCTTCAGAGTTCGCAATGCAAAAGCCAGTTCTGGTGTTTCACAAGCACAAGCGATGCACTTCTGACTTTCAACATAAAAATAAAAACATGTCATGACCTGGCAGGCTGTTTCAAGCATTGAGAACTGTATGTGAAATTCTATTTCCTGGTATCAGTTCAGAATTTGCCATTTCCATCCACGCCCACCCATCCTGCTGACCAAACTCATTTTAAAAAAATCTTTTGGAGTTTACTTTGGAGTTCAGCTTGTCAAACCCCTTTATGAATTTGAAAGCCTCGGTTAAATCTACCCTTAACCTCAATTTGTGAAGTCTGAATAGGTTAAGGTGTCTTGAATCTTTCTTCATAACTTTTAAAAGTTTCATACCAGGAACCAATTTAGTCATGCTTTTTTGTACTATTTCAAGAGCCTTTTGTATTTTTCTTAGTGTGGTGCCCAGAACTACACATAGTGCTCTAAATGTGGTCTGAGATATTATATAACTTTAATATAACCTCCTTTGATTTATAGTCAGTGCTTTCTACTATATATCCCAGCATCCTGTTGGCCCTTGTTTTACCTTGGTGTACAGCCTGGTTGCTATGATACCAGGCTCATAAGCAAAAGGCTACAAGGTCCACTCTGCAGGTGTGACACCTGCTGCTGCTCCTTTGAGTACGCTGCTAGCAGGAAATAGGTTTGGTAAAAACACGCAGCTGTGTAAATTGATATAAATGTGTAATAACATTCGATGCAATGTCTGTGCAAGTCACCCTGGACAGGAATGTAAATAGCAGCCTTGCTCTTTTGACTGTTGATATTTCCAGATCTCAAGTCAACCAGAGATGATTGCAATCATGACATAATCGGCTCCCGCTGATGGCACCAGAACGGAATGAGGGCTCTGAAAGTGTATACTGGGGTAGCACGCTTCCAGAAGCAGGGTTTGCCTGTGACAGTTAAATTTACAGCATCTGTGATTGCCCTGCTGTGTTTTAGTAACAGAATTGTGAAACACACATGGTTTTGGGGTGGGACTGTGGCTTGGACCGCAAGGTTAACAGATGACATTCCTTCCCTGGTAGACCAAGTAACACCACGGAATCTACTCAAGGCCGAGCAATCTCTCACACACACACACTGAATGCACCTCTAAAAAAATAAACCCAGTGAAATTACTCCTTGGTGTGCACAGTAATTGAGCCCCAGATCTGCATAATGCCAGTTTATAGGTTCGCAATTTGATGTAACATAGGTAGCCTAACGTAAGCGTAAAAATCTGGCTTATATGATTAGCTTTACAGCACATAATATAGGTATTTTTGAGATAAAATTGATTAAGAACCCAGCTTGCTATTGATTAAAGCAAATACAGAGCACATGTGCACATGTTTTCTCAGGCCTGGAACACAGTAGTGTTGTTTGTATCATCATTTACTGCAGTGGAACACTGTTGCACCATCTCCTGTGGGCTCCTTATTTTCACTGGGCTCACTGGTGTTTATGGCAGTGCACTGGCATTGTGAAATCCACCTCTAATGTGGAAGAGTTTAACCACCCACTAGCTTTTGGTTAACAATTTTCATGTCAAATGGTTTACTTTTTTTTTTTTTTTTTTACATTTCTTTGGAGAACAATAACATCTGTGCTTTGCAGAGATGTTCAATGTAATCGTAAACACGGTACAATGCACAGAGTAGTACACTCAACAGACTATAATGAAGGATGGAAAGGCAGATGTACATTTTGCATAACAAGCATATACACCGATACCCAAGGAATACTATATTTAAGGTTAAGTCCACCCCGCAGAGGTATCTGTTTCTGTTTCCACGTGCTACACTGGCGATCTATTGTTACAACACAATATTTTTATTTTTCAGTCATTTTTTCAGTTACGTATTTTTAAAAAGCATATCTCCAATAACATTTTATGTGATTTTCACCTCTTCACCATCTCCAATGACTCTTGGCCAATCAATCGGTGGTATCAGACCAAGTTACCCGAAACCACTGATCGCTCCAGAAACAACTTCTGCTTACTTTCTGGACTTTTTCGGCACTGTAAAAAAATAAATACTATCATAAAGTAAATGAACTGGATTGCTGTGTGTATACACTCCCTGGACTGGGGGCATATATACCTACTGACAATGCAGGAATGGCTTCTCATTGTCTTCTCCAAGGTGTCATAAAGGAGGCATCAACTCTGCATTGGTAAGGATTGCAAAGGATTACAAGGCCAATTAATTATGTAAGAAATGAGTACATGGCCACATTCAGAAAGCCACATTGGGAATATTGCCAAGAAGCCAAGGGTTAACACTCCTGCTTCTGAGAAGTGCCAGGGGATATTTAATTACTACAATGGACCTGAACTTGTGTTTGACATCTCAACTTAACTGTGCCCCCTACTGGCTCGTTAACACTACTTCCAACAGCCACCTTTAAGGTTCACTTAAAGGTCCCTCACCCAGGTACCATCTCAGGATGAATCTCTTGGGAATGAGCGTGCTAGAAAGTGCTGGTAGTGGGTTAAACAATGCCATGATAAAGGCCATCACCTTTTCTGCTCAATGTTTTCGTATTTCCCTCCTTGCCCATTTAAAGCCCCTGTTGACCATACCCCTGCTATATAAAACAAATAGCAAAGCTGAAAGATATATAGCATGTCTTTCTCTCTCTTAGCCTTTTCCCAACTGTGCGCAATGCATAAATACACTGGGTAACACTAGCATAGTACATATGCACTGTTACCCTTCAACTGGGCTCCCTAAAGCTAAGAACAATGACCATCTCTCATAAACAAAATAATGTAGCTGTAATCAAACTCAAATGACTGTACTTCTGAATGAATGCAGTGTCTCTGGGTGACTGGCTACAGTATCGTCATTGTCACAGACCAAGCTGCTGTAATCAGGGTGATTAAGAAATCCCTTACAGATAAGTTTAAATCACCTAAAGAGGTATAACTCCGTGGTGCATATGGTAATTTGTTAACTAATTAGGTACATCAGGTACTGCATTTCTTCTGATTTTACTGACACAGTTAGAGCAGCAATCCAGGTACTCATATTGACTTGCTAGATAACTATCAAATGTGACACGTGCCAGAAAATGCCAAATTCCTCAAGCAACCACAGCTTCCCCGTTGGTGTACAAACCATACCTCATATCATGAAAAGCTGTCCCCTCCCTCTAACCCCCCCCCCCAATTCCACCCAAAAAAAGCCTTGCTAGAGCTGTTACAGATCATTCTCATGGGCAGGTGTTTGACTATCTTGCATATTAGAAGAAAAATCTCCAGATCAATGGAATAGAGGTGAAATGTATAATATTCGCAGAGGAGAACTGCTCCGTGAAGGGCATGTGTGTTCTGTAAAAGCTCTATTACCCCGGGGTGATGGTATGAACATATGGGGGATGCTGCACCATAATTAATTGCAGTAGTAGTTTCTTCATGCTTTCAAACCAATGTATCTATGTATCCTTTAAGAATGTACACAGCTGTTAATCAACATAAACAGCTGGCCAAGATGCAAATTTCTGAAGACTTTCAAAACCTGGAGCATGGACCCTATGGCCTCTGCTCTCAAAGTCTACTATATAGTTTGTTCTGCATTTCAGTACATCATTGTGTATGAGCGGCACTGAATTACTACTTCTTGGATGTCAGGGTGGAAAATAATCCATGGCACAAGATGAGAGATGCTTCAAAAGCTTTGTTGAAACAAAGTTTCATGGAATCACCTGTACTCGGTGTAAAGCGCACGATGTCATTGTCTTCAATAAAGTGCGGAAAAGTGTCTCTAAAGATGAAATGAGAATCAAGGCAAACATTTTACAGATTACTTTTCCTAATGATCTCATTTCAATTACCAAAATTAAACATCTTACCGAGACAAACTGTTAACTAGTAAAAATGAATTTTCACTGTTCGAAGTTTAGATCTGGCTAAAACATGGGCTCAGCTATTTCACTGACTTGCAGGAATTCCTTAACGCAGGTTTCTCCTACCCGTGCACACTTGCCTCATTTAGAAAAGGAAACGTGTAAAAACACTCTGGCAATATACAGAGTCCAAAACAGAGCCAAAACAAGCACACGATTCTACATTTACAGTGAAAAATATCCAAGTCCTGAGCAGGCTGGATCACTTGATATACTGCACTGAGGCACATAAAATACATAGCATCGCATATGACTCTCGCCCTGCTGAATTCCACAGTACTGTTTTTTATCAGCTCAGCTTGTCTCGTATTAATTAGTGCTAATCACAGGCTTGGGCAGGCTTGAGATGACAGTGACATGGTTTATAAAACAGAAATGGTATGATCAAAGGGACAGCACACAGCATGCTGTTAATCAGGTTTGGACCACGTTGACCATTCAGTCTTCAAATGTTAAAAACACATGCATAGTGCACTAAATTAACACAGCGTTAGCATAGCTGGTCCAACAATAATAATAACTTTTAGAAGGCCTATACGCTATCAATTCCTTAGTTCAGATTATTTACAAACATGAAGAGCGTTTAATGATGGTTTTCCACATTAACTGTTATTACCCCTTCTGGACATTTTCCCAGTATGTCTTTGTTACTCATTCTATTAAAAAGATTTGGCCCACAGCTTTGAGTATTAAAATTCAAGCCATATAATTTATAGCATATTTGGCTATAAATACAGACAAATAATAGTTACGTTTTTATTTCTGTTTGTGTAAGTTTTCCTTTTGCATTCTAAATCCTTATTTTCAGAATCTCACTTGAGATCAGAAAGGCACTCAACCACCAAACAACAGAGGTATAGTACACTGGACCTCACCCATTTCTACAGTTATTTTAAAATGACAGCACAAACACTTACACTAGCCATCAGTTTAATGCAGAGACATTTCCATGCAATGTTAACTAAACTGATGCCAATGTTAACACTAAATGCATGCATTTACCATTTATCCTTTAAGAATTTGTGTTGCTCCCTCACTCAGATGGGCAAGTGATTCAAAACGTTCTGATAACAATAACCAAGCCTTCTGTTGTTAATACTCAGTGCTGGCAAAATATCATTTTTTTTCTTGAAAGTCCATGATCACATTCCAGCTGACAAAATAGCCAACATAATTAGTTTCCACCAAATCAGCTAGCTAGCTAGGATGAGGGCGCTTCTCCAAAATAATGAATTAATGTGCCTGCAGGCCAACGTATAAAACAAACAAGGGCTGTTGTTAATTTGAAACGTTGTAATAATTGTTGCAGCCCAAATTCAGACATACTTTGTATTTTCAATGGAAAATGGCTTTGCTCTCAATGAGAGCCAATTAGCTCGCTTAACCAGCAAATATTGTCTCATGGGTCAGTTGCTATATTAAAATAAATATCACGTGCAGAAATGCAGATATCTTCCATCTGCCCCACACATGGCCACATAAATCTTCGCATGATTGCTATTATGAGTTTAACAATATACTTCTCACTTCATTATCGTCAGTCGTACATTCCCTTGCTTTGCCACGTAAAGTTCTGCAGATGTTTTTGTTTTTCTTCCTTTGTTCGTTTTGCTGCACTGCCGGTACCTGGCAAAAGACTCTATAACGCCCACACCACAAGCAGGCCTGTACTGTAGGTCCACGTGACAACCCACATTTGAAAAATGGTTGCTAAAATGTCAGTGAGGAGTTCAGTTCACGGAATATACAAAAATATTTGTGCGTAGAGTGGTTCTATGCTTGGATTCCTTTGAGTTCTAATTGTTTTAGAACTCAGGATTTCTCATCTCTAGTGACCAATACATCACAATGTCTGCACAAAACTTTCTTAAGACCGCTTTACAATTTTATTAAAAGCACTGAGAGCAGGCCATAAGCATACCAACTATGTAATCTCATACGGCCATTCCAGTTGCATTGGCTGGTGACATTTTCACATAGGACCAAAATTCAGGCATTTAAAAAAAATCTCACTTAATTAACCATAAAAAGGGTACTTCTAATATTACTTCATGATGAGCGTCACACTTGACAAGGCAGACGTCCATTTGAGGAATTATATCTTAAATTCACATACAGTGACGCCATATCTTCTGATTTATTGTTTTTTTTTAAACCCCACCTGATTTATCTAGCACATATTTGATCTAGCACATATGTATCACATTTTTGTGGGCCAGGATGTGGATGGAGTTGAATCTGCGGCACATGTTTGTAGAGTGATTCAGTCCATGAGGAGTACAGTATTACTGTCCACCACCTACAGTGCCTTGATGATATCGAGGTCTGCGATGCAGGCCCTTTCAACAGGAAGCTCATGCCTTATCACTGGCTTCTTCGAAGGCTGCTGGAAGTAGTGAACGTGTGACTCACTCCACGTCTCTCCAGCAGGCCCGTTACACAGACCAGCCCTTTCCTCTGCCTCTGGAACGAATGACACACTCTTCCTCCCCAATGGTCTCCACAACACCAGCCCTCCATGACAAAGCCATCACACAGCACACCCTTCAGAATCACGCCAAAGGAGGAATGGCTCGACGTGTTCCGGGCCAGTGCTCGAAGTTGTGTCAACAACAGACCATCCCAAACCCCCCCCCCCAAAAGAATTCTTGGGAACCAACTGTTTTGTTGTTGTTGTGGTGTTTTTTTTTTTTTTTTTTTTTACCGAAACACAGCACAGGAAGACAGTCATTTCCTCTGGATTAAGCTTTCACTGATTCCCTGCGCAGAGTTAAAATCAGATGCAGGCCTAAACCTTGGTCTAAAAAGAGCCCTGCAGTTTTTGTAGTGGAGACCAACTAAACTGGAGGAACGGCTAATGAGTGAGAGTGAGCTCCCTCTGAGATGCAAAAGTGACATACCCAAAGTTCTGGAAGACATGGAAAAGCCCCTGCTCTGCTTTCGGATCTATTATATTGGAGTTTATGAATTTGAGAAAAAATATCCATAAAAATTGCCACTTGCACCTCCTGTTGTCCTCTTAAAACTTCTCCCTTGTTTTTGAATTGGAAAACTGAATGGATGTGTTTGTTTGTTGCTTTTTAGGCTCAGCCATGTCTAGACAGTCTGTCCTGAGTACGCCAATGCTTTCATCAGCTGGGGGTGAACTACAGCCCTCAGGGTTTTGTGTCGGTAACTACTACAGTCTATTAAATAAAAAAAGTGTAAACAGCTAAAATCTTTGTAAACTAAATTTTAAATCTCATACAGACCTCGTGCAGCTTTTGTTGTTTCGCTGAGAGGCAATTGCAACCTGAAAGCCAATAAAATGGAGCTCAGACAGTGAAATTAGTCTGGCCGAGGTCAGGCCAGTGTGCATTGTACCATATTGCATAAATGAAAACAAACATGGAAACAATACACAACCTCACAAGGAAAATTAAGGAAAACCTGCTCAACCGTCAGCCCTAAGCATTAGGTATGTTTTTAATGAGTATAAATCTTACGGGTATTTCCTGCTGCTCAGCCTTAAGTGGTTATTGTAAGATGCTTGTTTCCAGCAAGAACCCAAGAAGAAACCTATAAGGCTCACTTGCAATGACCTTAAAGCACCTTCTCAACCTATTAAGGATCCAAGTTTCATATTCAACATTAGTACTTAATGATGCATATCGATCTCTATTTGCATAAAAGGAATCCTGATGACAGCAGCCCAGAATTTCCTACCACTGCCATCCAGAGGACAAGAAAGTACAGGACCCAATGTCTGAAACTTCTGGTATGCATTGGTTACGCTTAAGTGATTGTCCATTCCAAAATGAAACCTTCAAATTCCTCCTCTTACCCCAAAACCATTCATTTGGCTTGATAATATCAGCTCTCCTCTTTTTGTAGAGACCTGGCTCTCAAATACAAAGCCAGAATCCAAAAGGAATAGATACAAATTAAGAATTATGAATGTGAGGTGCTATTTGAAACTGATATTCCGTATTTAGAAAAAGCAAGGCAAATCTGAAAACCTCTTTTTAAAACAGTTACTTATAAAGTTTACTTAAACTTTTGCACTGACACAAGAAAGAGTTTTGTACAAAATTATGAATGCATTGAACAGCTTATCAAGACTTGTAAAAGAAACAGAGACCCATCAGGCCAGCCTTGACACATTGTTAGGCTGACACAAAATCAAAGGCTAAATGTCATGTTATGTTCTTAAGCATCCCAAGGTTATAATGTTTATCTTTACCATCATACTGTGTGAGGAGTATGTAATAGCTATACAGCAAAAACAAGAGTCTGAATTATATAAATTTAAGTGAAGTGAAGTGTGTGTGAAAATTTGAACACAACTTTTCAATGAAAAACTATAATCTGGACAGTACTATTAAAAAGGTTGCATATTTCATCATTTGACATCCAGCCACTATGCTATTTAAGAAAGGTTTAAGTGATATTCAGTGCATCACAAATTACATTAGGCCAAAACCCCCTGAGACAAACTAGGCTGCAGTAAGTCCTGAAATGTAGTACTCGAAATGGAGAAGTACAAGGAGACAGACAAAACTACTCAAAATGTAAAATATTTAGGGTACAGTGTGAGTCCCACAGCTGACTGGTCAAGTCCCAGCCATGTCATCACAAATCCACATTGATACTGCTATAAATCCACATTGGTTTGGCTGTAACTGGTTTAGCCTAGCAGAGGAAGAATAAGGGCTCAGCCAGTCAGGGTCCCTAGCCTCATCACAGAGAAATCTCGCAGCCAACCAGGCATCTGCAAGATGCATGAACTGATCATCTGTTGACTTTTCATTCCTCCAAGAGCACAGGCAGTATGTGATTGCTGTCATGCCTTCAGTGTGGAAAGAAGCGAAGGCTAGTCAGCATGTGAATTAGAGGGATCACATGTACACCCCCGAGACCATGGGAGACAGTAACTCCTTGGGGCTGACATACAGTAGCTCAATTTTGTTGGAAAGAAAGGGGGAGAAAATCCAAAAAAGTAGGTGTATATTAACAATGATGTATGCAAAACTACTTAAGATATTAACATTGTGTACATGTCCATTAATAAGAAAAGACACACCCCCCCCCCTCCACTGATGCTATAGCCATGGTCAAAACTAGAGGAAATCTCTTAAAATGGAAAATGTTGAGCTCTGTCATTTGTGCCAATTCTATTGGCTATATCTGTTTATATGACTGGGTTGAAATATTTAATTCTGTAAGACCAACTATAACCGCTTTTCTGTATTATCAGTCTTTCAGGAAACAGGCCTTACTTTTCTCCAAGTAATACAAGATAAGTAACTCTTTCTGGCAAGATGTTCTATGTTTTTTTTCTTTTCACCCCCCACCGCCTTGTTTTAGTTTAGAGTGCTCTTCAAAGGTGACAAAAAACAGATCCCAGTGAACTAATACTGCTGAATGCATGCTGTATCGGCTTAACGTAAAACTGAAAGGTAACGTAGCACAGTGCAGTGCTTTTTTTTGTGCTGACTTTGTGCCCCTGGCTTCACACTTCATGTAATGCTCTTGACCTCAACTTGACCTTAGCAGTCACACCATTTAAACAGTTCGTATATTTTGGGGTTTTCTTCCAATATAACTTTGCCCAGGCCTTTATCTGTTAGATTAATGCTCTAAGTATCACCAAATATTACTTTTAGAGAACATGACTGGGCCGCATTTTAACGTCAGACCGATAACCACAACGAACAACAGTACATTAGCTAAAGTTCTTTCCGTTAGCGTTTAGCAAAAATAAATATATTCTAATGTATCCCAAAAAATATGCATGACAGTTTTGATGGTCACTTGCTCGTTAGCTAACTTTAAATCATAATCATTTGTTCGCCCTACTGTTACACTGGATTTATTGCGAAGGTGTGAGGAAGAAGCTTTATCGTGTTACTTGCAGCGCAACCAGTGCGAACCAACTGCCTGTAAGGAAACAATAAAAAGCTGTCATTAAAATCGTCGAGGACGGCTGGCCTTAAACGACCATCTGTTACTTTATTTGGAATCCAATTTAAACGTATTAAACGTTAGGTGTCATGCATTATCAGTCTATGCAGATGTGTTCAAGGACAGCGAGCCAACTTTCAAGTAGAACTTAGAAACAACATGTACAATGTTAGCACCAGCTTCGAATAAACCCTTCATAAATCAAGGTTATGCACAGGGTTTTTCTGTGCTCAGTCCTTCGCACATACGCCTCCTGAAGTGGTAGTGCATCGCATACCACACTTGACCACAACAACCCAAGCTGCTGAAACCACACACGTCACCGACGCTCCTTTTAATTGGCCTTGCGCTGTTCCACTGATGATGCATCGATGTCTTTGCGCTCACGCCCAATTCCAGTACAGTTTATCGCGTTTCTTTCCATATGTGAAAAGCACCCAAACCTATAGCTTTTTGACGGGAGGATTACCGAGCAAGGCATAGACACTGGTACTCCTACGGGACTTTAATAATGCCAGAAAGTAATTTGGCTGTTGAATTCCGATTGTTGAGAAGAAATCTGAGATTATTCTCTTAAAGAAGGAATAGCTGACGTTAATCAGATAATTTAGCATAAACAAACCACATAACTACCTCATTCTCTCTTCTGCCTTCAAATACTTACACTCATTTACACCTTATTTACCACAACCAATTGAAGCTTAACGTGTGAACATCTGGCGAATATCGAATATCAAACCAACTTTACCACGTTGTCTGATAGCACGAAATCTTGCAATCACAAGCAAAAAGTAATGAAAATTTTTACTTTGCAGTGATTTTTCTCCCTTTATGTTGCATTTTCGTACATAATGTAAGAATAAAAAAGTTCTTTAAATATATTACGCAAATTTGGTATAATGGTTATTTGTAATTTACACTAGTAATCTGACATCACACTAACCGCCAAAATGATAATGTTATCGCTAAGTTAGATAACTCCGTTATCTATTTTGCTCGAAACTTTACCATCTACAAGAGTTAGTATTGACTCTAATACAAGCTAGATAGACTCCTAACGTTAAACTCTTGCCAACTTTACCCCTGAAGGAGACCTTAGTGGATGTCCTTTTAAAAAGTCACAAAAAACCCAACATATATATCTAAAAACGTTAAACGCCAGTTCTGTTGGCCGAAACTTATCAGAACACCCATGCACTTCCGAACTGTAGCGTAACATAATTTAATAAACAGTCATTTTAACAAGCATAGCTAGGTAGCTAGCCCAAACATTAGCTTGGTAGCCTACTGTACGATACGTTAGCAAGCCAGCTAGGACAGATACATTTCCAATTGCATACCCCATCCCTATCCCAGAATTTACATAATACCCTTCGCTAGGTACAATATTCAAGCAGCAGGTAGCTAGGACAACTAGCTAACATAGTTAGGAAAGCTTCTTGAATATCTGGCATATAACGTCGCTATCTTGTAAAGTACAACATAGGAGGACCATCGCCAGCTGGACTGGAAGTTTAAGAACCGTTAGTTACGTTAAGTATTTTCAGATGCGGCTGAAGCTAACGTTACCAAGCTAGCAGTACAGTATCTATCGCTATTGCTTTTCACTCAAACTGGCTGCCCTGAGAGGTAAAATACACAGTTAGAGCAAATGTGTTCTGTTTTTTTCTCCCAAAGTGTCATAGCCTCTAGATATAATGTACAGATATGCGAATCTTTTCCAATAGTTGGAATCACACTGAGAATTACACGGAGCAACATACCTGAGAGATGCTTGACGCTGCCGTTGTGCGGTCGCCCGCGCTCAGCTCCAGTCGCTGAGAGCACTGTGCGAGTCTTCTGACGAGCATGCCTATTAGCTTAGAGAGGCAGTGGGAAAGGAACTGGGAGGAATGACTTTTCCTACACACTCACTATCACGACTAGATGAAAAAAAAAAGTGTGCGAATGGTTCATTATGAAATGTGAGATCTTTTAAAAACAGAAGGTACGAGCGATATAATTATCTGGAATAAAAACGTCCTGCACTATAACAGAATTTAAAGCTGTACGGTATCAAACATAGAACACCTTAGTGAAGTAGGATAAGTTGATTGTGGTGATGGCAAACGGAGCGCAGCCAAATATAGTGAGGGAACATCTTTCGCTTTTGATGTGCTAAATATTGTTGTGGTTGTTTAGCCATTTTAGCTCTTGTGGATAGAATTGTGTTTTCTTAAATCCGCACAGAGCAGGTTTCCTGGAACACGAGAAGAAGTATTTTAAAAGAGACTTCGGAGAATTACTAAAATATACATCACATCGTATGATGAAAGCGTTTTGAAGACCTTGAACAAATATGAACTGGGAGACGAAACATGAAAAGGCAGTGGGATAAACCCCCGCCCTATCCAAAATCGCACAACACCCCCCACATACACGCACACACATAAAATACCTGAATGTTTTTAGTACTAAATGTTCACAGATGTAGAGTTGTTCTTTTTCCACTACTTAAAAGAACAGAGGAAACAAGGGTTGCCATAATATTGACACAGATGTTACATATTGCCAAATGTAAAGAAAAAGCCACCGGAAAAACACTGTCTACTGTCTTAACCTCAGTTTCCCCCTCCCTGCCCTCTCCAAAATAAGGAAATTAGTTCTGTTATATTTTGGTCCATCATAATACCTTTTTTTTTTTAAATAAACTCTTAACTTTGTGCCTTTGTTATTATTTTTTTGAGAGCGGTTTTGCAACTGACCCTCTGCTCACATATTCCCCCTTGATAATAACATTAACATTATATGTATTTACACAATGTCTGGCTAAACTTAATTTACCTACCAGATCTTTATCACCTTCCTGGAAATCAATCCATTGTTTGTGTACATGGCTCCTGACACCATTAAACTTAAGTAGAACTGCAATAAAGAAAGTTATAGGATATGTAGTGGGGTGTGTGTGTGTGTGGGGGGTTGGGGGGTTGGGGGGGGTCGTGTCTTTTCTCCTGAGGATGCTGTAGTGGGCTTGTGAATATTTAGTCCATCATCACATTGCTGCAAAGCCCAGACTGCCATTCAGTACATTCAGTAGACAGTGCTCCCGGCACCAGAGGACGGGGTTTCCTGAAGGGAACAGGGTTGTGCTCTCGCTGGAAATGAGAGGACAGAGCACAGATGGCAAAGAGAGACCAGACTCTGCCATGGCCCTGGAGAGCTACTGGGCGTGCTCATTTTCATTTTCAGTGTAAAAATCAGCAACCAGGGTAGACCCAAGACACCACATGAGGTGTATGACTACAGTGTAATCTGCTGGGCTGATAAATAAGTAAAATGGCTGGAGCAGGGTTGGACACCTCTTTTCTACTGCAACACAGAGGAGAAGGATCCATCTCTTATATTAAATACATCAGCCATTTAGCAGACATTCTTATCCAGAGAGACTGGCAAAGAAGCAGTGTGCATGTGCATACACTTGGTTAATATGAGAAAGCATGTATTTTACTAGACACTTCATTTCAGCAGACACCTGTTTCCCAGAGCGACTTACACATTTTACATTTGTATGTACATGCAAACCTTTTATACAGCTGTACTCGGGCGTGCAGTGGAAGGATCCTCCCTGGGAACTGAACCTGAAACCAAAAAGTTGTTACAGTTCTTGGGTGTGTGTTCTGATCACTCTAAATGGTAACACTGTATTGGTTTATGGTATTCCTCACTGGACATTAAACCTGAGCCTCTGAAATGGTCACTGTGTATCCAGGTTACAGTCTGGACTTTATAGGCGTAAAGTGCGTGGGACTCTCAGGGTGTGGACAAAATAACAAAACAAGAGAGACTTTGTGGCCAAGAATAGAACACAGAGTAACAGCTCAGAAAGCCAATAAGAAGCCATTGTTTGCTGTAATCAGCAGTTCAGCGCAGGGGAGAGGAGATTATCTGTATCTGTGAAGGTTCGTCATCCTGGCTGGCCGGCCTGTGGTCTGTCTGCCATCTCCATGTCCTTTGAGGGATTTGAATCACACGGTTTAGATTTTGAACATGAAGTTCATCCTAGCGCAGTTGGGACAGGCGACTGTAAACTCCGCCTTCCTTTCACTGTGTCTTACAGCACCAACAATAAAGCTGAGGAAATAAAAGCCTAATGGGGTACTGTTTGGAGGCTGTGTCCATTACAGTCGATCCTTTAGAAAGTGTATTTTCTACATCACTGTAATTATTTCAGGAGAACAGCCTCATCTCAGCCAAAAGCACAGAATGCGTTCAACTCAGAACCTCAAGCCCAGATTCTACATATCATCTAACAGAGGAACACAGAACAAATGTCACAAAAATATGCTTTGGAAGGGAATGCATAATTTGAGATGCTTATCGAGATTCAATTACACAAATGTACGATGGCCAGTAAAAATAATAGGTTACTCTGTTTGAATATGATATAATCAAAAAATCTGTTTAATGAGACTCAAAGGGTCTAGATGCCACGAATGTACAATTTACGATAGAAAAACAATCAAGATCCATGAAACATTCATCCTGAAACATATTCAGGCTGACTTTTATTGCTGGACACAGGCTGTATTTTGGCATATTGCAGTATTTTGATGGTCAGCAAATTTGTAGTATGATAGCCTCATTCATTTTTCTTTAGTATGTTGCCAGCTATTACGGTAAGGGTTTTAGGGTTTTAAATTCATCTATCATACAGTCTTGATTTTTTTCATGCCTATGTCATAAAGATGTCCCAAAACCTGCAATAAGGGGAAGATAAAAACACTGTAAAACCATTATCAACATGACCAACACCACTGGCCTTAAGTCAAAAGCTACATAAGCTTTTCCCAAGAAAATGTTGAAACTCTGGGTCAAATACTGGCTTATGGATTTTTGCGGTACAGAGTTATCATCAGAATTATTTACACCAAATCTGCCTTGTCATATCATGATGGGGTTATAGAAATGAGAATCTTAGTGATGTCAGAGGTTCCAACAGACTCTGACATGAGACAGACATTGAGTGTAGTGTAAAGAGGCAACACAGCCAGTCTGGGATGTATGTGGGTTTCAAAAAGCCACTGGGAATAAGATAATAACTAGGAAACAGGTATTAAATATCTGGTTGGATGTACCAAGCTGTTATTTCCATGACATTTTGGTACATCATTTATCCAGGGTGACTTAACATTTTTACAGAACATTTTTATACCATACCAATGTATGCAGCTGGATATTTCCAGTGCAACTTAAAATTAAGTAACATTTCTCAGGTGCAAAATGTTTGTGTTCTTCACCTGGAAAGTAAATGCCCCAAACTACTATGCTGTTGTATGCTTGGTGCTTTACGCAAAATGAATGACTTTCCCTGAGGTTCATTTTAAAACACATATTCACTCTTTGTTTTCTCAGAAAATTACAAGTCCAATTAAAAAAAAGATACATGTTCAATGCAAATAGTACATTATAATTGTTAAGTAAACCAAGAACAAACCTATCTGCTCGTCATGTGATTGCACCAACAAATAATAAATGCTGTTGTTTGTTTGTTTGTGTGCGTGTGGTTGGGGGTTTGGGATGCATAGTTCCGATTCCTCTTATGAAAAGAATAGAATACACTCCCCTCCTCTTGGCTTTGCTATAATAACAAATTTTGAATGCAATGTCTGCCCTACACTCTGTAACCCACTATTTCACATCTGCAGTCTGCAATGAGCCTCTAATTTGCTTTGACTATTTTGGGATTTTAAGGCCATCCTGTGGCCTCTTAATCTGCACAGTCTATCATATCCTACCGCAGGATGTCCTGAGGAGAACAACCACATTTCAACGAAGTCCCAGCGCAGGGCCATGCTCTGGTTCTGGAGGGGTTCCTGACACAGGGGTGCCGTAAAGCAGCCCCATAGGACCATACCGAGCATGCTCAGCTCTGCCCTTAACATGGAACACTGAGTTGTAACTGATGAGAAAGGCAGTTACACAAGTAATGTTTTCAGATGGAAATTTATGCAATGAAATCATTTTGGATGTATAAAAAAGACCGGCATGCACACAGACAATCACATGCACATTGTTAAACACTGGCCAAAAAAAAAAATCTTTCTGAAGCAGCCAGTTCTCATGATAATGTACTTGGGAATCTGGGAATCTATGTGTAAGATTCCCATTTTTTTTCTTTCCCGTAAAGTAGGGCGGCCACATGAAATACATTGAATCCAAATTTCTGAGATGCCTGGGACAGCAGTGTTTCAGTAATAATACATTTAGAATGCTGCAATGACACAGAACTACAGCAAAATTGGAAAATGATAGCGGGTGTATTTTTGTTAGCGGTGTAAGTGTTGGCCTGGCTCTCCCCCCTTGGATGGATTTTCCTGCACTTTTGAAGCAGGGCTCCTGTCTGAGACTGGGAAGAGAGGAGGATGTGGGTTTTGAACAGAGTCCCCACGCCTGGGAGGCGGGCATTGAGTCTTAAACAACGGTGACACAGTGCCCTGGCCCGTTGGTGCCGTCTAGACCACACACTCATTGTGACACCTACAGCCACCCCTCATGTTTTGTCCCCAGGTGGATTGATCAAAAAGAAAACAGTTTTAAAAAATGATGGCGTTTCAAAAAAAAAAAAAATATGTTTCCATAAACATCAGCTCCCAGTCAGTTTTAAAATAAAATGTATATTAAATTGTATATTCTTACTGATTTCTCCAACAGGTGGCCAAAATATGGTGATGTGTATTTTACTAAGAATGCCAAATAACCTCCAACTCCAAGTTATCTAATCTACTCAGTCATTGCAGGAGAGTCTTTATCCCAGTGCAGCTTTTCTGTGTGTGTTCAGAGGCAAGAATTCGCTGTGCAAAGCTTTTTAAATTAAACAAAACACTTCTGCCAAGTGGAGTTTATTGTTCCTTTTTACACTAATTTAAAAATGAAACTACAATTACAAACCACATTTAAATTCAGATAACATTTTTAAATAATAATATTTTTTAAAAATATCATGGAACAGAGTAGTCTTGTTATCCTCTGTTCTGGACCTGGTGGATTGAAAAGGCTGCCTGTTCACAGAAAGCATACCAAGTCCAATCCCCACCAATATCAATACTCTTACGTAAAGGAAAACGAAACAAGCCTAGCCATTTATGAGGACCTACATTGTACACGGTGAACTTCAGTAGTGATACGCAGACTGAGGCCATCATACAGCGCTCACGCTAAACAGCGGATCTTCAATCTGGTGTGCTAGCATGCTTTGCGCCGTGCAAGAAGCCCTGAACCTCAGAGTCTAATGCAAATCCCTCCGGTCTGCTTCCCACACAGAGGCTGGATTTAGGAGGGGCCTCCACCTTCTTGAGTGCAAACTGACATTCGCTGGACCTCGGCAGGTCTGTGGAAGTTCAGGCCCACTTCAGATGACTATCTCTTCTGCAGCCTCCGCACCTCCGTAGTCGAAAAAAAAAAAAAAACCCAGAAAACGCCCCCACCCCTAAACCCCCACCAACGCCATCAAACAAAATAAATTTTAAATGACTGGGTTTGACAGAGTAAGCGCTTTCTGTAACAGGTTGCAGATGTTGGGAGAACTGTATGTGGTCCGCCTGGTGTTGTAATAGTTGCTGGAAAACGTTGTCCAAAGAGATCACAGAGCCGGAGGGTTTGTGTTATCATCAGCCATGGAATTTGGTTATTGTTGGAAGGTAAGAGAACCACAGTACGGTATGTAGGCTTCGCAAGACAAGTCTCCCCTTCAGAAGTCCTGAAGGCCACTGAAAGCTGGGGGTTTGACCCTCTGTGGGATAGATTTTACTCATAAGCAAGGTATCTCACTTGAAAAAGAGTGAAATATTAAATCCATAGAAAAAGGACAAAAGGATGTGGAATGTAAAATACTCTGGTTCGGGGGGGCTACAAAACAAAGAGATAACGTAACACAGCGTATCCAGCATTTAATCTCCTGCCGAATAGAGATATGCTTTGATTCACACTGCTTTCTACCTAAAATGGTTGCTGCTTCATTTAAGGGAATATTCTTAGAGAATGTTCTTACTAAATTGTGTACAGTGAGAGGAGATGAAGCATTGTTGAACTATGTATTGGGGGGTTGGAAAACTGACAAGAATCCAAGTGGATTTAAAAACAAAGCCCTTCATTAATTACAATTATAATGGCTGCATTATTGAGCTCACTGGGGGTACCATTCACATAGAAAACAAACATAAAACCAAAGTTTAAAAATCATGACAGAATAACTAGGGAAATATAATGCGGTATGTTAACTTAAAACACATATGTGTTTTTCTTTGTGATGATCCGCCCTAGGGTAATATGTCTAGTTGAGCAAGCTGTAACAAACATTAAAAAATATATACATTTAGAGGGGCCAAGCTTGTGGTGTGTGACTGTTATAACTTGTGAACACTTTATTCAGAAGGCATTAAAAATACTTCTTTAATTTCTTTCCATAAGAAATACAATAGCACAAATTCCAAAGCCCGATTCCACATACATGTGAAACGATGAGCGTAATGATGTTCTACTCTTCATTTTGAAAAAACAGTCTGAACTGCTCTTTGAATAGACATTTAACTAGATTAAATTGTACCGATAAATACTGAATGGAAGTACTATAACCAAGCAATGCCAGCATTCAGCAGGCTATTAAATACCAAACGAGTGACAGAGAACTTTGACTGTAACGCTGGGTGTTTTCCACCCAGACGGCATGGATAATTAAATATGTCCTGTTTAGGTCACCAAGTGCCAACTATGACATCACTGCTCTTCAGGAGCAAGCCAACCAGGAGCTGATGCTGTGACTTAAGTGCAGAGAGAGAGACATTATGTTTAACAAGCACCGCAGGGTAAGACAGGGTCTCACCAAAGGGGATTTTCAGAAAAACTACAGGAAATGAGTGTATAAGAAGAGCTACAGGAGTGTTGCCTCTAATCTGTTTCCAAAGATCTTCTTTATGTAATAATTTTGTCAAGCAATATCTGTCAGGACATAAAACATTAAACTGTAAACAATAATATGCAGAACAACGTATTCTATACAGATACCCATGGTGAGATAGTGAAATATGACTATATTTAACACTGTAATATACACATAACATAAACCTATATAGTTATAAGAATACTATGTGTTTTGGTGAGCAAGATTTAATGGAAGAGTTGTTGTTTCTTAACATTCCTGTCTGGTGGGGAATGAGAAAGGCAAGCTACTCAGATGATTTGTGTCTTCACAACTGGAGTATAAAACTACATCCTGTTTGTGTGTGAAATGCTGAATGTTTGTTTTCGATTACCACTCTGCTGTTACATAAAAAACAGAACCCAACAACCCAACAACACAGCAACCCAACTCCGGCCTTGGCCCACCCACCCCCACCTCCACAAATCTACATGAGCTGCGAATAAGAGCAATCCCCGGATGGATAAAACAACAGGCCGCAAGTGAAGAGTGAAGAGTCCAGATGACCAGCTTCAGGAGGCGGGGGGCAAAGGAGAATTAGGAGAAAGGGTGGGTGGGTGAGGGGGAGAAGGGGCAGGAGTGGAGAGAACCCCCGGCATGTGAGCCTGTTTTTCAGTGTCAAGTGATTCTCGGGCTGGTTAAGAGTGATGTCACCCCACCCACGCCTGGTACCAGGCACAGCCCCCACCCACCCTAACGCGCCCCCCGACACCCCCTGCACGGCGAGGAGAACGCTGCTCTCTCTCTCTCTCTCTCTCTCTCTCTGTCTCTGTCTCTCTCTCGCTCGTGAGGCATTGAAATGCGATGAGATAACACACATCTGGAGCCGTGCATACCTCCTGCGCCCAGCCAGCCAGCAGCACCGACTGCCATTTGAAGCAGCCAGTAAAGAGGAGGGCGTTTTCTCTGGGCCACTGCAGACTCAGTGCACAATGGGACGTGGGAGGCAGGGGGTCTGTGTGTGTGTGTGTGTGTGTGTGTGTGTGTGTTTGCAGGGGGGTGTTCTCCCCCTGGCTCCAGCCAGTACTCTGGTTTGCACAATCCCGCACATGCACAGACAGTCTGGAAGGCAAAATATTGTGTTAATGTGTTCTTCACCAATGCAAAAGAAGAAAAATAAACTTTTTCAAATTTTTATGACAGTCATTTGTTAACCAAATTCAGTTTCTCTGTACGGTTTGGCTGGTGTTACAAATCTGAGCTCTAAATATTTGTGCAATTACATTTTGTCTAATGAAGCCAATCAAAGCATGATTCTTTTGATATGAAGGCCCTGCAACTATTATAGCTCTTTTAGAGCGTAAGAAACTCCATATAAGTTCCTTATGTTTCTTTAAACAGCTGAAAGGCTTCCCTATCCATCAATTCCTAGAAGCCTGTATCATGCTACAGTGCTTGTAATTTTTCTCAATTTGTTAAATTCAACAGTGTGCAGGCATGGCGAAGGAAAGTGGCCTTGAGATTATAACAGCTACCTTCAGAAAATATCCCCCTCCCTGAATCCTAGTGTAACCGTTTCTGATCGTACCCAGTTTGACATTTCTGTCACAGAAATGCCTTGTTCTCTGCTTCAAGCAAACAGAAGAGTGATTGACACTAGCTGCTAACCTTAAGTGGGCATGAGGTCACGTTTAAAAACCTTTTTGTAGTTAATGCCAATCGCGTACCTTGGAAGTGAGCTGAACAAGACTGTACACTGGGATCCCTCAATGTGAACCAGTTTAACCAGCTCCAAAACTTTACCCCTCTGGTTGAGTGGACCAAACCTCTGAGTGAGGGGACCATGTCCGCCAGCCATAATGCTGGGAAAAACATGCTGACGTTCAGGAGGTCATCCAGGGAGAAACCTCTTGGTAAGAGTGTCTTTATCAAGTTTTATTGAGAGCAGAGTCAGCCTTGACACATAGGGTGGCTTGGTTTTGAAATGCCGTAGGAGGCCAGGGGAAAGAGAGGGTATCCCAGGGAAAACCATTGAAAAGTCAGAAGAAATCTTCCACATTCAGCTGAAGGCCCACTTCAGCTGAATATACTTCCTGAGTTGACCCTAAGAAAACTGACAGGAACAGGACCAGGATTGTTGCGAAACACCATTTTCAAACTACTGTATGCAATTTATAGCTACAAAAACATCAGGTTGAGTCAAATGTACTTTTCTTCAAAGACACAGCACTCCTGTGTTTGGAATCTCAGCCCCATCTCCACGGTGACCATCCTGCAGTATTACTGCCTTCAGTCCTGGACACAAAAGCTGCATGCCTTACTGGCCATGTCCACACTCACACTGCACAACATGAAGGGACGTTCAGCAGATAACTGGCAGAGATCTGACTAAAGACAGGCTTTGGGATAGCTATGCTCATGGAGACAGAGTCAGCTGTCAAAACCATATTCATACTTAAGCAATCATTCAGGCTATAACCCTCCTTTAATCATGAAACTGAACGGAGAAAGAAGTTGAGTGGGTGGGATCGGGTGGCATGTGAAAGGTTCCTGGAAAAATTCATGGTCCCATTCAAAAAGTGGGGCGATGGTGATCCTTGCTCACCCTCCCAACCCCCCTCCTCTACAGTAGCTTGTATTTTTTTTTTTTTTTGATAAATGGCCAATTGTAATGGCCCATTTTAGCACTCGTGGACTGAGCCCAGAGTTCCATCATAGCTCCCAAGAGAACATTTGAGCCATTGTCCCATCAGCGCCAGCCAAAATCTGGAGGGAAGGAAGGGGATGGGGGTGTGGGGGAGCAGGTCGGAGACGGACAAGCGCTAGATACACCCTGGGACAGGCCCTTCTGCCTATGCACTCAGCCTTTGATCGCATGTCAAAGCAGGGGAAAAGCAGTTCTCCTCCGCAGTTTACTGTGTTCTAATCCTCCTTACGGCTAATTAAAGAGCTACTCCTCCGTCTCAGGCCCCCATGGTTCGCACTCACATTCGGTCTCTTTTCTCGATTGGCCCGTGAACCCTCGTCTCTTAACAGATGTTGTAATGTTCCTTCCGAGCGTTTCTCTGTGCTGCTATAAAAGCGTGTAATTCAACATGAGGGGCAGCAATTTGGTGCACAGAGTGCACTTCCAGTCTGTCTGCCACCTGCGGGTGGTCTCCATCCAGCTGTGCAGTGTGTGTCCACTGGGGGTGGGGTGGAGTGGGGTGGGGTTGGGGGATGAATCTGACAGAGTTGCTGTTTCATGATGCATCCCAAAAAAAAAAAAAAAAAATCAAAAGAATTTTTTTTTTTCCAAGAGTCAGACCATGTGGAGAAGCAAAAGAAGAAGGTCCAAAAAAACAGAGTTCAGAGGTCTTTAGGTTTAAACAAAAGATGTTTTTTTTTAAATAAAATAGCGGCATGACGTTATTTCAGCTGAACTAGTTGGCTGGTGCTTTTGGATTCGGAAAGTTACGTCAATAAAAAAAAAGAAAGAATGGCTCTTCGCTTTGGGAGTGATGTGTTTTTCGCATTACTGATCGGCAGAGGAATCCGTCCTCTCCAGACGGAGCGTAGCCGGGCTCTTTGAGCACGCTGTTCCAAGCTTGCGGTGAGGGCGTTGTGGGATGGCGCTTTGCAGTGATGATCGTGAACAGTTACATAAGGGAACAATAAGAGGAAGAAAAAAAAAAACGGGACATATTTGTCTGGATGAGGAAGGCACATTGTGCCGTCTGCCTAAACCGATCACATCTGTCATGACTTGACATGAGGTGTTTGACCTCACCAAGATGAACTTGTTGGCCGATGATGTTACTTAGTAAAACAGTTATAGATTCTCGTCTTTTCTGAGGGTGTCTGAAAGCGATCACCCGAGGGGACCTGGGTTCCTAAACAACCTCTCACATCCTCATAGTCTGCTATGAAGTTATAATTTATTACCTGAGTGTAATTTGTAAACTCCATGTAATTGTCTGCTGCATGATGTCAATTTTATTTGACATGCTGCAAGAGAAACTGTCCACTGGGACGCTGGCGATTTTCTCTGAAGTAATCCTACAACTCTGGAGTGGAAATTCTGAAGAGTTGAGACAGATTGTCACTGACAGGCGCTGTGAGTTTATGGGTAAGGGTTTGGCTTGCAACCATAAGGTTGTCGGTTTGACTCCCCAGGTGCAGTGTTTCACAATTGCAATTCACTGCTTCACTGAATATGCAGCAGTGTAATATGGGTAATATAACAGTTTTAATTGTTTAGTGTAAGTCACCAGGGCAGGGACATCTACAAAGCCAATGAATAATGTAGCATGATGTGCTGTATAGTGCCGCCATTTTGCCCTAGTAAAGATTATGTAATTCATGTGAAACACCTACGCAACCAGAAGCCCTTCCTGAACTTTTGGGTTGGACGGCTGCATAGCTGCGCTCACTGGAATCCCAGCCGCCCCAGCGCTGACTCACAGGAAGCTGACAGCTGTGAATCTCCAAGAACTCCTTCCTGTAGTTCTGTCACAGGCTGTGCTGCACTTTCTAACATGCAGTCTTATTTACATTGGCTTAACACAGGACACTGATCTTAATTTATAACATATCTGTGAGATGTTTTCTGGCCAAAGGAATTGTTGGGGGGGCAAGAGGTGTTAAGTGCATCACAAACCACCTTAAAATTTATTCTCTGAGCAAGGGGACAATGCAGTTTTGTGAACCATCAGCAGTCAAATTTGTTACACTCACTACCAACCAAACCAAAACAAGTATCTTTGTACTCATTACTGAAAACAAAGGACAATTGACCACTTTTTCAAAATAATCATGACAGCTGAAAATGAGATAAGGGTCTAACAGGGAAAAACATGACGATCGGTCACCTTACAAGTCATGCTTGGCCTGAAATGTTTCCCAGAGTGATATGGGGGAAACTCACAGGTGGTGAGTGGTGAGAAATGAGGGTGGAGAGGTGACACACTTTATTCTATCGCCTCCACCGCTACCCTGCTCTAAACCTGCCAGGTACACAGTAAATGAGGTCAGCGATGAGCCGCCCCCGCCCCCACAGGGTGTAATATGCCATGGTGCTGAACAGTCATTGTGTTTTGGATCTGTTTGGCTTGATAAAGTAACAGATTCAAAAGGATCCCTGTGGGACAGAGAGGCTGATCACACTGCAGGTTTGGCCCTTTCACACACTCTCTCTCTCTCTCTCTCTCTCTCTCTCTCTCTCACACTCGCTTTTTTCAAAGGATTGAATTAAAATAACCTGTGATCAAAAGCCAGCACCCCACCCCACCCCCCAACACACACACACACCTCCCGCACCCCCCAACACACACACACACCTCCCGCAAAGTCACCCCTTTTTCTTTGTAAATAGGGCTAATCTGCAGCCCAGCTGTGCCTTGTAAAATCCAGAGACATTACACAGCGTGACTGAGTGGCCATGCACATTATCTTTGGGAAATAAAGGCCTCCACCGTCTCTTTGCATGTCTCTGCTTTTATTACCCTCTCAGTTTAGAGATTTTTCTCATAAGACTGCAGATAAGGGTAACTACATTTAGGAAGGACAGGCTGGGCAGTTAGGACACAAACAACAGATAAAGCACAGTAAGTAATCCATATTGTGCTTAATGAAGCAGTTAAAATTACTCGCCTCAGTTACTCAAGGTTATATCAGCTGTGCTTGACATATTCAGCTTTTCCAGCTGATTGAACCCTTGAACCAGTCACGTGAAATGTGAATGAAATGAAATTGATGGCTATGTTTGCTGCCAGCAATATCAGGTGCGATTGCTGTTTCGTATATCCCCTCAAATCGCTAAACGTGAGTGTTCTGTGCTTTTAGAAGACACAGATTTGAATAAGCTCATGTTCGAGTGAGGTTTGTCCCACAGTTTGAGTAGACACCTTATTGTTATGACCAAGGCCCTTAGACTCCATGATGTGTGTAATAATGGTCTGCTTTCCCAAGGCATAAGGTCTAACGAAGGTGTGTGTGGAGGGAGTATATACAAAATGAACAAAACAAGGGCCTTGGTCTTAATAATATAAGTGCTGAGTGAATGGCCATTCAGCCAGAGTATATCACAGCTCTGCCATTGGTTCCCAGCATACGGAGGGCAATAGTAAAACTTGACCATAATGTAAAATGCAAGCTAAGCAAGAGCTCTCACAAACAGAGTTCTTTATAGGATTTGGTTGGTGGTCTGCTGTTCTGCTTACTTCTCATTTATTGTATGACGTTTTATTGTCCTCATTAACTCTTCAAGAGCCAACTGAAAAAAAAAGAAAAACAGGGTTAAACAATAAAAAGCTAAATAGCCAAGCAATCACTTGCCTGTACTGCAATGTGTTCTACTAATGTGAATGGCTCTTCCTTAATCGTTGTCATGTATTTATCAAACAACTGATTGATTTATTGATTGATATTGTAACAAGCGTGATGATGAGTATTTGCATGTGACTGGATGATATGAGTTCCCTGTAGTTGACGTGTTGACGTGTACTTCCATGTGACCTGATGACATAAGAATGTGGCATTGTGCAGGTATGATGCACAGAGAAGAATGGTGGACAATTTGTAGGGCGTAAAGCGTGCCTAGCGAGTGCCTCATTAAAAGCTACTGTCAAGCTGCCCCCAAGTTGGAGTTCGTTTCCTTTCATGGAGCTAGAACTGTTTATTTACCCCGCATCTCCTCCTGCCACCACACTGACGATCCAGCTCAGACAACAACGAGCCCTCCCTGCTCTTTAATGTGAATGCACCCCCAGTCACAATATCATAAGGGTGATATAAGAACATGTCATGACAAGAACAGGCCAGTCAGCCCAGCTGAGGTCACCATTTCAGGCATCAGGAGTAGTAAATCATACGGGTGAAAGTACGATCTTAGGTGCCATAAAGGCAGGAAATCCCTGGGTGATTTAGGGGGTCTCGGGTTGGTGAGGGATCAGTGTTATCAATGCAACAGGAGGGCCCAAAATTCCTGGCAGCGGCCATGGTTAAGACGGCATCCATGTTGAATTCTGTGTGAACGCACTGCGTAAACTTTGTTGAGCTCCTAATGTCACAGAGCCTTCAGGTATCCTGCATATTCTGTGCTGTTCTCCGCCATCTTGTGTGCTCAGAGCAAACTGTGAAGTTTTCTGAGGGTCCCCTGGAATTTCTTTGAGGAATTCCTGTAGATGAGACCTCTCGTCTGCCAAGCTCAACGTACTACTGTGAACTATCAATTTCTATCAACTTCCAAGACACAATCTCCGCAAGTCAAAGACATCGATGTGTGTTCTTCTGCATCTTCCACTCAACAGATGGTAGGTGTGGCAACCTTATGTCTGAAAACTTTTTATAAGAGCACTGTTTCAGATACAATTTGTTTGATGAATTATTCATGTAGAATATGAAATCAGCTGTGACTTTTACTTGATTTCCTTTATTCTTGTAGTCAGTTTTTTCCTCCAGATTAGGAATGCCCAGTTGCATTTGTGGGCCCGCTCAATCACTGCAATCTCAGTTGGGAGAGCACAGACCAGTATGGGCTCTGCTTTGGAGTGTGTTCTGCCTGCTTCTACTCCTTCTCACTCTGCGGTTTCACCAGTTTGCCTGCACAGGCGTTTCAACAAAGGAGTGCATTCTATGCACAGGCAAACTGCAGATTTATGATAAAATGAAGGAGGTTCTCTCTGAGACTGTAACCCCTCTTCCTACAGGGTTACCTCACAGGATGGAGTGCCAAGTGAGGCAGTCCCCTTCAGTATTCAATACCACACCATGGAGCACAGTGCTACACGGAAAACCAATACAGGACTAGCCATCCAACAACCTCAAAACTTTTATTTTTATACAAAACTTTTCTTTTTATAAAATAAAATACATAGTGTTATCTCTGTCATTTATATTTTACCCACAGCAGTCTGACTAAACAAAACATCATTATATTTTCAAGATAATATTTGAAGGATAAATATCATGCAACATGTCAAAACACACACACACACACACACTGAAAATACAATCACGCACACATATTGTACAGACTTTGTACTGACTCCCTTTCTGATCCGGCAGACTGCTCACACACTCTCCCCTTCGGCCTACACAAGATGCGTGGATCTAGCACGTTAGCGAGCTGGCTATGGCTTCCCACTCCTCCTCACAGGAAACAAACCAGGAACAACAGGCGTGGAGTAAGGGAAGCAATCGACAGAACAGCAGCCCTGCAAGGCAAGCAGGTGTCCGGGTTCACCAAAGGTAAACTACCGCTGACAAAATCCAGATGTGGCCTTTTAACCGTGAACATCCTGGGTTTACGGCAACTGTAGGCCGTTAACTTATCCCTAACTGATTTATTTACATCCGTGCATTAAGTATAGGCAATGAGTAGTTTGTCAGATGTCACTTTTGTAGTTCTATTAGATTAGAGTAAACACCGGACACAGGTCATTACCACCACTGAACACAGTGCAAAGAACTGGTAGATCTATTTAGGGGTTTGTCAAGGATATCTGCAGACAGCTCTAGGTAAAACATCTCTTCAGACAGACAGAAATTTCTGGCAGTGTGCATAATTCTGAACCTCACCAATAATCACGTTAAATTTTTTACATTACTTTGGAGAAGTTATACCATCTGTGACTTTTGTAATTCTGCATCTGAAAATTATAAATGGAAATTTTTTTGGTCCCTTCTTTCATCAGCCAAATCAGTTTACAAATTAAATGCCACATATGTCAGGCTCGTTGGTCTAGGGGTATGATTCTCGCTTCGGGTGCGAGAGGTCCCGGGTTCAAATCCCGGACGAGCCCAGATAATCTTTATATGCAAGAGGATATCATTCAACAAATAAGCCATTTAAAAACAGGTGATGTAAGGTTGGTTTATAATGGCTGGTTTGACTGTGTACCCTTCACCAAGATACTTCAGTGAAAAATCCACCTGCTTACTTGAATAGAGTTTAAATATGTGAACTATAAAAATGTCTGCTGAAATACCATGTAATGTCTCATATGATTCCAGGATGAAAACTGCTATCCACAGTAAGGTTAAAACAAGGACAATATAATTTCCCAAAGCAACACTAAGAAGATGTTTTGACAACATCAAAATGTATTTATGTAAGAAACATGGCTTCTTCGGAGACTTCCAGTCCTCAGCACCCCATTGGAGAGTGTTTGCCCCATGGTTGACCTAAAAGCAGCAGATTCTCTGGATAACACGGTCTGTTATTCCCTAAAATATCTGAGGTTGTTTTGATCACCATGCTCAAGAACAGTGGTTCCCAGCCTTGGTCCTGGAGGACCCGTGTATATTCTGGGTTTTGTTGCAACCAGTCCATTGATGAATTAAGGTAACTGAAACCACGTGTTTCAACAGCACTGTGCATTTCAGCTGAAACTGAATTTAACACAATGCAGGTTTGGCTTATAGCCACTGCTTGCTTTGTCTTTGAACTCTTAATTTTCCACAAATGGGGTTTTAGCCACAGGCAATTCAATTGTTAATCAAACTAAAACCTATTTCAAAAGGAATCATTTCTGAAATAATTTACAGCACATTAAAAATGTAAGCATTTGTGGTGTGAAAGTGATTTATTAAAAACTCTTTAAATAAAGAATTTGACTTCTGTTTCTGACAATAGGAGGAACTGAGATGGGTAAATATAAAAACTAAAAGCATTTAATTAAAAACAATTAACAGCTCTTTTCACTTTAGTTCAAGTAAAAATCTGTCTTCAATTCAGAGATTTCTTATGCATGTGTGTCCACTGTGTGTCATTCTTGAGAAATTTCCCAGGGTTTGTGCTTTCTCTCTGAACCACGTTAGGAGGGTTTTGAGGGTCAGAGAGGACAGTGAATGATGAAAAGTGTAGTGGTTGTAAATCAAAGTCCAAAGGCTCAAAACGTATGTTCACTGACGAGGTCCTAATGTCAGGCCTCAATATGGATGCTATGTTATGAGCACTGTCAAAATCAAAATGGCATCTAAATTTTGCTGTGATGCTGATTTTTTGTTTCAGTTTGTTGCATGAAATTTAGAAACTTTAACACAGCAACAAAAATGGGAAGTAAACTAAAGAAAAAAATCTCATTTTCTCATGGAAATGGAAATCGTTTTTTCTAAGTTGATTCCATCAGAAGGAATGTGTGATTCTCTTTAACACTGTGAGACTAAGAGACTAAGAGGTCTAATAGCATGCCTCCAGTATCCGAAAATATCAAAGAACCTCTGTAATTACTATTTCAGGTCGCAGGGACGTTCCATCTCTCCCCACTCATCTTGAGAACCTCTCGCTATGACTTCAAAGGATCGAGCCAAAGTCATGCCAAAGACTGAAGCACTTGGGCAGGCTCTCAGTGAATACTAGATAACTGCTCTCAGATCTCTGGTTAAAATAACTTTGAGATTTGCAGCGCTGTATCACATGCAGGCCAGTAAGCTGGAAAGAGGTGGGATGGGAAGATGGGGGGTGGGGGGTTGTGGGTGGAGCACAGACAAAACCTACACAGAAAGAATTGAGTTTGGCAAATCGGTGTTGTAAATTACACAAGGCTTAATAATTAATGTTGGCAGTGATTGTCAGAGTGTTTCCCAGGGAGCTGGCCAAAGGCTGTTTACCCATAATTCCCCTGGGACTCCTTTTCAGGCACACTGCAGTGTGAAGTGTCTCTTCATTAGAGACAGAGCCGGATAAAGCGGGGCTGAAATATTCGCCTGGCTCCACCCCAAAGCCAAAAAGTACGGGCCTGCTCTCTGTGTACAGCTCACGGAGCTTCGCAATGCCATCCTTCAATCGAGGACAATCGCCCCCCCCCCCAACCCCCAATCAGCTCTCGCTACATGAAATCACAGAGATTTACTCGCCATCACCCGAGTTCCTTTGAAGTCCCTCGTTGGGGGGGGTGGCAGCACATGGAAAAAAGAAGCAGCAGTGGCTGTAAGTTCTCACACTGTCTATAGCACGAGTATTCACTAGCGAGGAGGAGAGGAAAGCCCGGTGTATTATGATGAGCGGAGAGTCACCACTCCCTATCCACACTCTCAGCACCCTGCTCCCCACCCCGCTGTGAGGAGCACGAAATTATCAGCGCAGCTCGAAAAACCCTGTCAATCTGATCTGCTGCAAATCCCAGTTCCAGTCCCACACCCATCTGTCTGGGCACACCTCTCCTTCTCTCTGCCCCTCTATCCATCTCTTCTCCTCTCTCTGTCTCTCTCTTACACCCCCTGTCATCACACCCCTTAAAACCAAATACAGAGAGTGGTGACCACATATGGGCCGTGGGGGGTTGGGGGGGAGGGTGTACTCCCCATCACAATCTTTTCCCCCACCTCCCCCTTCTTAATTACATTCAGTCTAACATTGGAAGTAAGTGTGGAAAATTCCTGAGCTGTAAGATAACTTACTCCTGAACACTCTCTCCAAATTAAAGGCATGTGTGGAATTTCATGGCAGATACAGAACGGGGGGAAGGGGAGAAAAGTGGGGTGCTATCTCAGGACTACGTGTGCATGTGCGTATCTCTGAGTCTCTCTCTCTCCCTCTCTCTCAATTCAATTCAAAATGCTTTATTGGCATGACAAAAGTTCACATTTGTATTGCCAAAGCTTAAGTAAAAAAAGGGATACACAAACATCGAAACTGCAGTGTTACAATGAAATGATAGAAATAGAAACATTAATATACAGTTGACGCTGCCACCTCATAACTTTGATTTTTTGCGGGTCTGCAAAAAAATTTGGAGTTTTAGGAGTTTTTTGTGAGCTTTGCGGCCTTGTGCGGGAAACCACAGCATGGAAGAATGACACGTGTAGCAGATGAAAAGTAAACATAAAAAAGTTTAGTGAGTCATAAATGAATAAAATATATGTATAATAATATGCATTTTATTGTTTAATACCATAAATATAAACACATTTTTCATGCTTTTTTTTGGGAGGGTCAACAGTAAATAGAACAGTAACAGGTGTGTGTGTCAGTGATATAATATGGGATGACATTGGAAAAAATACAAAAAAATAAGCCTAAAAAAGTGTGTGTATGAGCACGTGTACGAGTGTATGTGCATGTTTACATTTAAGTTGTGAGTGTGTGTGTGTGCATTGTGCCCACAGTGTGAGCTGGTGCATACAGGTGTATGTTGTGAGTGTATTCTGTCACACACTGTCCTCTGACTGCTGCAGGCCCTCTCTCTCTCTCTCTCTCTCTCTCTCTCTCTCTCTCTCACACTCTCAGCACAAAGACTATTATAGGTTTCAAGCCCTCTTGCACATGCTCCAAATGCCACCCTAATAGAAAGAAAATAAACCTGGTCATATTCTAACAGCGCCATTGACCATAAGGCAACCCGTGCCATTGCTTGGAAATGGAAACTGAAGCCTCAGGTAAAACATTTTTTAGAAAAAGAGAGAGAGAGAAAAAAACTATTCTGATAAAACACTGTTAAAGTGTTAAAAGTTATAGCGCTCCATTTAGGAAATGATAATAAATCAGCTATTCAAAGATAAACAAGGGGTGAAAATATTTTACTTTGCTTAATTTGGGTGCAGAAAAAATTATGATACATAATTTGCAGTGCACTGACAATGCTTTTAGGTCCGCTTGCCTATTTTGGCTTCCGTGTGGCCTAGGGCCTGCTGTATGTCCACTGTCAGTCTCCAGCAGATAGGGCTATCATTAGCGTTGTCGCTGTCTATATATGCCACATCTTTCTCAGGTTCTTCTGGCTTGGGCTGTGGCTCATTTCAAGACATCACTGAAATCCCTCAGCCCGCACTTAAGCTCATGTTAAGACAGGCATTCTGTTAGAAATCTGCTAAAAGCCTGCTCCAGCCAAACTTACATTCTGATAATCCTAGAAGAAAATCTAC
Organism: Albula goreensis; assembly: GCA_022829145.1. Taxonomy (NCBI): domain Eukaryota; kingdom Metazoa; phylum Chordata; class Actinopteri; order Albuliformes; family Albulidae; genus Albula; species Albula goreensis. The sequence continues at coordinate 6,755,057 of CM040753.1, read as the reverse complement.
TCATAAAATGGAAGCAGGGAGGGGCAAGGTGGAAGTTCACAAAACAATTTGGAAAAGTAGTTGCCCTTCAGTTGTTCAGTAACTTTACAAAAAATAGCTACATCACATCCGTAATATGCAAGCGCATAGATAACGGTCTGTGAGGAATTTAACAGAGGTCCAAAATTTGACTTTAATGCACAACATACACATATTTTCACTGCCATGTTAGTTTCTGACCTTGGAACATTATTCAATGCTAAGGTTGGTCCCGCCATTTTTAGTTCCACCATATTGACATCTCTGCATTTTGAATTGTCACTTTCAAAGGAAACACTCTCATTCATGTATCTTTCAAAGTGGCTTCTGTTCACCCTGAAAACCATGCTGGTCCCAGCTGACCAGAGAATGAGGTAGGGAATGCCCTGCTTACTGACAATGGGAATGCCCTGCATCTTCACACGATCTGAATCACAGGCAGCATCAAGTGTCTGAGCTAGACAAACCACCTGCAGGATGCCAAGCCACATAGCATTACTAATGAAATGACGACGAACGTCCTCCATGAAAACAAAAAAAAACAAACAAACCCTAAAGCAGAAATCCTTATGAAACTAGTTAGGGAAAGAATGTTGAACGGCACACAAACGGACCAGCTGGCACGGTGTAATTATCCATGTATTGTTTACGTATGTGGAATAACAGGGTTGAGTTTCCCAATGAAGCTCACAGTGCCTCTATGGCTGAGGGTCCTTCCTACAGCCTCCTTCCCATTGTACTCCATGTAACTAACTAGCATTTGGCCTCACATGAACATATGCGATTCTACCACGCCTGGGTGGCAGAATGACGCGATTGGTGGTAGTCCCCACTGAGCATGTGTGACCACAATCTCATTATAGCTTTTTGCACGATTCACCCCCCCATGAAAGAACACAATCCTTTCATTCCATTCCACAACATACTGCTTTTGCAGAATAGAAGAAAATGGAACAAAAGTTTGAAAAATCTGGAGCGAGGGACTGTTTTGATCTATAGGGGCTCACCAGGCAGGCGTGTGTTTCCTGTCAGACGGCCTCTGCTCCACATAGCCAAGCAGAGGAGGCGTTGGAGTGTTTCTGCCTCTCCCTGCCTCCCCTCTGGGGACCGCAGCAGGCCCGCAGCCTGAACCTTCCCCCGGATCCTCCCCGGCTCTGGGCTGCAGGTTCCAGGCTGCACGCTTCGGTCTCCAATAAGTATTGAGCGGATTATAATCGATCCAGACAGAGAGAGGCATGTCTGATTCCTCAGCCCACTGCGCAGCTCTGAGCCATGTGTGTCATTCACCCAACATTTAATACTCAAACAAAACAATATTAAGGGCTTCAGTGTTTTGTTTTGCTCTGGTTTTTCCTTCTCTTGAGTAAGGATGGCCAAATAAAACATTATGCTGATTTTGAATGGATACTTCCTCCGTGACCATCTCTGAAGGCCTATCGAGTTACCCTAATGAATCCCGCAAAGTGTCAGCGGGCCTCAGGGTCAGGTCCCTCCATGGAGGCAGGCTTAATTCGGATAATCATGGGCGGTCAGGAACGGAAACGTGGACGTCTTCGCCCTGGATCGTGGACAAAGGTGTCCTTTGTGGAGGGCCCGGAACGGGAGGTCTCATGGCCTCGCGGCGGTAAACAGGGCTTCAGTTACAACGCGCACAAACGTTAATAAGCTGCCCTGGAGTCTGGTGGACGCAGCGCATGCTACAGCGTCTCCAGGGAGATGACCAGGGCTTCCAGGAGTCAGCGCCACACAGTCAGGAGAAACATACTTCCTCTTCAGTTCACATAGCAAGCATTTTTTGTACACTATCCTCCCATTCAGAAGCCTGTTTTAGCCTGTTTGTAGAGGTAATTCAACTTAAACTTACAAAACAAAATGTAAAGGCACATATAGGTTATTCAATCTGTTAGTTTCCCACTGATGGGCAGAGTGTGTATTTTTATGGTGCAAATGACTGAATGTTCATCAATTGCTACAGCAGAGACACACCTGAGATTCAGGCCCACAACGTTAAGATCACGATGAAAACAAACCCGGAGCCAGCGCATGCTGAGTCTAGCGGTCTACACTACTGACTTCAAAACTGTTTGTTTTTAACTTTGTGATTAGCCAGTCTAATCCGTCCATATTTTAATTAAATCTGAGAACTCCGGGCACATTCCACAGGCTTAAAAGATTTATGTCTTGTACAATAGGTTGATAACAAGTTCATTAATCTATCGAACAGTCTGAGAAGGGATTTGGCAGGGTTCAGTAAACTGGCATTTGGTAAAATATATATTTTTATACATTTCCTGTTGCAATTTTTATATGACATATGTGTAACTAATGGATATGCCAGGGAAAACACAGCATCCCAAATTTTCAGAACCAATGGTGTAACCACAGAAAACTTCGCTTTCAAATTTACCTAACTTATCAGAATTAAGTCAGTTATCTTAATTACAGTGTTAATCATATTATTTTTGCTACTTTCACCATGAAAATAAGGTCAAAGATATTCTGATGCTGGCGATGACATCAACAAGTATCCAAAGTGAAGTTCCGATCACCAACTTCCAAATATCTCAAAGCTGAAGTACACGTTCTGCTTATGGAGAAGTTCATTTTCACCAGTATACTTGGAGGTATTCACTATGGAAATTCTATACTGCTTTTGGCTCCATCTGACACTTCCAACATGTAATGGGCTGTGGTATGTAATGACAGTTGGACAGTGTGAAACTGACACTTCCAGCATGTAATGGGCTGTGGAGTGTAATGACAGTTGGGCAGTGTGAAACTGACACTTCCAGCATGTAATGGGCTGTGGTATGTAATGACATTTGGGCAGTGTGAAACTGACACTTCCAGCATGTAATGGGCTGTGGTGTGTAATGACAGTTGGGCAATGTGAAACTGGCAAGCATGTAATGGGCACTTCCAGTTGGACATGTAATGGACTGTGGAGTGTAATGACAGTTGGGCAGTGTGAAACTGACACTTCCAACATGTAATGGGCTGTGGTATGTAATGACAGTTGGGCAGTGTGAAACTGACACTTCCAGCATGTAATGGGCTGTGGTGTGTAATGACAGTTGGGCAGTGTGAAACTGACACTTCCAGCATGTAATGGGCTGTGGAGTGTAATGACAGTTGGGCAGTGTGAAACTGACACTTCCAGCATGTAATGGGCTGTGGAGTGTAATGACAGTTGGACAGTGTGAAACTGACACTTCCAGCATGTAATGGGCTGTGGTGTGTAATGACAGTTGGGCAGTGTGAAACTGACACTTCCAGCATGTAATGGGCTGTGGTGTGTAATGACAGTTGGGCAGTGTGAAACTGACACTTCCAGCATGTAATGGGCTGTGGAGTGTAATGACAGTTGGGCAGTGTGAAACTGACACTTCCAGCATGTAATGGGCTGTGGAGTGTAATGACAGTTGGGCAGTGTGCACCTGATTGAACAGCTGATTAATCAATCAATTGATTGCAAAAATCACACTGGAGTCCTAAAACGCTGAAAGTGTGGACACCTGGTATGCAGAAACCCAACATCTGTCTGTGGGAAACAAACACTTAAAATGTGGATGGAAATTAGCCAAGCCTGGCTCTGAGAAAGCCAAACATGAAAATCAGGGATTCTGCATAAAAGCATGGCTTCAATTGTCTAAAATTAATTACAGGATTTGCTGGAACAAAAGACAAAAAAAAGAGCCCAGCATACAATTGGGTTCCCGTTTCAAAGTATGGATGATGCTGGTCCACAGGTTAGCACAGGAGGGCCATGAGGAACTGACAGCAGGTCTGAATGTGACACTGACTAGCCTCGCTTGTCACAGTGTCCTTGCTCTTTGCCTGGTGCCTTATCTTTCCTTCCAGCCCCTGAGCTGAGACGATCTTCTTTCCCGGCCCCAGAAAAAGGAGGCACGGCCGATTCTGGCTGATTCCCACATACAGCACCATCAAAGGACAGAACCATTGCAACCCTGAAAGAGGCCCCTTACAAATTAACTCATTATTTAATCGGATTTCTTCAAAAGATCAGTTCAATTGCGGACACACAGTTCTTATTTTACGTACTGTTTTAATGAGTGGTGACACCCAGATCAGGTGGTTGACCTCTGCACAAAGTTTCAAACAGTCTTTCCAGCTATATTTGAGACAGGCTGACTTCATTTTCCATTCTGAATGGCTAAAACGTTTTTCTTGTTTTTATTTTTGGCCTTTCTATTTATAACGGTCATATCCAAAAGCATTTCATAATGATAGTGGAAGAATAACCACTTTCCAGAAAACAGAAAAAAAAACGCGAGCTTGTTCAGGAATTTCACCACAGCACACAAATGACACCTGAAATGATTTGTTCTAGTCAAAAAAAATTAACCTTCTGTTGGATTGAAATGGGTGGGGTGGGGGGTTCTGGGGTTGGTGTGAGCTGGAGTAGTTCCACAGATTTTACCAGTCCACAGGGGGAACAGCAAGAGGGTAGGGGGACCTTAAAGATTTAAAAAAATCAGGTATGCAGGACTTAAATAGATGGAGCGCTTTAAAATAAGCACTTCTCTGATTGTAATAACAGAGCTGCAGACCTAAGCTTTCACGGTTTCCCAGAATGAATATCATGATGTGTGAACCGGCCAGGGCCCTTTGCACAACTTGAGAGCCGCGTTAGAATTTGTGGGTGAGGCTGCCGGGCTGAGGGGAGGCTGGACACACATGCATGTGTGTTGTGTATCAATGTGTGAACGTGTACACATATGTGCATGTGTGTTGTGTATCAGTGTGATCCATCTTCATTAACAGGATGGATGCACATGGCTATGTGTCCCCCTGCCTAATACGCCCTGTTGGGCCTCCATAACCCGTCAGCAGATTAAGCCATCGTTCAGCATCGCTCATCGCCCTGGACGGAGTCCCCAAGGACAGCTCTGGGGCTGAAGATGATCCATCTGGCAGCTGGCCTCCCCCCTTACCCCTCCACCTCCCCCGCCAACCCGGCCCATCCCAGCACAATGAGGTCTGTTAGCTCCGGTCCCCCCCGCTTCTCCTCCAGCCTTGTCCCTCTCCGGGATCCCGGAGCCCACATCCCCATTCCTCACAGTGCTCCGGCCTGCCTCTCCCTGCCCCTGTGAAAAATCAGATCTTAACGGGTATTACAAACTTAAATTCAGACAGTAAACTCCTGCTTTTGGGGTTTTAAGATTCATTTTCCTACCTAGCTTCTTACCACCCAGATTATTTTTTTATTTTTTACACCTTCTTTCAAGACATATTACTAGATTTTTATTTATGCCATTGGTATATCCTTTGTCTTACATTTCTCTCAGGGCAGACTGCATGGCTGTGCTGCATAAGCACCAACATTGTGCTGGGATGCAGAATGAGCGAACGAAACGCTTGGGAACGAACCAGTTTTTTAAGAACATCTGGAGGTAAACATCTGGCAAATGCTTCTCTTAGTAGCCCGATGATGACTCATTGCAGTTGCTAAAAATGGCCTACCCCATATGGATTAACCGATAGCCTTCCTTTTTAATGAAAATCGAATGCGTCACACCAGGCTAATAACGGATGCTATTCTTTAGAGAAATTAAAGCCAGGAACACTGCCACCTGAAAGTCAAAGTGGTCACAAAAGTGTCTGCCAGACAGGATCGGGGTCAACCGTACTCATCCCTAGATCCCAGAATCTCCTAAGACCAAACAAACTGTAGCTGACAGAAACGAACAGCCACTCAAATCACCAGTCAGTACTGGCAGGGAAAGGGGCGTGCTCTTCTGTTGCCATGGCATCTCAAACATCCAACAGGAAGAGTCCATGACTGTTGCAGCGGAGGTGCCGTACGGGAGGGAGTGTGGGCTCATTCGCAGTATCCTTACCATGGTCACGCACCCCCCCCCCCAACACAACCACCGCCACCCCTGTGAGACGCAAATGGCGAGCCTGGAGTTCTGATGGTCTGAAGTAAGAACAGCCCATCGTCACTGGAGTATTTGAGCCCATATTTTCCAGGGTGAGTCACCACTGCCCTTTTCCGGAACTTTCCTCTGGAGCCGGCCCAGCTCAACGGCCCTGTTTGTGTGTCCGTCTGTCCACCCTTACTCTTGGTCTCTGTAGCCTTCTCGTTTCTGCACTTCATATAATTGACATGTCGCTTATCATGTGTTCCCATGCTAGTAGCGGATGTCTCACTGCATGTTTCCCTCCGGCACTGTGCATTGTTGGCTGTTGTGTTCTTCTCTTGTACACATCAGCACCGTGACAGTAATTGCTCTGTTATAAATACCTTCCTTGTAGGCCCAGGTTATCAATAGAGCTCTGAGAGACAGTGAATGAGGCCATTCCCTCAGGAACCCACGGACGTGTGAGGCAGAGTTTGGCGAGGGAACGCATGCGATCGGCGCCACCCTGTTCATTGAGCTCAAAAGTGCCTGTGCCAGCCACCAATTACTCCACCATGCCAGGCCAGCAGAGACAATGGTGGCGATAGTGTGAACTTGCATTGTTACAAACCTTCCATCCTCAGCAACAGAAAAAAAAAGGCCCTCACAAGACGAACAGCAGACCGATCACGCGTAAGCACTTCCGCTTAAAGTACCAGATTCATTATTAGGACTGCTGTCACATTTTTCCCAGGAAAAAACACATTTTTCCTCCGTTTTTCCCGCCACCCCCTCCCATCCAGGAGACAGGTTAACGCTCATCTTCAATGAAACGTTTCAGTGAAAGTGCTCCTTCCTCTGTGCCAGGGCCAGGCCCCACACAAGCCCCAAAGGCAGAGTGGGAAGGAAGAGGCGAACCCCTTCACCCTGCTGACCCTTAACCACACAGCCCTTAACCTCAGTTCAACGGCCTCTGCCCTTCCCTCGCGGGTCGCCCGTAGAGGGGTACACTTCAGAGAGGGAAAGTGGACAGCCCGAACAGTCCTCCGCCATTCCGCTCCGGAAGCCAGTGTTAATGGATTGGTACAATGCCGCCAAGACAATTCATGGAACTGTACGGAGGAAGCAAACCAAGATTGCCCTCCCCAAAATGTACATGCTTTTGTTTGTAAACGGTACAATCCTGAGAGGTAAGCTCTAGGAGCGAAGTCTATCCCATTGTTTCGTAAGGACCACTTTAGAAAAAAGCTATTACAAAGATTCGAGTCTTAACAAAATATTTTCTTGTTCCATATGTATAATTTCTCCAAACAAGAAGCAGAGAAAAACAAAAGTGCACATGCTTTTAGAATGCTAATTTATACTTTTCTACTACCCCCAAAAAACCTCAAAAGAGCTTGTAAAATATTTATTCAACAGGAATTCCAATGACTTACAGCCAACACCATTTTTATTTTAGTAATTTTTTGCTGCCCCCTCTCCACCCTCACCCTAACCCTCACCCCCGATGTTTTTCAAACCTCAAACCACCTTTTTTAAATTCTTTAAGGCTCTGGGGGACGATCCAGTGCCAAGAAAAAGCTGGTCATAAGAAATTGGACCGTGACCCCCCGCGTCACAAACCTGTAGAATTCAGCAAATACATGGATTCATCTTGGGACAAGCATTTTTAGGGAGCCATGAATCAAAACCCCTCTTCCTAGCACACCCCTGGCCCTTGAGGAATAGGATATTGTGCCCCATAATTCATGTACCGTACACCCCCCTTCCCCCCCACAGTGGTGCCTCTATACCAGCATGCACACCCTAACCTCAACACACTAATCAGGCTGTAGGAAAACACAGAGGACTGTTCCGACCGAGAGGAAAAACAGCTCACATCATACCAGTCAACTGATACAGCGTGCACCCGCATGACCTAGCTCCAGTTTGAACAGTGTTACATGTCTGCGGTTTACTGTCAAGTCAAGTCAGCTTTATTGTCACTTCCACATTACTGCATCTGCTGTTTATGTAGGTTAACAGCACACTGTAGATTCTCAAATATATATGTATACACACACTTCTTCCATGTCATGTTTGTTCCATTGCCAGTGATATTTGCTGAAGGACTTCAGGCCTGGGATAGTACCTACACCCTTCCTTCAGCCCCTCCCATACCTGCAACACACAGTCTGCCCCAGCTAATGGCTTTACAGTCTGAAAGATAATGTGTAGTAATGAACTTGCATCTACTTTAAGCAGCATTTCCTTTATACAATGTAAAACAGCCCTAATAATGGACATGTGATTTCTGCATTTGTGTAGTTGCTGGTCTGCCTCATGAAGACATGGTTAACACGGCCTAGTTTATGCATTTCATTACACTTGGGTGTGTTTCGGCTCACTATACGAGGTGTTCCTCACTTGAGACAAACCTGTAGACCACCCATCCTCAATGCTTTCTCACATCAGTGATGCAAGAGCCTGTAATGTATTTAACGGTCACCGACGTGACGGGACCCCGCGCATCATGGAGGTTGTGTTGGTTTCCTGGAATAAGAGGCAGACTCCCTTAAAAACCGTAAGATAAGAGACAGACTCCCAGGAGCCTCGGGGCACCGCTGAAGGGTGAGACTATGGAAGAATGGAGGGGAGATCACGGGGCAGGGACACACATTCTGGGCTCCCTTCTGTGACCTGATTCATGAACATCACACTTTTCTCATTACTGCCTCTTGTTTTAGGGAGTAAAACAAGACACAAAAAAACCAAAATGCCATTCAAAAGTTAAGAAATAAACAGTTGAAAAGATGTTTTTTCTATTTCCTGAATGGCAGAGTCTGAAAATTGACAGGAGTGAAAAAATATTAGTCTTTTTCCCTTTAAAGGCCATTTTAATGACTTCCTCCTAAACAGATTTCCCTCATGCCATAACCTGCATATGTTAGAGATATAATGTGGCTATCATGTTCATAATGTTACACGGCCAAAGAGGGAAGGATCCTGCTTACTCCCTGCTATTTCTGTGACCTGCTATGTCACCCCCCTCTGCCTGTTTTAGGGAGTAAAACACAGGACAGTTGAAAACCATTTTGAATGGCTGGGCTTCAAGGGCTGGCCTCACGCTGCACAGGACAGCCGATTTGGGCTGGGCTGGGCCGGGCCGAGCTGAAAAACAGCTGTCCGGCACACGATCCAGCTCCAGATAAAAAGGCCGCTGAGACCAGTCTGCTCCTCCGCGGGTGAGAAATCATCCGCGGCTCAACATGCGCGGTCCTTCTCGAGCCGCGGGCTCTCGTAAACTTGCTTCAGAAAAGGCACATCCGCGTGGAGCAGACGGAGAAGCCTGCTCTAACAGATCACCACAGCATGGCCCGTTTGGTCTCCCAAATGCAATAAAGCGTCTCTGAACCTGTGAACCCTAGCAGAGAAAGGGCTTGGTGCTGAGAGGGAATTCACTTTTACACATACTTAATATGTTAGCTCTTCCACGGGTCTCCAAAGGTCACATCTATCATTGGGGTTTTACACCATACTAGTGCTTAACTTTGTGGGAGTGAAACATTCTGACAGAACTATATGTCCTGAAGTGTAAAAATTCCTAAGGGTAACAAGGTTTTGTTCCAGCGCATGACTAGCTTTTTCCAACCTCTGAAAGCCTATCTCCCAAAACAAGGGAAAAAACACAGAAATCCGAAAAACAGGCTTATAAACTCAATGTGACAAGTGGGAAGGTTTATATACTTCACACTTACAGAGATCTACAAATCACTTTAGAACTGTCCGGCATTTAATTACAATAACTCCTAAAGGTGCTTTATAATCACATGAGGTAAAACCGTGTCCATGAGTCGTAAATACGTGTTGTGTCATAGACTTGATATTGTTTAAACTGTTAAAAATTTTGCTTGGCACAGAGTGCTCTGTTCTTTTAAACGTGTTTGCTCCCCTCTTTCCCATCAGGAGAAAGCCGCAGTCCATGGGTCTCTGCTGCGGAAGAGCGCCCTCTAGTGGGGCTTTGTGGAAGAGTTCTTTTTGCTGCTGTCAGCAGCCCCCGCTGATGTCTTGCTGCTCTTCAGGGATTCGAGCAGGCTCTTCATCCTCTTGCTGGCCGGCTCCAGCGTCTTCCTCCTCCTCCCCTTGCTCCTTGCGGCCTGGGAGACGGAGGGCTGGAGGAGGGCGGCGAAGCCCCACGGCGTGTCTCTGTTGTGGCCGGGCCCTACGGCGCCGCCCTTCTGGAGAAGCCAGGCACTCTCCTGGCACAGCGCCACCAGGTTCTCCAGCTGCGTGTTGTTCACGTTCTTGCTCACGTTGAGCGTTGGCTCGAAGGGGTTCTGGATATGCAGGGGGGCCGCCTCTGGTTTGTACTGCTCCTTACCCTGCAGAATGGAGAGGTGTACGAAACACTTGCTCAGCTCAAACATCTCTCAATATACTCATTATTTTTCTGCTTCTTTGTTTAATGGCAGTATGGCAATAGGATGGTAAACTCTGCCCCCTACTGTGCTGGAGCCAACATGTTCACAATCTACTAGAATTGTCTACACCTACAGTTTAGCCTATGCTGTTATAAAATCCTCTGTCCCACAAACAATACAAAATAGGCTAATGTACCTCCCTATAACCTCCCCTCAACCCCATTCCTTAAGTCTCAAATCATCGCCCCCCCACCCTCCCAATCTTTGGCCAAAATCACCCCCTCCCCCATCACCTTTGAAACCCGCCCCCCAGATCTCATTCCACTCCAAACATCAGGGGCAAGCGGGTCTATTTGGTTACTGTACTCCTCAAGGCGGCCATGTCGGCTCCAACATGAAGAATGGCTGTTTGGGTTCACCACCAGAGAGGGGCCACGCGGTTACATCACCCCACATAAATCACACCTCTCGGCCCCTCCTCCACCCCCCCGGAGGCAGCCGGCCACTGTCACCGCAGACATGCCCGCCGCCTTTTTCCTCTACGGCAGGTGGCCGCTGAAATGTGGGGGCTCTGCTGGACCTCCTGCGGCCAGCTTGACCCTTCCCTCTCCGCGGTACGTTTCTAAATCACACGCTGAGACCACGGCGCATGCGACAGTCAAGGGCAAGAACTAACCTGGATTCCAATGACCACACATTTAGCACTAAATATACTCTCCTGTTATATTTGCTGACTGCCCCTGTGCTGCCAGAAGCAGATGGGCACCACATTTGAGTTGGGCTCTGCTCAAGGTTTCTTTATTTTAGTTTTTTCTTGCCAACGTCGCCCTTGGCTTTCTCAGTGAGGGTCTCAGGCCTGGGATCTACGTAAAGCTGCTTTGTGGTGGTGGAATTCTAGAAAGCGCTACACAAATAAAACTAAAAGTGAACTAAATTGAATGAGAAATGTACAATCAACTGCATTGTCCCCCCCCTTCATTTAACCACATTTAAAAAATGTAGTCCACTTTGTCCGATGTCAGTTAGACTTCACAGAGCAGCGAACACTGATCAGAAGCCTGTTTGGACCGAAAAGGGGAAGAGGGGAGATTTTTGAGAAATGGAAAACGAAGAGCCTGACTCCAGACTGAGCCGTGGGTGCTGCGTGATATCCGCACACACGATTCATTATTTCCTGGGCACTAATTACCCAGAAAACCTTTCACACATCTCTAAAGGTCTATGCAGGGGTCTGTCTCAGGCCTGGGGACCCACCAAAAACCCTGCAGCCCAGCAGACAGGAATTCAGCTGTAATCTGACTTTGAAGACTGCAACAAGGCCCCATTCAACAAGCAATATGGTCTCCGACGTGAGAAAATCTGGAGAAAATACAGAACGCTGAGTGAGGAAAACACACTCAGGTCCAGCGCACTGTCAGGACCGTGGTGAGAACAGCAGGGTGAAGAAACAGGGCTGAGAATGAAAAGGATCCCCCCTCACTCCACTGCCATGATTCCAAACAGAAAAATGTAACCTTTGGCTTTACATCCTAAGCTTTTAGCACACGCCCTTATTCAATGCGACTTCAAAGAGCTGACACTGAATCACATTAATCATTTATAGAGCTGTATGTTCATTAGAGCCACTTGGGTTGGGATTAACAGCAATGCCGTACCTGGAAACTGAACCTGCAACCTCTTAGTTACAAGCTCAGCTATCTAACCATTATACTGCACTTACCTATTGGAGCTATAATATAAGCAAGAGGAAGAGGGAGGTGAACCTGAACTGTTCAGTGTACATACTCAAGTCAGAGTGAAGCAACTGAATCTTTCACACAGAGAGGGGCAAACAGGAACACTTCCCACCACCCTCACAGTAAAACCGGGCTGCCCCTGCCATGAAATCACCTCACTGAAAGAACAAACGCCTACAGATGATGGAAGTCTATAGTTGCCAGAATGTCAAAATGTCAAATTTCTGACTTCCTCCTAAAACAACTTCCCCTGGACCATGACATTCAATATGCTTTATGTTACAGATTGATAACATGTTACTGATGTGATGTACATATCCTGTTTGTAAATAGTACAACCCTGGCCATTATGTGAACCATGTACTTGATTGTCAAAAAAGAGGATGCAGGTTCCAAGAATGGGACAATTTCCGCAGCAAAAGAAAGTGTCTTCTTTAAAAAAGACCATTTAAAATTTAGGCTATGCAGAATAACTCAATAGCTCACTGCTCACATCACTTTTATAGCTAACGCTAACTTTAATAGCTAACATTAGTTTTAATGGCAAAGGATTTGTTGGAGCACAACATCGATTCCGTTGCCAGCATGGCGTTCGAGACCGCGCTGGCAACAGATTAGATGAAAATGTTGAATCCTCCTTCAGATACATTTAAGTGAAGGAAAACATTCTCTCCCTCCCCGCGGCCTAGTTTGCAGGAATGTAAGAATGTGTGTGTGTGTGCGTGTGTGTGGGCGGTGGGGCTGGGGTATAAGTGAGTAGGAGTGTGGAGTGTGGAGTGAGTGATTTTTTGGGAAGAGCTGAATTGATGAGGAGGTGAGGTGATGGATCCCCCGGCCAGCACAGCTGCAGGCTCAGGGTGTGACATCATCCTTAAAGCAGCGGAGTGAAGGCCGGGCCCAGGAGAGGGGCTTCCTCCGCTGCAGGGCCTGTGGAGTCAGCTGCAGGGGAATGGGGGGGTGATCCTGCAAAACGCATCTCGTGACCCTGGGTCAGCGGCTTAAACCGCGCTGCCTCCCGCCTTCGTCGGCCCCTGATAACGTGGATCAGCAGCGACAGCTCCACCAGCGGTAATGAGAATCACGGGGGCGCTCAGGTATGACCCAGGGGCCCCTCAGAGCCGATCGGGAGAGGGAAAGTGACGCGGGACGGCCCACGTATGCAGATCAGGATAACACAGGCTCGCGCTCACGAGAAATGGGATATGGATTTTCAGTGCTTGTAGAAAAATAAGTTGCTAAAGAGAGGCAGAGTGGAAGGGTTTCCCTTTTTCTTTTCCTTTTTTTTTTCTTTCCAATCCCCTACAGTTATTTAGCAGATGTCCTCAGTGTATGAGAACATTACTGCACTCATCTGACAAATATGAGCACAAAACAGTCCTACACCAGCAAGCACTCATGCAACTAACACAAGCTATGCTAACCAGAACCAAAAGCACACAATTCATGAGCACTAAAAACAGCAAGCACTAATTAGAAAAACATAAAAATAAGTACCACAATAAAACCACGTAATACCATCCTCACCTTTCTGATGTTGATGGAGAGACGGCTGAAGGCAAAGTTACCATAAAACTCAAAGAATTCTTGCAACAGGTGCTCTGCAGGGAACAAAAATTAGTCAGAATATATTAGTTTTTTTTTTTAAATTACCAAAGCAAAACGTGTGGAAAAGGTGCTGAAATAAAATTAGGTGGAAATCAGCACAGATTTTCCTCTATGTGATGCTGGCTGCTTCTTTTCATGCACTTCATAACTGCAGCCGCAGACTCTGATGCAGCAGAAGGCACCTCCATGAGCAGCCAGAGCAGGCAGGCTGTAAACGCCTGGCTGGCCAGTAGAGGCCGCTGGTGAGCAATGAGAAATGCTCATCGTCGTCAGCCGAGTTACCTCCTTCTCTTTGCTACTTTTCTATTAAAAAACAAAACACCTAAAACATAAGATTTGCTCTTCTTTTTTCCATAATCCATTTAAAAAATAAAAATAAATCCATAATTCAAATAAAAACGTACTCACCCAATGTTTCTGTGTTTCCCTGATCTTGGATCTTGCTGAGGTCACTGACGATCGTGCAGTCATTCCCTTCAATGGTGCATTTATCATGGGGCTCTTATGGGGAGGAGGGAGAGTGAAAGAACAGGAATCTCTTAACCCTCTGGATCCATCTGTGTTTCACAGTGTGAATTTCACACAACCTTGTAAAGACGGGAAGGGCTCGGGTCATGAAGACAAGCGCATGTAAAAATACCGACTTCTGACGTGTGCCTGTGTAAAGAACACACTGTAGGAATGTGATTGCCATGTCTCCACGGATACGTCAGGTCAAAGGATGGATTGTGTCCGGTAGTGTCTTTACAGTGCTTCAGACACAATAGAACTTCCCAACATCATCAGACCTGTCTCCTGGCAACAATGAAGCATCATTTTTTTGACTTTGTCATTGTGGAACATCATAATGTAATAATCGTAAAAATGTTCACAAGGAGTCAAACGAGCCTTTAAGGAGCCATTGAAAGAATTATGCTCCTCCTGCAATATGAATCGGGTGTGAGGGTGGAGGTAGGACAGAACACTCCACACCACTTGAATGGTCCCCTTACTCTGTTACAGCTACTCAGCTCCCTGTGTCTGTACATCAAACACTGTATCTCTCTCTGCATTTTCAGGTATGGCGGAAATCCCTGGTGACTGTGGAAATTCATAACCGCCTCCCCACTGGTTCTATCATTTCAGTGCACTACAGATAAACAGACTCAATCAGCTCTGCTGGGAGGCAGATATACAAGCCATTCAACAACCAGGAAAGACCAGGAAAGCCGCCTGCCGCAAAGTGACAAACAGGGCTGTGTCAGATAACTCAGGGTCACTGTACCAAACAGAACTTCTGTACATTCTCACCTTCACCGTTTGTCTACAGATTAAATTAAATGATTATCAAATCATTATCAAGCAGAGACCCATGCTGCGTTCAAGTCCACACTCAGCGCAGTACTGGTTGCACTTTAGTTGAAATGGTGAGCTTAGCTGCGCCAAATGACCTGTTCTTATGGTGTTATTAAAATGAAATAGGTCAGCAATCATGTCTTTAGTTACACTGCCAGGAGATTTCAGGATTTGCTGTGTTGCTTGTGTTGTCATAGGTTGGACAATGATGTACAATGTATGACATCACAAACAGTACAATGATGGACAATGTGTGACATCACAAACATTACGAAGACGAGCAATGATGACAATTTCCCTAAGGGGAGAGTAAAGTAAATGATAATAACGCGAGGGGGCACGGAGCCTCCAGCCTCTCTGGTACCTGCTAGATCCCGCAGCTGGTCGAGCGTGGGCAGCACGGCTGGGCTCCTCTGCTGCAGAAAGAATATGACCATGACGGTGAGGGAGAAGTTTGTGATCCAGGCGCCGGCGATGTTGCTGGTGATGCTGTGCACCCGAGCCCAGCAGCGCAGGCTGAACACCATGGCCCGCACGCGCCTATCCAGCTGACTGTACAGGTACAGCAGCTCCGAGCTCTTCATCGCCACCCTGTGGACACAAAAGGAACTCTCAGAACAACCAGGCACTTAAAGTGGTACATTCTGTACATCATATCCCATTGTGCATTTTCCAGTATTTCCCTAGCTGAAAAAGATGACAAATTTTAATGTCAGACAGGTGCAGGTACTGGCTGGATAACTATGAAGGACAAATGATGAGTGTGACTCCATGAAATTTCAGATCTTTCACACAACAAATCAAAGGTATGGAAAAAGAATTACAGCCTGAAAAGCTAAAGAAAACTCTGAGAGTAGTAATTATTTGTAAAGTTTTAGAGCGGCTTCTGAACAAGTAGTACATGACACTTTCATGGCTGTGTGGTCAATCAAAACTGAAGACAATATCCACTGTGGCTGCGTGGTTTGACCACAAGAGGGCAGCGATAGCTTTCATTTTACCTGCTGAAAATCTTATCAAATAAATCTCAAGCAAGGGGATCCAGAGTGACATTTTCACTCAGCGTTTCACTTAATCTCACAGCTGCCTCCCCTGGTTGACAATTTGACCAATCTCTGTTCTGAGGAAAGGGTCCATTAGTTTCAGTGCAGATCTACCATAGAAATCCCCCCTAGGGGCATGCGTTCCACCTCTGTTCAGAGATTGACTTCCTGAGAAACTGTCAACAGCGCTTTTTCAGAGAGGCCAGCTCAGTCTCCGTGACGCACACAGTTTATTCTTAGAGCCAGCAGCGCCCATTTGTGCCCGATAAAGAGAAGTGAAACCAGCGGTCTCTTCTCTCTTGCTCTCACCTTTAAGCCTGGCTAACAAGTTTCTGCACAAATTGGACAAAACCAAAACCTGTCAATTAGCATCTGGGCTATGCGTTCAGCTGCCTCCTACATACAAGCAAGAGCAAAGACTTCAGCAGCTAATCTTAGGCTTCACTGGGCTAGCCTCTGTCATGTTGTATCATAGACTATCCAGCCGTTTATCGTCATACAGCATCGCTGATGACTTAAGATGGCAGATAACGGCACTCATCAATAGCAATGTCCACACACTGAAAATTCCTGTGATAAAAATTAAGCTGCTTCCAGAATTTGCAACATCCCCACATAACAAAGCGAATCAATATGAACACTTGACCCATTGGAATTGGAACTGGCTTAGATTTTCATACTGATTGTCATGCGTTTTATTAATTATCTACAGGGGACATCAGAGCAAATGTAAAGGGCAAGTTTATTCTTAAGTGCTTCAGAGAGGTCTTTTTACCTTCTCTGGGAAACATAATACAATTCATGAAAGTCAGGGTCTGACATTTTACAATTTGGAGTGAAAAGGCTCTGACGTCTCAAATTACCCTCATGCCAGGGGAGTTTAAATGACTTGGAACATCTCTCTGCATCTCTGTGTCTCCACATCAAAGGGCCATGCTAATGTGATGATGAATCTAAGGGCTCAGGACCTGCAATCTGTGGGTGCACAAGTAAAGCTCGCTATTTTAAAAATATTAACTTTTTTTTTTTTTACATTTTTCCACTTTATATAACAGTTACAGTAGAGAGACAGACAGGGGATGCAGGGGAGGGAGAGAGGGCAGCAAAGGGTGCAGGCCGCTGCGGTAGGACCTTAGCCTTACATGGCATGCGCTCCACCGGATGAGCTGCCAGGAAGCGCCAATATAACAAATTTGATAATGTGGGCAGGTAATTTTTTTATCTTCAGATGATACCACCGATGCAGTGTTCATCAGAGGTGTTGAACACCAGATCCTCCACAAGATTCAGAGGTACTGAAGTATGTAAAACTACTGCTCTAACTCGGCTCAAAGCAGAGTAACTCACTGAGTCAAGTCAATTCACTAACTCAACTGAGTAACTCACTGAGTCAAGTCAATTCACTACCTCAGCTGAGTAACTCACTGAGTCAAGTCAATTCACTAACTCAGCTGAGTAACTCATTGAGTCAAGTCACACCTGTGTGTACTCCCATCAACGATTTATCTGAATCTAATGTATAAAGGCACGGCTTCATGCACAACTGATAACTTGATCTACAAACACAGGGAGACGTATACCATTTATCTTCTTCAGACCACAATTACGAAATGTGACCTGTCTCAGGTCATCCAGCAAACTGGATGCCTGTAAGAGACAAGGACAGGTTTACAGGGGGCCATGGATGGCAGCGTCAGGGCGTTGCAGCTCTAAGGGTGCCTGGCACGGTGGTGTGCCATACCTGTTGTTGGCGGTGAGGTCACACTGAAACCCCGAGGGCTGGTGGGCAAAGCGCACCAGGGGGCAGCGGGCATTGAGGATCTTCTGCATCCCCACGCAGCCGGGGCCAAACTGGTCCACGCACTCCCCGATCACAGCCAGGATGCTCTGGGTGGCAGACCGCTCTGAGGAGGTCCTCTTCATCTGGTACTCCAGGGAGAGCCCGCCAGCAGGCTGGGGTACAGAGCACACAAACACAAACACAAATGCATACAAACACACACAAACAAACAAGCAAGCACACAAACACACACATGTCACGCTCTGCTCTGACCACAAACCATGGCTCTCAGCCTGCAAACCAACTGACACTAACCCTGTCCCTGACTAACCTCCCCCACCCTCCCTCCACCCCCGAGTATAGTGATATCACACCCTGGAACTCTCGGTCTCGGTACCGTTCAGTGAAACCAGATAACCGCGTCTCGATACTGTATAGGTGTCACTCAGTGCGTTTGCGTGGGCAATGGGCCCCTTCCCTGACTGTGGCCATCATTTCCTGTCCAGGAGGGCCACAGTGTATGTTGGTTTTTGTTTTCACTTGAAAAAAATCCACAATCAGTTCAGAACAAAATCCAGCACCCATCACCACTCACCAGGACCAGAACTGTCACCACAGATATACAACCGTAACAAAACGTCAGAATCCAAGGTTTAAAAAATATGCAACTACTGAACAAGGGCATTTATTTCTGTAGGTGGACCTACGGAAAATTCAAACAGAATTTCTCACATGTGGTAAAATGAGCTATTTTTCCTGTAGTCGGTTGATGTATACTTCATTCAATATGTTTTGGGTATTAGGAACTTTCAATAGATCTATCATGAGGAAACAGTGTGTAAAATAAAAAAGGAAAACAAGCTTATAGGAACTGCAAGAGAATGATATTTGGAACAAACCAGTAAAAGGCAGGAGACAAAAAGAAGGATGTTTAAACTGAAAGAAGATAGGCCAGCACCTGCGAACATTCTCACAGATCCCAATTGTCCCCTTAATGTATGTATGCATTAGCTAAATCCCTCTGCTGCTACACTGAATAAAACATTCATCTGAAACCAGGGTAGGTCAACAGGGACAGCTGAAGGTAGGAAATAATGAAACTGATGTGGATTTCATTTTCTGGTATCATCCCAGCACAAACATGGACACAACATGCTCTGTGCACAGTTAGGATTCTGGTGAAGAAGGGGAAGTGCAGGGGAAATCTGTGAGAATGTGTGTAGAGCAATCTTCCTAAAATACCACATGGAGCAAAGTTTAGTATCACCACATAGAGACATGAGGCACACAGAGAGAGGTCAACATCAGTCAGTGAAATGCGGTACAAACCTGAGACTAGTGTTCTAATTATGCCTTTTCAGTTTCAAAACTCTGACGCAAAAAGGCAAGCACAACTTTTAAGATTTTTTCCCCACTCAAAAATACAATCACAATTAAACAGTTTCATGTCCTAGCACCACTACCAAAGAATATAAATAAAAAGATAAACTTGTGCGCAAATGCAACTAGCTAATCTATTGATTCAAATTGGTGGGTGTACAATTTTTTTGGTAGGTAAACAACTGGCTGACCAGTTTAAACTAATAGATTTATCTCTCCAGGTATGTATGCGGGCAAAGCTAGAAGCAGCCGAGCAGCCAGAAGCGACCACTGTCCCGCCACTGTTCACCTCCCTTTCAAGGTCCTGTGTCCTGTCACTGATGCTGTGCACTGAGACAATGCAAGAAACATCGCCCATTAACTTCATACTCGTTTAAAGCTGTATATCTACCTATGTACCACTTGGTTAATAGCTCTCCATTTCTCTGAAATAGATGCAGATAAGCTTATCAAAATCATATATTTGCCTAACCTAACCAACCAGTAAACAGAAAATTATATGCAAACACTCCATCCACTGATTCTAACCTGGCAAAAACCTAAGGGCTTCGGTCCAGACAGTGATAAAAAACCTAAGGGCCTCGGTCCAGACAGTGATCAAAAACCTGAGGGCCTCGGTCCAGACAGTGATCAAAAACCTGAGGGCCTCGGTCCAGACAGTGATCAAAAACCTGAGGGCCTCGGTCCAGACAGTGATCATACGGGGTTTTCCTCATCACTGACAACGTGCACACTGATAAAAATGTCAGAGAGCATGTTAATTCCTTGGTATGTTGATTTAAACAAGTGAGACAAAACAGGAAGTTCTGCTGCCTTGGTGTTAAATATATCCCTCTGTCAGACACAGCCAAGACTGCAATGGATTCCTTATTAAAAAATAAAAACTTTATATGACATATTTCTTATTCCTGAGTGGGCTGTGGCATGTATACAGCACAGAAACATAAAAAATGTGTAAATACCACATTAATTATGGGGAAATGATGTCATATACAAGAGGGGAAAATGGCACAGTGACCACAGACTGATTCAGCACACAAATGGCTGGAGTGTTCATCCTGTCACTCAGAGGCCATGTGACATGATATCATACAAAGGATGCAATTACAACATAAAGTCATCAGCATAAATCACCATAAGCAGTATCCTAGACAACATGTTTATGAGAAAACATGGCAACATGATTTAAAAACATACTGAGTTACAACAAGGACAGGGGCTGATGAATTAAGTGATATTTACCTGCTTTATATTCCCTCTGCTGATGGCATCGAGATCCAAAAACATGTCCAGATCACAACCAAGTTTCCCAAAACCGTTGACCGAGGAACCAAAGGGCCTAATGATGCATTCTGGGAAATAAGCAGCAGCAATGTCTTTCAGTAAGGAGCAGACCAGGAAGCGGAGGCAAACATTCTCCTCTGTCAGCTGGTACTCTTCTGTAAGGGAGTACAACTGCTGGTCTACCTAAGTTCAAAACAAAAAAAAATTCAAAAATTAACAGTGTTGAATCATTAGTAATATAGTGCAATTGAAACTATACTGAATCATATGAAAGCCATAGTGCTGCAAATAATACAAAATCATTAATCACATTTGGTTTACTGTTCTGGATGCATGAGGTACAGGTAGCTAAGCAATAGTGACCTGACCAAGGAGAACTAGATGTGCTGGGGGGTTTTTTTCCACCTTAAAATCAACTGCTACTAAAGAACCAATAAACCCAGTGAAATGAGTTACCTATGCTATCATCTCTATTCATTGAAGCATTAAGTGCTAAGTAACAACAAAAACGGCACACCCTGTAGCTCTCCACAGCCATGGTTGTGGCTACCCATGGCCTGTATGGTATTCAAAATCATGTAAGCACGTCTCTTCATTAACTATGTGCCCTTGTAAGCCATTTCTATAATTGCTCTCTTGGCCAATAACACAATGTTAACACTATTCCACACATTCTGAAGTCAACAGAAACTTCTCATGACCAACACAACATGGGGCCCATCACTAGCATTAACAATTCCTTGTGTTTCTGATAGAAATGAGTACCCATTGCACAACACTTACACTATCCTTACTGGACAGCTTCTGAATGAGCTCATTGACGCCGATGGGGGTTTGTTTCAGGCACTGTACGGACGGCTGGGAGAATGACTGATTTCCGCTGTTTGCCTTTATTGAGAGCAATCTGCTTTTAAAAGGCACAGTGGCTTCGTGTTGACTGTGGGGAATGTTAGTTGCCTCACGCAGTGAGCCGATGCTGTCCTTCTCAGAAAATTCCACCACTGCGTACATGCCCTGAAAGGAACATGGAGAGCGGGAAGGTGAACTTCCACAGGAATTAACACATCTGAGCAGGCAAATCACATTCATTCCCAAATGTAGTTAGGCTAACTCTTCTCACATTGCATTATCGGACTAGTATGCGATTCATAACAAGTGTAAGAGAACTGTACAAATTTAAACAAACAGAAAACAAGCGTTACATCCCAGATCTACCCTCCCTGCTACATTTTTGGGAATACTTACAAAGCTTTCATAGAAGAAGTAATTGTTTATGTTTCCATGTCTGGACAGTTGTTTTATAAACTTTTTCTCATTGATTTTTGGTGGACAGTTGATCAGAACACATCTCTCTGCCTGTTCCCGTCTCTCCTCTTGAAGTTTGTAAAACGATTTCCTTTCATCCCTTGGTTCTAGAATGGCAAGAAATGGTAGAGATATGTGACCCATCTTGCCAGTAATACGGTTGTCTAGCCGCAGCAAAGTAGGTGTTCAAGGAAAAACTCAGACATAAAGCCCTTAAATTGAACAACTTCTGTAAAGCTAATTAGAACTTTTCATGCTAGCAGTTAAGACAGGTGCCAAATCCTTAAAAAGCATTTGACTAATGCTAACTAACTTGCAGCTTTCTAAATAGCTAGACCAATAACTGTGCAATTAAATATATTTCCAAGAAAAGATGTTACAGACAGATGGGGTAGGGAATTTTGCGAAAATATATCCACAGTTAATTATCTGTCAAACCTACAAGTTAGCTAATTGGTATACATGCACATGCATTCATACATTTTGCTAGCAGCCTGTCTGTAAATCAGGGACGACTTGCAATATTAGCTTGACATACTGTATTCATCTGTCTTTGATGTAGTTTGTATTTTTGCGGGAACGCTTTCAGAAACTATTTTCCTCTTGGAGTTAAAATATGTTTTCTGTAATTTTCCCAAAAAGCTCTCCCGTCCGCTGAAATTCAGCCTCCACATCTTCACGGAGGACGCCATTGTTGTGCTCAGATGTCAATTCTGCGCATGCATGTTCTGTAATCTACAGTAAGCGAGAGGTATCAAAAGAGCCAACCTGACTGTTTGCCTCCCGGCAGCTAGCTCAACACAAGTATCTTGCGATAACGTTAACTGTCGAAGTATTTTTTTTTTTCATCGAACATGAGTAGGTCAGAAGAGTGCATCTCACTTTTCAAAATTCCTTGTTTTTTATGCTTGCGTGACTTGCCATATAAATACAGTTTGTAAAAGCAATCTTATATCTTAAAGAAAACAAGTTTTGTAAAAATAAATGCATTCTTGTTTTGTCTAAACATCTTGCTCAGGGGGCAGTGTTGGTGATTTAGAATATAGGATTCCATTCTCGAATTGGTACTAGAAACTGATATAATAATGTTGGCTATTTTCTTTGAGCGAAATCCATTCTAGTACCTAACCAGAAGCTGAGTGGTCGCAGAGAGGGGGCGATAGTGTTGACACAGCGATGGAAACATTGCGAAACACTATTGACGTAGTCAGAATGAACGTGCGTCCAAAGGAATGTGGTTCACCGATAAGTTCTCCAACATTGCGAGGACATTTTATGTTGTCGATAGGCTATGCGGTGTAGCAAAAGCAATACGTCGCAAACTAATTAGAAAGTAAATAAAATGTTGCGCTTTCTACCACAGGGGAAATACAAGAAAATGAAAAGAAAAACGAAATTTGGACAATGGGCGTCGCAATGGCATATGAACACAAATCGCACGTTTGTGTCTGTGTAGTCGAAACCACTGCACTTCCTCTGTTCACTCACAAATGTCAACTACACGTCAGAGGATCTCTCCCAGGTATAGGTATGGAACGGTAGGCGAGTGACGTGGATCCTCCACAGTGATCTTAGATTTCAAATCTGAAGAAGGAACAAGTAAGTAATTCATTTTATATATTTATTTCTTGGCTCTAAGAAGCCTTGCTATGGTAATGGGCATCAGGGATTTATTTTCAGTAGATAAATTACCACACATAAGGCTCACTTCTACTGTGAAGTTTAGTCATTTTCTTAACACTGAGTTCATGCCAAAGGAAAAAACAAAACAAAAAAAACACCTAACTCGTTTGAAATCATTCACATCGGGCACTTGATTACCATTGTTGACAACATTTTGACAGCTGATAACATTTTAAATAAATACATACGTGGATAAATAAATGTATAATACATGTGTACCCCAATGATTTGCATTTTACATACATAGGACATAAGTGCTTTTTTTCTGTTTTGTCACCTTATGTGTGGGGGTGGGCTTCCTGGGGCTTCCCTGTACGTTGTGAAATTCCCTTGATTTGCAAGGAAAATATTGAAGAGACGCTGATTACCATAAGCTCCGCCCCTGCTACCCAATAGGTCGAGCAGCGCGTGTAGGTACGCCACACGGGGGGGTGCTAGGGATGGAGCTGTGTCTCCCTCAGACCTCAAGAAATGGAAGCGCTTCACCATCGTTCTCTCTCAAAATTAAAGGAAAACGCCACTATGGAGTACAACAATGACATTGCTGGAATAGAACTTTTGCTGGCTCACATGAACATCGAGCACCTAATCGACGCTGTGGACATTTTTTACCCGTGCGAGGAGTCGTCGTCTGGCGTGTCCTTTGAGGACGGTCTCTCCCAGGAGGACATGGACGAAAACGATGAGACGGCTGACTCTCTGACCCTCGAGGGCTCACCTACGCTGGGTAGCGTCAGACACGGGACTGTCTCTGACCTGCTGTCTTTCGTCAATCTGATCTCGAACACACCGCCTGCCTCGCTCAAGCATCTGACAGAGGAAACAGGTGTCCTACTGAACAAGGTGAGAGACACCTGCAGTCTGAATACCTGTTTTCACCCTGCAGAAGAAATTATCTGTGCTTGAGGTCCTTGCACTCTCTAGCCATCCCTCAGTGGGAACATAATATGTAAACGTCTTATATTCAGTGCATACAAAGAAAAAAGTTACTTAGTCTAGTATGATTTCTTTGTCTTGTATTCCACTTTCTTTATACAGATGGATATTTGTAGAAGTGGTTCACAGTAGATGTCTGGGTTATAGCAGTGTCACTGCATTGCCCTCTCCTGATTGGTAACATTTTGGATTACAAGTCTTGCTTCCCTGACCACCACGCACAGTTATCCCCACAACCTATTTTCTTAGAACCTACAACCTACAACGCTGTGTTTTTTTCTTTCATGTTGCATTTGTAAGCGCAGTGAGCACCTCAGCTGCTGTTGTTTGTTTGTACCTTTCTGTTTGGGTGGGGAATTCGGCTGTGGTTTTACAATCTAGGTCAAATGGCAAATCTTTCTTTTCATCCAGTGTTGGCGCTCAGATACTCCACTGTAGCAGGGGTTTGTGTTGTAAATAAGCTTGAATGTAAGTCAGGTGGGCAGGTACAAAGAGCTCAGGTGCGTGTTCCCTCTCCCTGCCATATCACCTGATTAAGGCCTGATTGTGCTCTGCTTTACTGTGCTCTTTTGCATGTTATTGAAATGGTTGAAAGAGTTAATGGGAAAAATTGTGGCTGGACATTGCAAACAGTCTTGTCAATAATTTAACATTCCAAGTTTTTTTTTTTTTTATTGTTGTTGATGAGTAATTCTCCTGCTTACTGGCAGGTGTGATCTCATATGCCAGTGTGTTTTTGTGTGTGTGTTGTGTGTGTGTGTGTGTGTGAGAGAGAGAGAGAGAGAGAGAGAGAGAGAGACAGACAGACAGGTGAGAGAGAGAGAGACAGAGATGCCCAACCTCGGGCAGTGTCAGCCAGCTGTGTGTGTGTGTGTGTGTGTGTGTGTGTGTGTGTGCCCTACCTTGGGTCATGTCATGCAGCTGTGTGCATGTGTTTGTGTGTGTGTGTGTGTGTGTGTGTGTGTGTGTGTGTGTGTGTGTGTGTGTGTGTGTGAGAGAGGCCTTACTCTAGCCATATGACATGTAGATTCTTATGTCAATTCTCTATGTTTGATGCAGACAGATATGGTAGTCAAGAAGGGGCGCTATCAAATCGACTCGGATGTATTCCTGTTTCCATGGAAACTGACATACAGGAGCCCTGGGTCTGGCCACGTCCCCAAAGGATCCTTTGGGAAAGTCCACCTCGCCCAGGACACAGAAACCAGGAAACGCATGGCATGCAAGCTGGTCAGTAAAGTCCAGGAATTCCTGGAATGTTTGCTCAATAGATTTCAGTAACCTGTGGGGCAGTGTCCAAAATCCTTAGTTCTGGGACAGGACAATTTGTTCTTCAGGGCAGAATGCAACATCTCTTTGTACATGACTGCAGTCTCAAAGAGAGTGAAGGAAAATGGCTTCTGCAAATGACCATTTTGAAATATTAGACAAAAAAAGACTAAAGAGGAAGAACCTGCGGAAAGAACCTGATTTGCCTTACGCCTGTTTAAAAAACCAGTGGTTCAGGCTGAGAGAAACTGAAAATTGGCTTTGGCTAACCACTCAGGAAACTCAGTAGAAACTCCCTGCACCAGGCTGCCCGGTTACAGTCACAGGTTCAATATTTGGGCTTTCATATTAGCAAGGAGTGTATAATCACTGGATACCTCAACATTGGCTGGAGCTGAAAAGAGAATTATAGTACAGTCAGACAAAGCACAGACTATTACCTTCACTTGCATTGATCTCAAACTGCGTCATTCCCTCACGGTGTTTGACTAAGCGTGATTTGAATTGGAAACTTGAACTGGAAACCGATGGCACTGGTGCCGCTGTGCAGTTCACGGGGTCATCAGAATGTCACATTTCAGGGCTCATAGCAGGGTGGCACATACTTTGCTGCAGTATTGCTCTGACAGGGAGACATCGCAGTCATAAGGGCATCCAGTGACCCTATCCGGTTAGACAGACTTCTGCAGTCTGCCTGCACAAACTACTCACAACGTCCTCCTCCGGGTCGATGTCTACATGAGAAGAGTAAAAAGATGCATTGGCTGGCGTTGCTCTGTTCAGAGGAACACGCCTCCTTTACATTCATATATTTATTTTATAGAAGGGGTTGCAGCGAAGAGCTTGACTTGCACATCCAATGCCCTACTGGGATAAAGCAGTGCTAAATTTAAATAAAAAATAATCTCCACTTACAATCAACCAAATGGCTTTTCATGCTGTGTATTTTTGTACATGCCATACAAAGAAAAGAATGCAGGATGGGAGTGGTTTCCATGAGCTCAGAGTGATTTTGTGTTTTGTGCTGTGTGTGTTCAGGTCATCTCTGTACTTGTGCGTGGGGGGAAAATGAATATAAATAAAGCTTTAAATAAAGACCATGTAAGGACTGAAGACCATTTCCACATCACAATATTGCCTGCCGCCCTGAATGAATTGGATTGTTAACATATCAATTGAATAACAAGGAACAAAAAACACAATTGAGTAACAGGAGTATAATATAAGCTCATGTACTTAACATCTGCATATCTGCAATATCTTGTTTTTTATGACCTAATAATATGAATCATGAGTATCATGTGAGTAATAATCTTCCGTTGTCCTGGAATGCACAAGGGTTTATTATTATTGTTACTCAGCACATAATGACCAATTAAAGCAGTTTTTTACACAGCCAACTCACCTCACCTGCTTTGCTTTGTCTGAAAACTGGGTTTGGAATTGCAGGTGAACACAACAATGAGCACACACGTACTGGAAGCGAAGGTCATTGTGTGGTAGATTAATTCATGGTAATCGGTTATGAATGCGGAAATATTTATTCCTGCCCATGTCACTCAGGTACCCCTGGAGCATTTCAGACCGGCCGATGTGGAGATCCAGGCGCGGTTCCGTCACGAGAACATAGCCGAGCTCTACGGTGCCGTCCTGTGGGACCAGACCATTCACCTCTTCATGGAGGCCGGGGAGGGTGGCTCGGTGCTGGAGAAGCTGGAGAACTGCGGGCCCCTGCGGGAGTTTGAGATCATCTGGATCACCAAGCAGGTCCTCAGGGGCCTGGAGCACCTGCACTCACACAACATCATCCACCACGACATCAAACGTAAGCCCCCATCCTGTCCTATCACATGACAGGCATTTAGCAGATGCACTTATCTACAGTGACCTAAAAGACAGAAACAAATTCATAGCTTAAAAAAGTACCCTGTAGAAGGGAAGATTCATCCCCTCGACCACAGCCAGAGGGGTATATGTAGGAGTGGGGTGTGGGGGGTGGAGGGGGCCGTGGAAAGTCGACCTTAAAATGGCGTTCTGGTAGTTGAATCGTTAGAACAAAACCACATCAAGGCAAGGTTAGATATGACTAGAAAACCAAATGGGTCTTGTCCAAAAATTGTTTGCTTGTGGGATTAATTCAGGTCAACGTTGTGTTTTTACATAGCTCAGACAGCACTTTTTCAGTGTTTCTGAAACGAGCACCAGTGGGGAGGGTGCCTCACAGTCAGGTACTGAAACAGGCAGGAGAATATCTCTGGCTTCCCATGATTCTTTGTGTTCAGCACGTCATGAGAGCCGTCGGGACTCTGTCAGCACAGCTCTGGAAAAGCACACCTCTGGAAATTCCTCTTAGTCCCTGAAGGGGAGAACTGTGGATTGGGTGTTTAGACCAAAATGAGTAATGGGAAAAGCTCTCATTGCAGCAAGGACCTTGAGGCCTTTGATCTTGGCTGTGTTTGTTTGCGGGTTTGGAACTTGTTTGATATTTAAAGGCTAGGCTGTGAGTGGGATATAATTTCTGATGATCTTCGGTGGTGCTGTTGGTTATATTTCCATGTCTCTTTCATGAGAGACGCAGGTAAAATCCCCATTTCCATAGACAATCTCCAGTTCAGAAACAGATGAAAACGTGTTTCGGTTTATTTCTCAGTGTCATCTGAAACTTAAAGTCGTACTGGCTCATCGGTGTCTCTCAGTGTACTGTGGTGCATTGTAGCTTGATTGTAAGCTGAGCTGTGCGTTTTTTTTTAACCTGGTTTCATTTCCTCTGCAGCCAGCAACATCGTCCTCATGTCTCACAAAGCTGTTCTGGTGGACTTTGGCCTGACCGTTCAGATGACAGAGGATGTGTACACTCCCAGAGACCTCCGTGGGACAGAGGTGAGCTCCTCCATATTGCCCCACTTCCTGGTGTCTGGAAGCTATTGGGGCATCATGGGAAATGCACGCTTGACTTGAGCCAGTTCCTGTAGATGTGTTTGTTTGACACAAACATGGTGGTTAGCTGTTTTGAGGGGTTTTTTTTGCTAAGTTGCTAAGAACCTCGGGCCACTGACAATGGCTGTTAAAATGGATTTGGGTGACTCATCGGGATCTGAGCCTTTTTTTTTCTTCTTTTTCCCTGTCACTGACATCTCTTTCAGGGCCCTTGCATCATGCTGTCATGAGGCTTGTAATTATGTTCGTCTCTGTTAGCTTTTAGATGAAATTCAGCAACAGTTGTTAGACATCGAGCAGACCTTCCCATGGCAGACAGTCACTATCCCAAGGAAAAGGATGAGCAGGGAGGGGGGCGTTTTGACATGACCCCGCCTGGCTTCCACCCTGTCTGTTGGGCCAGTGTGGGTGGGAAGGGGGGTGACCAGTGTGAACGATAAGGGGGTGGGGTGGAAAGTCCCAGGTACACACGGAGCTCTGACAAACAGAGCCGCGCAGATAACCGCCGTCGATCGAAGCTGTCTTTAATATTCGCATGCCAGGAAGGCAGGAAATTCCGTACCAGAAATTACTTCTGTTTGACTGACTCTTGTGGATCGGCTCCATGGACTGCGCTGGCGTACACGTCCTGATCGCTGCTGTCAGCTTTAGTGCAGTAAAACGATGTTGACAGGGCCACATGCTTTCCAGCCGAGGCACGGCCCCTGAAGTTCCAGCAAGTCCTCCTCTGTTGCCCAATTGTTTCCTGTGCTGGAAAGTTTGTGACAGCTCTGCCAAATATGAACCAAGAGCTGGAAGCTGTTTTTCCGCTCCCTGATTCACGTGGTTTACAGCATGGTCACTCTGGACGTTCTCACAATGTAACATGGTTGTAAAAACGGCATCAATCCAAGTGCGGGTTTTTTTTTTTACATTGTATAATTGGGATGTTGGCCTTATAAAACTTTTACCATGTCACTGAGAGAAATGTCACACTCACCCATATAAAAAAGACTCAAAAATACTTTTCATGTTTATGTTCTTGGATAAATACAAATGCGTTTAAGCCTTCAGGCAGTCATAGGAGCAGCGATGGCAGCTTGAGTGCTGAAACACGTACACGTTTGTATCCATGCATGAACATCAAAAGGAAAAGCACATCTGAAACCTGCATGGTTCTTTGTGTAACAGAAGGAGGATCTTCCAGTCAGTGGCCTTAACGTGTGTGTATGTTGCCGCTTGCTTTGCAGATGTACATGAGTCCAGAGGTGGTTCTCTGCAGGGGCCACAACACCAAAGCAGACATCTACAGCCTAGGCACCACCATCATCCACATGCAGACAGGGAGCCCGCCCTGGGTGCGCCGGTATCCCCGCTCCGCCTACCCCTCCTATCTCTACATCGTGAGTGTCCCTCCCCGTCTCCAGTTCTCTACCCTGTCTCTCATCGAATCAACCAGTGCTACACGATCCAAAAGCTAGGCAAAGTGGGTGAGCGTAGCATGCAGATCAGTGTCATATGATTCAGTGTCTCCCATTCCACCTTTTTCTTTGTGTCCAAACAAAAAGATTGTTCTTGGATAAGTGTCTGTTAATCCATGTCCACAGCATGGCATGTAGGCTTTTTTAACATTATTTGAGAAGAAGAATGCCTGCAATGCAACAGAAGTAGTTTTTCTTCCATCCTGATATGTGTAACATTGACATGATTAGGAAAAAAGTATTTAGCAGACCGCAGAAGGAGGCGGCAGACTCACCGTTTATGACACAATGTTCCATTGTTAGTTAAAAGCAGAAGCTCTGCTTGAATCCGCCAGCCCCCTGTGGCTAGCTATCTGTATATTAAAACTGTCTTATTTAATTCATATTTAATTTTAAAATAGCAGTACAGTGTCCAGGCAGTGACTGAACATCTGTAACTTTCATTTCATTTTTTGTGAGAACTGTTCCATTTTGCGCTTTGGTATTTTTCCGTGACGTTTTTCCTTCAGTTATCATGTTTCAGAGAGCTTCTCCTTTTTTTTTTTTTTTTTTTTAAATCATCCTTGAACTCTGACCTCATTCACATACTTTTGCAGACCGCTGCAGTCCAGTTGTGTTCTGTGTCCGAAATTGCACCCTTGACTTAAAGTCAGCACTTCTGTTTTATAAAATTCTGTGAAAATCACAGAGTTTTGAAATTGGCTTCACTCTTTTTACAGTACAGTAAGGAGGAAGTGATACTGGGCATGGCTCTCAGAGAGACACCTTCACCTCCAACAATCAAGAATCAAACATGTTCCTCTTGTGCTCCTGCAAATGTTATAGTTTCAGTCACTGGGTAGACCAGTGGCTGAATTTCTTCAGTAAATATCCAGCTATAAAGAGATACTTTGTTGAAATAATAAGCTGTTAATATGTGGATCGGGGCACTGGCTGAATGGCCAAATATAAATCTGGCTTTAAAACTGTAGTACAAATGGAGTGTGCAAATATACAAAAATGTACTTCAAGAGAATCTGCTTATGTCTGAAGTGTCAAGCATTCAACATTATAGCTGATACAAAATAAAACATAATATATTTAAACAAATGCAGCCTCAACCATTATTTATGAAGCAGTTTCCCTGTTAAAGTGCACTCTCACGTATTCACTGACTCTTAGGCTCTGATATCCGCAGTGGTTATTAAGGTGTTTTGGGCTGACTCCAACTGTGCTCTCTGCTGCAGATCCACAAGCAGGCCCCGCCCCTGGAGGACATAGCTGAGGACTGCAGCCCGTCCATGCGCAGCTTCCTGGAGCGTGCACTGGAGAAGAACCCGCGTCTGCGCAGCTCTGCGACGGAGCTGCTGCGGGATGAGGCCATAAACCCCCCCAGAGAGGACCAGCCACGCTGCTGGAGCCTGGATTCTGCTCTGGGGGAGGGGACACACCCTCTGCTGCGACAGCACAGCCAGCTGCCTGACACCACCCAGGGTAGGGCGTCTTTCTGTCTTTCTGTCTCTCTCACACACACACACACACTCACACTCATGCTCACACACAAACGTTCACACATACACACAGACACAAACATGCACACGCACAAACACACACACATACACACAGACACAAACATGCACACGCACAAACGTTCACACATACACACAGACACACACGCACTTGCGCACAGCTGCCTGACGCTGCTTATGGTAGGCCGTCACACATGCATGCTGACAACAATGACATACACTCACACAAACATACATACATCCACACACTCCACTTCCCACACAAACATATAGATACAAATATGCACAATACACAATGCACACACACACACACAGGCAGCATGCACATACCCTGAAACCCCTGATCGCATGAGGAAGTATACAGATTATTCAGCAGGCAGTGGTGAAGAGTATTCTTACAGTTTCTCAATGCATTAATGAAACGAGGGGGAAGTTTCTGAGTGCCTGCTTTTTCCCCATGGAGGTAGAACAAATGGCACCGTTGAGTGATCAAAAGGAAACTATTGTTGTCAGCTTCATCTTTTTTGATTAACTGGTTGGTTGAGGTTTTTTTTTTTTTTTTTTTTTTTCTGAATGCCATCTTTTAGGGTGGCAGTGAATGTTGCACTGAGGTCATTCTCTTCACTCTGAAGTTCCACTGCTGATCGTATCAGCTGTCTCCATCGATGTGTTTCAACTATGGCAACACATTCAGTGTAGTTCAGTCTCGGTCTTGTCACTGTCGCTTATTCAGTGTGTGGGAGTAGGCTTGGTATCACTTGGAGGAGAAGAAGTTTCCAAGCCTGGTCTGACTTTTGACCTTAGGTAGTAGTTACAAATGAGCACTGCTGCTTCAGCTGTCACCAGTACTGATCAGAACTGTCAAATTACATAATGAAGAGCTCAGACAGGCCGAGTGGTGAATTCCTGGAAACAACTTGCTCTTGTAGTGCTGTAAGATTCTTGTAAGGTATTGCATATGCTGAGCAGCGTGCCTCTGACATGGCAGGAAGTGGGTCAGTGTCGTGCCCAGCTCTTGCACAGCAAACACCAGACATGCCATTTCTCAGCAGCCTCTCCTGATCGATGTCACGAGGTTGCACAAGTTTCCTCTCTGGCCTTGTTCGGCTTGTGAAAATGAAAGGATTGCGCATGCTAGCAGTGGTAGAGGTAGTACCTCGAACCTCAATAGGTTTTTGTTTGTTACAGGGAACACTGACAAAATAAACATTTGTACACGCAGTCTGCAAACACACGCTCACTCACTCACTCGCTCACAGTGGACCCTAACATGACCTCTCCTCTCCTTTCTGCCTCTCAGAGTCCTCCCTGTACAGCGCAGACGACTCGGCGCACATGAAGAGAAGAGGGTCGCTGTATGTGGACCTGGGCGCTTTGGCGGGCTACTACAACATCGTTCGAGGGCCCCCATCCTCCGAGTACGGCTAACACCCGCCCTCATGGCCTCTCTGGCCAATCTGCGGAAGGGACTCGAGAAAACGCTTCGGGACACTTTAGACTGAGCCCGTTTCCCTGGTGCTGGGCGGGACCCGGATCCTCTGGAGGAAGCGGTGATCGGGGTCCAGGAATGTGGCTTTATGGGCAGAGTGTCTGGGTCATTAACGGGGAATGTGCATTAGCAGTGACTCTTTCGCACGTTTTGTCTGTGTCCGCTGAGGCACTGGCCAAAGCACTGTAACCCACACCCCATCTGTGTGACTTAGATCTGTGTAATTAGATTCATTAACGTGCAAGTGTACACAAGTGTGTCTTGCCATCATACAGTTCCTGTTTCATATCTCTGTAAATGCCTATGAAGCAAGAACTGCAACTAATCTCTCCTATTAATAGTTCCTATGGAAACAGATTACTGTGTGTAGTTGCTATGCAAATGGCCTCTATATCTGTAGCTAACTAGCTGAATCTAACTTGTTAAATATGTCACTTTGTTGATTTGTTTTTCCTCGCTGTAATGTACATCCACTGAGATGAAATAATGATGTATAGTAATGCATATTTAGCATTTCTTTGTGATTTCCTTTCATTTTTATATCTGTTCCCTTTTTGGTACAGCACTTGAAGTATTGTGCGAATTTTGGTATCTGGGATATGTGTAAATACAGCATAAGAGTTGTCATTAAAGTCATATTTTTTTGCAATATTCTTTTGATTTGTTTGTAAATATAAATTCTTGGATGGTGTTAAAAAGTTCCTCCTGTTTGAGCAGAAGTTTGAGACTGACATAGCATTCTGTAGCTAAGTGAATGATCTACATTTCCATAACGCACAATGGACCATTTCAGCAACGATTCTGCAAAGCTGCCATCAATAGTTAGACGCCCAAAAGGTGAAACTCTAGGATAAATAAGGCACATGCAGAAAGCAGGTGCTTCCACACAGCTGTGGCTGCAGAGTTCACTGTGCAGATAACATCCCAGCATGCCCAGGGTCAGGTACAGAAATCCGGGGTAGGCCTGGTGGCCAATAATTATGGCGAGAGGATAAGGCCTTAGAGACTTAGAGACTGAAAAAGGAACTGTTTTTGGGGTATGTCTGGCAGTTACTTCAGTTATGAAAACAACTCAACTCACAGGTGTGTCATAAGGAACAGGGTTTGAGGTGATGTCAGCATGTAGCTCTGAAAGACAGACATCTGTGAGTGAAAGCATGCCTTCCAGCATGTTCTCTATGGATTAGATTCTGGTAGAGCAGGTGGGCACCTCCAAATCTCATCTGAATGCAAAGTTAAATCCAAGTTGTGAGCCAGCGGATTCAACAAGAATGGTCCATAACTCTACAGAGTGGGATAATACTATAATCAAGTAAGAAGCACAAACCACTCATTACACCTGGAAATATACTTTTGTGAGTATAGTTTTGCAAACTGTATAGGCAGTTAGGCAGCAGTGGAGGGATATGATATGGTCAGGTGAATTACATACATAAAGGAGCCTAGAGACCTGAGGACTCACTTCCAGCTTTGAGGGCCTGTGGTGGTATGGTGACTGTGTGGAGTGCAGCCAAACCATGCCAGGAAAGCCCCTGGCACCCAATCCATGCTAGGGGTTTTCCTGGCATGGTTTTGGTGCACTTGACCCCCCTTACATTACTTTACAGTCATTTAGCTGATGCTTTTATCCAAGGTGAATTACAGTTGATTGGGCTGGCCAAGGGCCAATCCCCCCTGGGAGCAGTGTGGGGTTGAGGCCCTTGCACAGGGGCCCAACAGCAATGGTGTTCTTGCTGTGGCTGGACTGGGGCTTGGGCCAGCAACCTCAGGGGTTCCAGTCATGTACCTTATCCGCTGGATGACAGGCTTCACCCATTAACACTACTTACCGATTCAGAGTCACTTTCACCTGTGTCATTTCATTCCTCAGAACACAACGGTCTGAGGAGCAAAACAACATTATCCACATGCCATCGCCCTCTCAGATACAAAATGTGAACCCAGCTAAGCGCTTATGGAACCATATCTTGGGCTGTATTTTCCATCTCGCCAGTGGAGCTGTTTGACTCTCTTGTGGAAGAATGGTGCCGCCTCCATTTCTGCAGAGCTGCTGACATTACGATCTTCTGTGCTATGGAATAAACAAATTATTCTTTTACCAGAATACCATGACCCCAGAACACCAATCTTTTGGGAGACTGCCCGTGTGTAAACTGGGCTATTGCAGACCAGACGTGACACACATTTCATATGCACTCTGGACCTTATATAATTTGACAAGTTTTGGTGGGTTGAACAGTCTATGCTCAGCACTTTATGTCTTTGCGATACAGTAATTCTGACATACACACAGTTTATGCCATGCCATGTGCTGATGAAATGGCAGCAATGTGACCCAGGCACTTCTACAAATGGGCCCTTTTTGAGTCACTAATGGCTGATTTTCTCCCCCTGATCTGATCACAAGACAAGACTGAAGTTTCCAGTTTCTGGCCATGTATGTCCGTCTGGTGAAAGCGAAAGATAATCAGTGGGACAGGCTGCGCCGTGAACTTCAGCAGTCTTCTAAATCGGTTACTAAGGGGGAAACTGACGGAAAAAGGAAGTGTGAATTCTTGCTTGTTTTCAACTGACACCCAGCTTTTGAAAACTACTTCGGTATCCTGTATGTGCCAGCTTGAGGGTCTCGGACTGGGCAGCCAATAGCAGCCTTACAGTCTTCCTGGAAAGCCAATGACAGCTCAGGAGATGAAGCTGAAGGGAAATTTACCAATCAAGTGACATGAAACTCAATTTGCATAATGTCACATTAAATGTAATGTGTTCTGCAGGCAGTTCTTTTTTATTTTCTGGTTCTCTTTTCTTTGCATCATGCAATATTGGTTTCAGCAAATAATAATAAAAATAGTAATAATAATAATAATAATAATAATAATAATAATAATACATGCAATGTGAATTAATTAGTATTTTAATGTACTGTCTGGTTAAATTTAAATTCTGTTTGTGCAGATACTGATTTTCATCATTGTTAATACCTGTCATTAACTGTTATTGTTATTATGGTACTGTGTTAAAATTGTATGCAATGCATGAAATTCAGTAGCCAAGGTATACTCAGAGGTGAAATGAAACAGATTACCACACAAACAGAAGCCAGATAACAGGTAAAGGGGTATTACCAACGATGACAATGAATGGCTGCACAAAGCAGAACAGATACCAGTATTAACAGACATTAGAATATATTACTCCACCTGACCTCCACCAACAGTATACAGGTGCAGTGCCACCAGATGTCCTGTCTGCATAGCATTTTACAAGATGCAATAAAGCTCTGGACATCAAAGTGAAGAAAAAAGAAATAAATACATGATTAAAAACAATCCCATCAAAAACAATTAGGGTACAGCACCCATGGTGCTTGAAACCCTAAAAACTACAAACATTAAAGGTATGACAAAGGTGAAAAGTAATGATAAGGCATGGACAACATCTGCAACAATGAAAAAGGCAACATTTATCTAATTCCAGTCTGCTGTGTTTTTTTTTTATTCCATTATGTGTTTCGTAGAATGCATTACTGCACAGCTACTCAGTTTTCCCCTTTAGAAACCCCCCTGAAAGTTTTCTTACAACTGATAAAAAAATATATATTACAGTTGTAATAACATAATTCCATGGAAGCATACTGTCAATGGTATCATGGCAATGAATCAGAATGAATCATGGAGTGAGAGAAGAGAAGGACACTGTTTCAAAGTGAGTAGTTCTCATATTCCTGATGCATTACAGTTTTAAAAAAGTAAGCACTGACATTGCACAAGTATTTATCAGTGAGAAAGACTAAATGGTGATTGATTCACCACATATATTTTTTACTCTGGAATGAAATACTTGCATTGAAAATGGAAGTAGATTTCATTTACAATACAATAAAACTACAAGCTAAAGGCATGTGACTTCCTCAAAAGACTCACAAAAAAGGGAAATACCAAGCTATGACATTAGAGGAAAGGCATTCTGTATGTGACCCCCATGCAGAAAAGCACAAGATATTTAAACGTGACAGATCAACACTTCAGTGTGACAGATCAACGCTTGGAAAGTAAAATCTTAACGTCAGTGTCGATGTTGAACCACATGCATCAACTTAACCAGGAGGTCACTCTTTTTCAAGACCCTGTCCAATGCACATATATGCTGTCATTAGCTTGCTAATAACATCCATAAATATTACATTTTGGGCAGATAGCAGATGTTCCTGTGCAGACTAGCTAAAGCTTAAGTTTTTCATTGTATCCATTCATACAGTTGTATATTTTTACTGCAGCAATATTAGGTGAAGTACCATGCACAAGTACAACAGTGAAATGCAGGGCTGGCCTAAGCCTTTATGGGGCCCTGAGCAGAATTTGATTTGGAGGCCCCCACTGCCTTGTGGGACATTTCAAGAAGATCTTGGGGATCCTCTGGTGGCCATGGGGCCCTAAGCAGGTGCTTAGTTTGCTTATGTGTCAGGCTGGCCCCGGTGACATGGGTATCTGCTCAGACTTCAACAGACTCAAACAGACCCAACACTGTTTCTTTCAGTCTTTCTCTTGATATTGCTGTTGTGTTTTCTGTTCTGTTAGCTGTTTTGTTCTGTCACGTGTATTTTTAAAAAATTGCATGTAGTCACTTTCTCAGTAAGAGCAACCAACTCCCTAACCTTGCAGGACAAATTGTTTTCTTTACAAAGAGTCTAAAAACATGATTGAAATCAAATCATTGCAGCTGCCATAATGTCTAACAGCATGTTCATTTTTACACATTGTTTTAGTACATTTTGATGTTTTTACATTGTGCCATTTTAAGTATTTTTCATAATGATCTGTCTCAGCAGCCAAGGGGTAGCCTGTTGTGTAGTGGCTACGGTTCATGACTGGGCCCCCTGAGGTTGGTGGTTCAAGCCACAGCAAGAACACCGGGGGGGGGATTGGCTTCTGGCTAACCCAAGTCACCCTGGATAAAAGCACCGGCTAAATGACAGTAACATAATGGGTCATTCATTACTTACTAGTATTCAAGGAGGCAATAGCAAGGGCACCAGGAGCAATATCTACTCCTGCTTTAGCAAGCTGCCAGCATTAATATGCAAATTACATATATATGTGCATACGTGTAAATGGGCCTTATTCTCATTGTTGTCATCACACTAATGGTTAAGAAAATCCAACACAGTAAAATTTCCAAAACTATCTGTATCATAGTTTCTTAAACATGAATCACTTTGTCAATTTCCTTTTAACTGAAATTTACTTGTTGAGAGGTAGTCACTGGACCCCTTGAACATGAATGTTAAAACAATGTGCTGTGGTGTTTTGGCCTTCAGTTATCAGTTAAATGTCATAATTGTGACAGTTCTCGCTGCATGCTGCACATTGTGGAACATGGTTGTTGTGCGCAATCTGGAAAAGTCCCTGAATTGGTCTGAGGCACGCCATTGTGTGAGTGAACCTGCTTCACTAGCAGTTAGCAATAGCAGAAACCTCTTCTGCTGTAATAGCTCACTGTGAGGTATAACTCTCAAACGTACCCTTAAATAGCAGGGATTCATTCGCCCACTTCCCACTGCTGATACGGGAGACTGCCCTGCGTCTCGTCCGAGACTCGCATGCACTCGAGAGACACCTCAAAGTAATTTTCTTCATAAAATCCCTTTATAACTTAGGAACTGCAATTACGATTGGAGGATCATTGTGCTCATTTAAAATTCTTTTTTTTTTAATTCTTTTTTTTGGTTGATTTTAAAGCATAGTTTTCTCACTGTGTTCCTGCTCATTTAATGTATATAGGACCTTGAGGTATGATCAGTGCCTTCACAACCCAGAAAACAGCCCCTGATGGGAAATCTGAACATGAAAGAAATCATAGTAATGACATAAATTTAGTTCAGCAGTAACGGCTCAACAAAACAAAAGTTCTATAGAGAAAAGACCATGTAATACTATGAGGTATTTTTTAACATTATTTTTGTACCTGAATCAATAATGAGGTGTCATGTTGTCGTTGTGAGGCCCTAAAACGTAGACTTGCAAGCTTAGAGTTTGAGAGGGAAATGGGAGGAGCTGGAGGACAGTCATCTGACCAAGTGTCTGTTCCCTGTCAGGATGACTGGAATTTTCTGTTTCTATGGAGATCAAGTTAGGAGGAGTTGGAGGGAGAGTCATGGAATTTATCTGCTGTTTTTTTTTCTTATCTTTGTTTTCCTATAAAGGCCTTCATGACGGCTTCATTTATAATATTGTAACATGGCAGTACCTTAATTTGTGGTCTGTTTTTTATTTATATTTTTGTGCTGTTCATACAATAAATACAGTATTAAACTTCATACACCCAACCCTGTGGTTGCCCCCCAACCCCCCTCACTCCACCCAACCCAACAGACAGAGAACATATGTGACACAACCTATGAAATTCAGTCAAATTTTTTGCAGCTTTATCTTGTGACCACACAGCCAAAGCTCGCTCTCCAGCTCTACAAACTGTCACGATAACGAGAGAAAGGTGTTTGTCCAATGCGGTTCACCGTTGCCGGGGGGGTCAAAAGTTTAGAACAGCATCATAATTCAACAGAAGTGTCTGTGGGCAGCTACAAACATTTTTCTGAATAATAATGTTTGAAACTGAGGAACTAAATTATTGCCAGAATGACATAACAGACTTAACGAATCAAACAGCAAATTAGGACTTATCTGGAAAGCAGGAACTCGTTCAAACACACTGCATCTCTTTCAGGGCATATGCAAGTCAAACAAAACTGAATATTGTGCCTTTCTTGCAGTGTTTTCCTTTTTATTGGAAACAATCAGACACTGATATAAGGAAGTATTATTTTACACAAAGAGTTATCAATACATGGAATAGGTTACCAGGTCATGAAGTTGAGGCAGAGACCCTCGCTGTGTTCAAGTCCAGACTTGATGCAGTTTTGGATACTCTTTAATTGTGATGGCGAGCTTAGCTGGGCCGAACGGCCTGTTCTCGTCATAATATGTTCTTATGTTCTTATGTCATTTTAAACAGGTTCTTTACATTCTTCAAGAGAGTACAGTGGATTAGCATGTGGATCCTGCAGCCACAGCAGCACTCGTGAACTAGGACTGAATAGCCCTGGCGTAAGGCGTTGAAACTTCACTACACCATATCTTCCAACAACTATCATCCTCTACCCTCTTCACAAGAAGCTGCATTACCAGGTCCGCAGGGAGGAAAGTGTACGGTCGCATTAGCCTGTGTCATGCTATAGATGGTATCACACATGTTGATACTTTCTGCAAAACAGGAAGTGCGCTGGGCCTGGGTGTTGCCACGGCGAGCACGCAGGCAGGAGCGTGGGCGGAGACGGGGGTGGTGTAGGCGGGCTCTAGGTATTCCCTTACCTCAGCTATGACTAATGATCTCGTAATGCTCCAGTGGCCGACAGAAGAAGTAGCATCTTTACATAAAATCAGGCAAATGAAGCGGAACAGACACCATCAGTAACTGCCCTTTAGCACGTACACCCCCATGCTGAAGGCTATCCCCAGCTTAGATAAGGGTCACACCTCACACAGAGGATTCCCCCTGAAGAGATGATCACTGACAAACATCACTGGGCTACTCCAGTTTCAAAAGTGTTGTCATCAGTTCTTTTTGATGTGCGCTGTGTGTAAGTGAATCTATCACAGTTCTGGTGTGTACATTGTATCACCTGGACATGTGCCAAAAAGTCCTACACCCACACGCTATCCTATCTCAGCTTTGATATTATGGCTGCCATCTCTGCCTGGGACAAGCAGAAGGGTCTTCAGGGGGGTCGGTGGTAGAGTTGAGGTGTTGGTTCAGGTGCAATGCCTAAATATTTTTTAAAATAAAATAAAGTTCTATGAATCACAACCGATTCACACTTTCCTGGAACAATATTGAAAGATTCTAGGATTGCTACGCCGCATGAATAAACATCTGCTTATTGCTTGTAACTGTGCTAACCATTCTACTCCTCTGTCTTTTTTAATCAGCCAAACTTTCCCAAAATTCAGATCCAGTTTCCGATGAGAACTTTGTCCATGGCCAGGCCAGTACCTTTCCATCGTTCTCCTATTTCCAGGTGATAGTGATTTTGTATTAGGGTTACTTCACACAGCTTTGTGGTACCATGAATAGCCTCACAGTGTAAGAAAAGGACTTTCCATCACTACTTTATAACTGTGATTCCATCTAGTACCCATGGCAACCTCACCTCTACATTTTACTTGCCTCCTCTACAGCCCTACCTGACCGCACAGATAATAATAAATAAATGTAATGATGTTTGTAACAGTAAATTTGGTTTGTCTTCACTCCACAGAATTCCTAAATGAAATTATACACTTTGCATCTATTAGGAAACTGAAAACACAGAAACTCTGAACGTAATTCCAATGTCCTGTTCTTTAACTCCCTCTAGTGGAGATAAAGTGCTACAACGAATCAAGGGGGATCTTTACCATTTAAATTGAGTCTTTCACATGGAATATTTCACACACCCTCTAATAATATTTATAGTGAATATAAGAATTTAATAATAACTAAAAGACTTCCTTCACAGTCTTCCTCAGTTCTAACAACTCTTCCATGGCAGTATAAGCTCTTGACAGACAATAGAGTTCAAGGGATCTGAGAATATGTCAAAAGTCATGTCCAGCTCCACCCAACATAATACTGGAAAAATTATTTTGGAAGATGGAAATGAATCTGAAATATATCTATTGCCCTTGTATTTTCACAGTGGACATATAATGAAGGACAAAAAGGAAGGACAATAAACTATTTACCTTGCTCCTTTACCTTTGAACAGTACTCATGCAGTTCTGATTACGTTTCCTCCAGTAGAGAGCAGTATAGTATACCAGTATATTACCTCAAGCAAACTTAAAATTTGTCTCTGGACAAACATAAAGTGCAGACTCATAGAGAATAACATTCAGGTAAGGTGTATTTAGCAGCTATAATAGGATCACAAACAGAAAACTATGCGAAGATACCCTGAAGCATTCATTTTATTTGAATCTGAGGTTGAGTCTCTGTGACCTACATTAGTGCTGCCTCTGCAGGTTTTTATTCCAAATGAACATGAGCACACCTGGCTCTGCTAATTTATTCAGCTGATCTTGACATACCTGATGCAGGTGATTAGACGTATCAGGTGTGTTTCTGCTCAGGTGCAGGCATACCTTCCCTGTATGGATATGAATAGATTAGACACCCCTAGTTTCTGATCTATCCCCGGGTCTTTGCACCGTGCGGTAACGCAGAGCAGTGCCAGGTGCCTCAGGTGCGAAGCCCCACACCTGGGGGAGAGCGTGCACTTGAGATTAGGAGGGTCAGGGCCGGCGGGAGCAAGTTTGGTGAGTCTCGGGAGATGGCGGTACGTGTGCCTGTGCCAGACCGCACTCCAGCGCAGTGAGGCAGCACTCCCTGAGCCTGCAGAACTCTCCCACGCACAATGAGGGGATTGTTCCAGCCGGCGCGGCACCCAACAGAGCGGAGGATCTCTGCACTGTGTGTGTGTGTGTGTGTGTGTGTGTGTGTGTGTGTGTGTGTGTGTGTGTGTGTGTGTGTGTGTGTGTGTGTTTGTGTGCATTAGAGCATGTGTGTGTGTGTGTGTGTTCATGAGAACATGTGTGTTGTGGGTGGTGTTTGAGTGGTTGAGTGCTCGTGTGTGTGCATGTGTTTGCATGAGTGCATATGTGTGTGTGTTAGTTTGTCTGTGTATGTGTGTGCATGAGAGCATGTGTGTGTGTGTGTGTGTGTGTGTGTGTGTGTTGCAATGTTTGTGTGTGTGTGCATCCATTTGAGAATTTCCAACCCCAATACTCCACAGATAAGAAGTGAAGCACTCTCTTTACTTATTCACAATGACGTGTTTCTGCCACTGTGTTTGGGACTATGTGAATGTGTGTGAGTCCTGCATATGTGTGTACATACGTGTGAGTATGAGCCCATTTGTTGAACGTGCTACTGTTCTCATGTACTGTATGTGAATTATGTCCAGGTTCAAACCAGTTTATAGCTCAGTGTTTGTCAGTGTTCAGCGTGCTGGGGTGCCCAGTGAGTGAGGCTGAATGAGTTATCACAGTCTGCTTCCTCTACATGTGTCAGCCCCTCTCACTTCCCTGAGAGGCCAATGAGGGGACTCACCTCCCTACACCCCACCCCACCCTCACCGTCACCTTCACCCTCAACCCCACCTTCACACCCACCCTCACTCTCACCCTCACCCTCACCTCCACCCCCACCCTCACCCTCACCCTCCACCCTCACCCCCACCCTCACCTCCACCCCCACCCTCACCCTCACCCTCACCCTCACCCCCACCCTCACCTCCACCCCCACCCTCACCCTCACCCTCATCCTCATCCTCACCCTCACCCTCACCCTCCACCCTCCACCCTCACCCCGACCCTCTCCTCCACCCCCCACCCTCACCCTCACCCTCACCCTCATCCTCATCCTCATCCTCATCCTCACCCTCACCCTCACCTCATCCTCATCCTCATCCTCCCCCCACCCCACCTCCACCCCCACCCTCACCCTCACCCCACCCTCACTCTCACCCCACCCTCACCCCCACCCTCACCCTCACCCTCCACCCTCACCCCCACCCTCACCCTCACCCTCACCCTCCACCCTCACCTCCACCCCCACCCTCACCCTCACCCTCACCCTCACCCTCACCCTCCACCCTCACCTCCACCCTCACCCTCACCCTCCACCCTCACCCCCACCCTCACCTCCACCCCCACCCTCACCCTCACCCTCCACCCTCACCCCCACCCTCACCTCCCCCCCACCCTCACCCTCACCCTCCACCCCTCACCCCCACCCTCACCTCCACCCCCACCCTCACCCTCACCCTCACCCCCACCACCCTCACCCCCACCCCCTCA
The DNA here is from genome assembly GCA_022829145.1 of Albula goreensis. NCBI lineage: Eukaryota > Metazoa > Chordata > Actinopteri > Albuliformes > Albulidae > Albula > Albula goreensis. The sequence continues at coordinate 6,711,133 of CM040753.1, read as the reverse complement.
CCTCCACCCCACCCTCACCCTCACCCCCACCCCCCACCTCCACCCCCACCCTCACCCCCTCACCCTCACCCTCACCCTCACCCCCACCCTCACCTCCACCCCCACCCTCACCCTCACCCTCACCCTCACTTAACTCACTTAATTGTCCTTAACTCAGGTGGCAGAACACATTCTCCTAAAGCAGCCCTGGGTCAGGCTGGGGTTAATGTGTGGCTTACAGCAGGACCTCAGTCATGTCTGTTTCTGTGCGCATCAGCACAGCCAAATCACAGGGCACTGAGGTAAAAAACAAAAAGCTCATGAAAAACCCCTTCTTCCTCAGCTTTAAACCTCTAATAAAATCACTGTTTCTGTATTTTTAATTAAATAAAAAAAAAACAGGCTCATTTCAGACGTCTCACTGTAGATTCATTTTCAGTCTGACCACCCCTCCATCTCTGATGGCCTATTGAAGTGGAGGTCTGTCTGTCAGCACATACAAATATGGATTTGAGCAGAAATTGTCTCCTGGTCTGGGGCGACAAAGCTCTTTCTGTATGGCCGGGGTCAGGGTTTTTTCAGCATTTACCTCGGTTTATGAGAGGAACCTATTCCCCGATGACATTTGGGGGATCTCGGGGGGTTTCATGACTAAACACAATGAAAAATGTGGTATTTATAGGCAGCATTAGCTCAGACTGCATGTTTGACCCTTTCCAGTAATCCCGCCATCATATAATATAAATGAAAGCAGAGAATGCCAGAAAGCACAGCTGTTAGCCTGTGTGTTAGTCACCCAGCCTTCTGACTGGGGAGGTGGATTTGTGCATAAACATCCATTTCCATGCATGCCTTACTGTCATGGAAATAAGCCTACAACAAACATAATTTACTTCTATATATGTATGTAATTCTATATATAATATTTCCCATATATGACTTCACTGTCTCTCGTCAGTCTCTTTTTCACTCTGTCTTTCTCTTTATCGGTCTTTCTTCTCTCTCTCTCTTTCTCTCTCACACACACACACACACACACACAGACACACACATACGCATACACACTCCCAATCTCTCTCTGGTCTCTTTTGTGCACAAGTGTGTGTGTGTGTGTGTGTGTGTGTTTGTGTGTGTGTGTCTGTGTGTGCACCTGTGTATAATGAACGTGTGTACCCGTGTGTGTGTGTGTGTGTGTGTCAGTGAGTGTGTGTCCATATTACCGTTTTATTTGGCCAGGGCAGTGTTTTGGCATTGTCACGCTGTTTGCTTTCCCCTCTGCAGAGATGAAGGAATAATCCGGCATGGTGTAACTGCCTGCGCAGGAATGAGTGGGAACAGCGCACTTCCGAGCCACGGCGTTCCCCAGGCCCCCGCCTGCCAGCGACGGGCCCAGCTGGCAGGGGATCTGTGGGGGCCGGGGGAAAAGCCCGGGGCAGGCTCTGGCCCAGAATCTCCCTCTGCTGCTCAGAACACCTGGCAGGCCAGCCCCCAGAGTGACCACAAGTTCCAAAACCTCTCAGTCAAACAGCCCTGCTAATGCCACAGCATGCGCCCCCAGTGCCAAGCAAGACAGGATCCGGGAACTGGGAGAGGGGCACCGACGGGAAAACGTTGGCATCCCGGAGAAAACGGAAACATGAAAGTGAAATTCTGGGACATCGTGTCTTGCAGGATCTGGGTGTTTTGTACTTTGCCGTTTTTATTTTAAGTTTATGACACTGGGTACACACAGGGTTAGACTCATATTTGAGGTTCCAGCTTGTGTCCGGTTTTTCATCATCAATAGGAAGCGGTATACCTTAGAAAATACAAGGACCCATCTTGTCTCTCCCCTTGCTGCTCTCCAAATAAACATTTAGTACTCCTTTTGTGTTTGACTGAAGTCCAAAAGAAAATTTAAAGTAGCTATGAATGAGAGATTCAGTGTAACCACAATGTGACATTTTATCCTCCTGCCTGTAGAGGACACCATTGCACCATGTACCACCGATTCCCAGTGAATGGACTTAAAATGAGAATTTCAACTTTTACATCTTCAACATTAATTATTTAATGCTAGTCAAGTTTCTTATTTAACTTGGTTTGATAAATTTAAAAAAACAAAGAAATAAACATATAACAAACTTCTAACATAAAGTCCATCGATGCATGAATGCAATATACGGTTGTGCATACTTGTATTCCTGGTTTTGAACTATTTGATACTCTTTCAAAAGAGAAAATGTTTAACCAGTTTTCAGTCTTGGGAATTTCAGCCATTAGACACATTGTTATGTGTTCAGCACCTGGGTGCAACAGGTCTGTATACTATTGCTATGTGTATAAAATATTGTTAATGTACATAGCTCCAACAAAACAAAATGAAAACAAGACACAGTAAACATTATGTAAAATGTATGCATCTCAAAAGGTAATCACTGAGCATCAATTAAGATTGAGATATGTGTGGTCTCAACTGTAGACGTACAATTTTTGTATGATTTTATCAAGAGATTTGTAGATACCTTTCAGCAGTTTGTGAGTTCCTATAGTGTTGACTTTACAAAGACATGCCCCAGACAGTATTTATGCTCCCTCCATGTTGTTTCAAACATTTTAAGGAGCTCTGACTGTCTCTTAAGCTGGGGTCAAAAATAACCAACTTGACCGTAGCTGAACTGATAAAACTCCACAAGGAAACACTCGAGAGCACATGAATGTCATAGAACTGACGTACACAACCCTAGCCTTCAAGGGTTCACACATCCTGTTCCCAAGGTCTAAACTGGATAAAAGTAAACTGGTAAACGTCTTGCTGCCATTGTGGATCTCCTGTACTTAGCTGTACACCCCTGGCAACTGCGGCTTTGAACATAGCCACTAGGTGGTGCTCTTCACAGAAAGTCCTCCTGCAACAAACAGCCAGCTGGTCGCCAATCGTAGCTGTCAGCACTGTACTTCGCTACTGTGTTCCAGACTGCTCCATGGAACAACACTGCACTCCTGACTTGAATTAATACCCCCACTGAACTTCTCAAGAGGGAAATTCTAAATACATGCAATTTTCTTTTTTTTTTTTTTTTTTTATGTGAGACTCCAGCGCTGCACAATACTTCATTTTTTAGATTTAATTAAAAAATAACAATGCTATTCATCGCAGCGTTCCTCCTCTCGTCAGCGGATGAGGACACAAGAGACGAGAGGGGGCGCAGCCGTCACCGAAACCCCCGCAACATCCCACCAGGGCTGGGCTTATGAAAGGAACAATGGAGACAAGGAACCCCCCGGACACAAACAGGATCAGAGCTGGTTTCTTATGCACAGCCTGTCTGTCTGCCAGCTCCACTCAGTTCCCAGAACATTGTCCCGGCACAGCCCTATACTGTAATTACATTAATAGAGACCTTCCCATAAGGCCGTGCGTTTGTCTCCGGGTTCCGCAGGAATGTGGTGCTCGGCCCACGTGTTGCTAACTCCGTGGGCGAGCTGACATTTCAGCATGTTTATTGACTGAATTATCACAAACAGCCATACGCCTCCTCTGTAATATGCATAGCTGTGTCTGCAGATTTTAAAAAAATAATAATAATCACTTCATTTTCTCTCTGCAATGCTTTTCTTCTGTTTGTATGTTTGATCTTCGGTGGTTCAGTCACAGCACCGTTTGCTCTGGACACAGACAGCTCTTTGAAACTGGAGCCCCGTAAGGAAATGCCATCTTACCTCACAGGTAAAGACAGTGACTGTGGCATGGCACGGTAACAAAGGGTTCACCTGGCACAAAGGCAGCATTTGCGTGCTGGGAAAACCCATGCGTTTGACAGCTCATTTATAATTAATGCAATAGATGTCTCTCATCCATCAGTCTCAGTGTAAATCAGTTGGCACAGATTTAAAGGTGAAATGGCACATGTAGAAGGCTGGAATAGTATTGAATGTCAACACTAAACTACTGAAACTCTGAGACAATCGTTGAGTTTCATTGCAGAATGTGATGGAATCTATAAAATGCTTTCTTATGAACAGCAGCTACTGTTTCCTTACCCCTAAGAAACTCTGATTTGCTTTAAAATTGATGTGATGTGAAATATTGGTACTGAAATGATGAGATGCTATGATCTGAAATATCCTGAATGAAAGGTTATCTGAGTATTATTATTATTATTATTATTACATGACAAGCTTCTTACGTGTATTTTCAATGAGTGGTCATTGCCTGCACATAAAAATGTGTACAAAAATAGGTTGCATAAACTTACATAAATAAATGCAATAATTAATGTGGTTGATTACCACATCACCCTTATTAATTCATTTAATAATAAGTTAATCTACATTTTATGTGATTTACATTATTCTCAGACTTCTACCACTCATTGCTCATATTAAATCAAAGAATCGTTCTGATTTTAGAAAGTATGCTTTTACGAGGGCTGCCCTTCCGACCTTTGTATAAGGCGCTGGTTTTTGTCCCCTGGAAAAAAAACAAAAAAAAACATGTTGTGCACGTTCAGAAGAGAGACCAAACACTGTCTTCAGCACGCCTGACCTCCCACGGTGCTCTCTGCTACCGCCACGTCGCCCGGGTCCCCAGCAAAGCCTCAGAGGTGCAGAGAGCGGCTGAATTACAGAGCCCTCCTGCTTGATTGGCACTTTAATTGTCTACTTAGACACCGAGGTCTAACCTCCTGAATTCATTCCTGCTTGCTCATGAGGGCCTGGCTTTTATTGGACGAGGCCCTTCTCAGCCCTCCACTAAAAGGATACCTTCAGGTTACTGCAGCAAACACAAAACATTCTCAGCTTTTTTTTTTTTTTTTTTTTGTTGCTCAGTGAAGAAGTCAAGTTTGATGCGAAGGATTTATGGCCATGGTACGCTTGAACTTTGACCTGCCTTTCATTCCTGTGTGAAAGCAAAGCAACAGCGCACGCCACCCCCACCCTATGTCTGGTCTTCGTGTTTGCTCATCCTGAAGCACTGCATTGTGGGAAATTATCTGTTGTTAGACAGGCACACATCTTCAGCGGAATGCAGGATAATTGCAAACATGTTGGTCTGTGGGCTATAGACCCTCTTAACTAACTTTGTCAAAATTGTAATGTTATTCCTGAAATTTAAATTGAGGGAAAGAAAGTTTAATGACAAACATCAATCCAGAAAAGTTGGCAGATCAGAGGCAGAATGGTTAGTGGCACAGGCCAGGCAGTTATAATTACTGGAACATCAGCTGACAGGTCTCTCTAGTGCATTTTGCCCTTCCTGATGTAATTTGCTGAATTATCTGATTCTTGTGATACCCTGTTCAGTGTTCCTTTCCTGTTAATTCATGAACTCAACAAATATTGATACATTCCCATAGGAACGAAGAGTACCGTGGAGTGCACCGTTATAGGAAATGTTGACATTTGCAGCACAATTTCACAAGGCAAATATTTTACATTTCAAACATTTTAAATGTCCGACCTCACACACCCTGCTCCTGCTTATTGTAACAGCAGTCCGCAGTGGTAACTCAGAGCTGTGGTATGGGAAAATAAGGCCCTGAGTTCAGCATGGTGTCGGCTCCCAACAGACTTTGGGCGCTTCGCAACCGATACTGTTGATTTTGTTTTCTTTTCGCCCTCTCTGAAATCAGAATGCTGCTTTTCCGGCGTGTTTTTTTCCAGAAGACGGGGATCTGCCTTCCGGCTCACCGCTTATCTTCTCCCATGATCCTGTGGGATACTGCAGCCATTTTTCTGGGATCTGGACTTGAAGGAGACGGCCGGCTGCTTAGCGTGCTTCCTGTGACACTCTATCCGAGCCCCGGGTTCGACAGGAAGTGCCTCGCGTTCTCACCAGGGCGAAGCAGCGGGAGCTAAGAGCTGCCGTGGACGGGGCTTTTAACGGGGCCCCCTCGCTTATGGGCTTCTCATCTGTTCCCGAAACCATTAGCATGACACGCTGTTTACAGTCCCAGACAGGCCACGTTTACTTTGGGATTTATGTTATTCACTGGGCTAAAAAACATAAACACAAATGGCATTATCCCAGGGAGCGGCAGCAGTATCGCTCTCTCATGTGCTTCACCCTGGACACATTTCTGGTTTTCACAGTGTCTACTCATCCTCGCAGATTTGCAATACTCCAACACAGAGCTTTCTCCTGCTCGAGTGTTTTGAGTTGGGGCGGGGTGGAGGGGTGGGTGGGAGGTTCTGATCATTTGTCCTTATAAAACAAGCATTTCAAAACATCTCAGACAAACAATACCCAAGCCCACCGCTGAACTCTGAATACGGGACTCATCCGCTCCCGAGTTAACCAGAGCAGCTGAAGGCAGAAGGTAAAATCGGGAGTGTGGTGGTTGTTTTGTTTCCAGAAAAGCCATGTTATTTGAGGAAACTGAGCAAGAGTAGGCCCCCGCGAGGAAAAACATGACAGCGAGACAAATGCACAGGCCTTCAGCGCGAGGCACAGCGCAGCCCCAGGCCGGACTGATCAGAGGCAATGGGCCGACGCACAAGAGACACATTCCAGGCTTTCGGGAGGAGATAAGACAGGTCAAATGGCAGCCCCAGCGAGGGGCCGGAGCGACGCGATCGCTTTGTGAGGGATCGAGGGACACTGAGGCCCTGCTGTGTCTGGCACATAACGAACGCTGCGCTAGCGAAGCACAGTGCACAGGTGTGCAAAAACGATCACTTTCTCCATCTTTTAAAGCAATCCGTTTTGAAACAGGAGGATTTAAAAATCCCCTTCATGGAAATAACCACGAGCTAGCAAAGCAATATGACATTGATTTCATATAAACATTTATTTTTATTTAAATAGAAATGACTATTGTTTTCTTTCTTTTCAAATTATGTTTGTATTACATTTTACTGAATTATTGCATTTCTCATATATTTGATGAAAAGGTTTTTATGGGGTAGAATGTAAGGTGATCATGAGCATTCATAGGAGGTCCTTGCATTATTATTTTGTTGAAATGTTATTGTTTTATTTCTCTAAAGTATGTCTTGCTACAAACATGTATACAAACTTTATATAAATATTTATTATAAAGTTATTGTATACGTTTGAAACTGATCCAAAATTTGAAAAAAAAAAAACTGTACATTAAAGAACAAACTGATGTGTAGTGATTACTGCAATGCAGAATAGAGAATGTATTGAACCTCACATGATATCTGTGAAGCTTACTCTCAGTCACCCCTCATTATCTTACATTATTTATGTCTTTTGGAAATGCTGTTGGTCACGGTGACTTAATAGACTTACATTTTTCATGATGCCCACTTATCCAATTTGCCAAATTTCCTGGATTTTTTTTTTTTTTTTTTTTTGGTTAAGGGCTGTTTGGCTTGAACAGCTGATTGGCTGATTTTGTTCCTCATGCATCAAAAATGTTTAGCTGAGTATGTACGAGATTACTGTTACATTTTTACAAATGGTGCCCCCTCATACAAATGGTGCCCCCTCAATGAAATTCCTGTCACAGGACACAGCATCGTGTGGCGGAAGGTTGCCCTCACGCTGCTACACTCAAATGCCTCACAGGCCACTAGTCTCTGAGCAGTCTCCTCAGTTCCACAAACCAAGATCAGTTTCTGTCATCCTTTTTTTTTCTGAGAATGGAAAGAGGGGATTAAAAGAAAGGAAAGCAGGACGATGAGCGGCCCCTGGGGGCCCAGTGAAGATGAGTGGCCCTTGGGGGCCTGGGGAAAATGGGTGGCCCCTGTGGGCCAGGGGAAGACGACCCTGCTGGATCCGTCCACACTGTGGAAAAAACGGGCATCACGGAAGGCCCAATGATGTCAGCCCTCAGCCCATCTCAAGTTTTATGTTTATCACAAAGATCCATATATATTTTTACATCTGTGTTCAGTTAAATAAAATTGTAAATTCAGCGTATCACTGATGTCAAAAAACTCATATCTGCCTTTTTGAATCTGACACATGACCATAACATTTCATGATCAGTTTTACATCACCAGTGCTTCATTGGCTCTGTGGCTGGCAAAATGACTGCCAAGAGACTGAAGCTTTTTTCATGCAATGCAAAGTAAAAATAAATGTTTCCTTGGGAGATACAAAGTATTGCTTTTAATGCCAACAATATGGCACATATGATAACAAAAATAAACTATTCACGAATCGCATGGTCATGTGCTTCTCTTTATTATCTCCACTCCACATTCCTGCCCCAGACAACAGCCCTTTCACAGTATAGCTGACATGGTACACAAACATATCAAAAACATTTGTGTCACTGGCTACCTTCCTCTCATGTTTGTCAGCGGCCCTCACAGATCCAGTACCACTGAGAATCTTGGGGTGTCACACCAAATCCAAAAGCCATAACGGGGGGGTGGGCAGCGATTGCATCAGGGTGGCCGTGGCCCCCTCTGCCCCCCACCATTGCACAGATCTTTGTCTTAGATGGGACACTGGATGGGCTGCACAGTTGTGTTTTACTGTGCTGTTTCTGTGAAATGGGTCCTGGGGTGTGAACCCAACTGGAAGCCTGGAATGGGGGTGGGGGTGGGGGGTGGGGGGGGTTGTCCTAATCTCACACGGTCACAGTCACACAGACATGGCCCGGTAAACGAGTCTCACAATCAAAAATCAGACAGGAAGCATGAAAACACTTAAATGATGCTTTTGTTTCTTCTGGATGGAAGCTCAAATGCAGAAACCACAAAAGGGAAGCATTTCTCAATGAATGTCAACATAAATCAGGCGTAAAATACCCCTTTAATTCACAACAGCGAGTACAATGCTGGCTCAGACCCAGCAGGACACACAGTTTAAAGAAATTCAAACTGAAATGTTTGACAGAAATAAAACTGAAAACTGATAAAACAAAACGAGTGCTGAACAACGCAAATCCCCTTGTGGCGTTCTCACAGGTCAGGAACGGAAAAAAAGATGGTGAACGGCGATGCAAAACGCACTCAACGGGAACGCCGCGGTTTTCTTTGGCCAGCGCGGTGGCATACTCATTGTGTTCCCAGGGTCGTGTATTTTTAGGTGTCTCGATTCCGGTGAATTCTACAGAGCCTCGGGGGGCGCGGCAGCCCCGGCGTAGGGGAAGGTGAATGGAAAGACTTGTCGGTTGAAGTCCGGGGTTGCTTGGCGGGTCCAGTGTAAACAATAACAACCGATCGGGGAGCCCGGAGACACCGCCTGCTTCCTGCTTCCCTCTGAACGGAGGGTGCGTTGAGGGAAAGGGCGGGGCCAGCTGATGGAGGAAACATCCTTATACAATTCTGCCGAGACACCTCCACACACTGTGGTGACTGTTTTTGTATAAAGTATTCAGAGATGCAGTTTTTTTTTTTAAATCCTCCCACTCCAGCGGAACAGTTGAGAGGTACTTGAACTTTAAGCTGTGTGGCTTGGTGATCGGGGAGCTGGACCACCAAAAGTCAGTTCAGTTCCTGGGCAAAGCAGTACTGGTGCACTCTTAGGTGAGGTAACTAACCCAAAATTAATGCAGTAAATTTCCAGCTGCATAAACAGCGTGCAAGTAAAATGGTGCAAATTGTAGTTAACCCCTTTCAAAGTTGATTTACCCAGAAAGTGTTATGGAACATTTCGGTTTACATGTCAACTGTGAATGAGAGCTTGACTAAGTATTGCTGACAAGCGGATCTGGTATTTTCCCCAGAGAGACTTGGTAAGATGTTTCTTTTCAATGATTTTTGTTTTCAACAAAGTCATTACATTACAATAACACATTCAACGAGAAACATGCAAAACATAGAAAAAATATTGTGCAACTTCTGTAGAAGTGTACCCTAAATGCAGCTAACTGTTTACTGTTACTGTAAACTATGTACATACATATTTTAAAAAAAACCAAAAGGAATCCTGCTTTATGGTAAAAAATGAATTTATTGAGAAATTCCAGAACTGCTCTGTCAGAGACACACTGAACTTAAGATCCATGACATGAGTAGACAAGCCCAAACACCCAGCCTTCCTTTCCCTACCCCATCACACCACCCCCCACGCTCCTCTCCCCTCGCAGGTCTCGCCATATCACTTGATCTCAGAGATGAAAAAGGGGCCTCTTTTTCCATATCACAAAATAAATACACTGGCTTTTGCGTATTTGAGATTCATCTAAAAGGTTTGTGTGAGTCTTTTATTATCAGACCTGGTCTCTTTGATCAAAGGAACAGTTACAATCAGATGAGGTTTGGAGAATCCAGAGGTCTACCATCGCGTGCCTGGCTGTCTCTCCTTAACACCGCTCCTCCTTGATTTCTGACTTCCAGATCTACGCTTCCTGACAGGAGATAAAGTACATTCCGAGCTTCCCCAGCGCACCAACAGACCGGTCCCTTCACTCTGCGCCATGACGGCCGATGTATTTATGTACGTGTAATTACCTGACCTGTTACACATGAAAGTAGCAAACCCGAGATTTATGTGCTTCGAAGGTCTGCAGGCTACCGTTTTGAAGCCACTGTGTTGTACCTGGCACTGGGCTCATGCTTGGAAAGGGGGGCCTGGTTCTTGGAAGAGCCTGGAGCTGGTATCAGCGCTGTGACCAGCCTGCTGACAGCATCTGGAGGATTAACCAATGCAGGGATAAATCTCCTGCTACATTCTAAAGGCCCGCTCCAACCAATCATAATGAATTATTTTATTCACAGAAACACACACATAAAATGGAAGCGGAGAGTGGTGATGTGTGAGTTCGCAAAATATTATGGAAAAAAAAATGTTGGATTATTTGGTCAGAAACTTTATGTACAGGACATCTGTAACACATATGAATTACATGCAAGGACACATGCGACGGTGCATGGGAAACACATTTACAACACGTGTGTAATATGTGCCTGTCAAGAATTTACAGTATGTCACACATCCCAATGGGCCAAAAACAGTCAGAATGGCAGGGCCTTTAACAAATTAACATAGACGTTTTGAATCCACCTCCTTGCATGTGTTCAGCATGTTTCCAAAGCAGGTCATTGCCAGTCCACTATTTAACCAGTGATGTGTGGATCAACCTTGGTTTTGATACTAGTGGGTTCTGAAAGAATTTAAAATTTATGATAAGTACTTTACAATATCCAGGTAGTACATTATTATTATATAAACATACAATAATGATGTAATAAAACTGCAACAGCAAAGCTTGATGCAGCATGAAGGTAAATGTTTTCTACAATATGATTTTTACAGAGTTTTCCCCTCCATACACTGGTATTCAGAGGTTTATTTTATGTTAACGAACAGATTCATTTTCGGTTTTTCCTGTGGCCCCCAAAATCTGCATCTTGTTTTTTGGCACATACTAAATGCTATATATGCTATATCTTCATTTTATCAATGACAAAAAGCACTTTTGCTTCACTTTAATATTCTAAAGTACTCATGTACAAAAACTCTTGTATTTAATATTCTTGTACAAAAAGTGCCCTGCAAGCTCAGCACTGCGGCATTCCCTTTGATTGTTTTTCTAGAGTTTTTTTTTTTTTTTTTACATAAAGTTTGGCTTTAATCTCTTCTCCTTAAATATGAAAAGGATCTATTCTTGTTGCGATAAACTGACAAAACAATCAAAGGGCCGGCAGGAGAGGAAGCAGCAGAGACGGGGCACGGGGAGGGGTGCGGGACACTGAGAGGGGCTCTCTGTGACCAGCCAGGCATCAGACGGAGGTCAGCGCACGAGCTCCTGCCTCATCCCGAAAAAAAAAAAGACGAAAGCTAATTTGGTTAAGTGCTGTGCAACTGGCAGGGTGAGATAGCTCCCTGTGTTCCACAACTTCAAAAAAAAAGCACAAAATGTTTGATTTAATTAACTTATCTGTCAGTTTTAATAAATGCAAAAGTTTATTGGGTTGATACAACCTCTTCCATGACTCTTTGAAGAAGAAGAGCCTTTTTTTCCCTCTTTCAGCAGAACAGCGGACAGTGACATGGTTAAGCAGCCGAAGGGCCAAAAGTCTACTCTGAAACCAAAACCAAACAACCCAATAAAAACATGACTAAGAGAAATCTGACAGCACGTTTTAATTATCCGGCAAAGATATTTAGCTTTTTGCTTGCAGAAAATGTTAGTATGGAAATAGCCTTACAAATGTGAAATAATAATAATAACACTTCAAACACTCCTGTTTCATGAATAACAAACAGCACTCATTTCCCTTCTGGAGTTAACGTAGATCTTTCACCTGATGCCGCAACAAATGGGAACAGATGCCGTCAGGACTTTTCTAAAGACGGTGGATTTTTTTTAAAGATTAGCCTGATATTAAGTTTCTGACCAATGTCAAAAGGCAGTGTTTTTGAGAACTTGACAAATGCAAATGTTTCATGTGAGCGATGAGGGAGAGGAAGGCGGTGAGAGGGGGGAAGAGAGAGAGGGGGAGAGAGAGAGAGAGAGAGAGAGATCTTTGATCTTTCTCCTGCACACTACTGTCTGCTGCAGGGGTGTGGGCGTGACCCCTGTTGTGAGTGTCTGGCTGCAGGTTATAGGCAGTGTGACTTTCAATCTGTACACCCACCAGGGTTCACCCCGGCCCCCCAACCCCTCCCTCACCCCCCTCCCTGGCTACCCCGCTCCCAGGCAGGGGGGACACTTTTAATATCCTTTCTCCAAGTGTCAGCCTGGTCACAAGAGAGCTGGAAGGCACTGGCAACCATATGAGGGGTTAAAGGTCAACCTACATTGACAGGATGGGGAAGGATATTGAGGAGAAAAATGTTCACAGAAAGTGTGTTTTTAAATAGGAGAGCAAAAGTAGCTATGACCAAACATGGCGTGATGGTGTAGTGTTCTATGGAACAGAGACATAGACGGGTATCTGTCTGTCCTTTACAGAAAATATAATGACTTATTATTATTATTATTTTTTTTACTTCTAACATTTGCTGTGGAGTTAATATGTGATTCATGTCTCTATGATGGGTCTTACATAAACATTGATTCAAAAGAAAGAAAGCACTATGAAAACCAAAGAAAATATCAAATAGCCTTCAAAGCTGAAATGGAATTAAATTGGGGTCTTGAAATATTTTGGTGGTCCTTCCCTGCATGAAGACAGAAAGATACACACACACACATGCAAATACACACATGCACACAAACACGCACACGCACGCACACTTCATCTTACTCTGTTCGGTCTTGCCGTGTTTTATTAGTTACATGTCATCCATCACAGAAAGGGAGCTTTGACCTTCTCAGATTCCTCCTGGTGATTAAATAGCAGAAACAGTGTTTCAGGGGAAGGCTAATAGACAGTTTCAGTACACACAGAGCGACCTTTTAGTGAGGTCAAGTTATTAACACTGGAAAAAAGTAGATGGCAATCGTCTGCTGCAGGACAGAACTTGCCAGGGAGCAGCCGGGCTGTTAATGGTGGCTATTAGTTTAGCTGGCCCTCAGTGAGCTGGGTATTAAAGGGGATATTTGCTAATTCCTCCAACTTTCAGCCAATTTAATTAAGAATACTGTCAAGGGGGGTAGCCACACTGGGGTGGAAAATGGGATTATAATTCTGTAAAAAAACCCATTATTTACTGCGCACAGAGGTTGATCTGTACAACTTTCCCACAGACACATACCAGTGTATGCAGCCAGCATCCTACCAAAAGCTGCAAGAAATCTTTGCTTTGATTGTTTAAATGAAACTTTAGTATAGAACTGATTTTAATACTATTAATATTAGTATAGAATCAATTTTAGGCATGCACATACCATTGTATTACCACTATATTACATGTTTATATTACACATGCCATTAATAACACATTCATATATATATATACACACATACACATATGACAGACTACTTTCAAAGATCGTTCAGTATTTTTTTTCATATCCAGAAATATAAATAAACGCACACCGTGACGCTGTAAAAACAACTGTCAGGCTCACAGCTCCCTAAATGCCTGCAGTTTTTTTTTTTAAAAAAGAACAAAAACATTCTGGAATGTAATGATAATTGAAGATGTCTGTTCTTTTGATTTAGCAGAAATGCCTCACGTTATGAAAAATGTCTTGCGATGAAGCAAAGGCAGCATGTCTGTGCGCATTTGCCCCACTCGTATGTGACTAATATTGCTTTTTAAAATGTGAATACAGACATTGTCTGGTCCGAGGAAAAAAAAAAATAAAACATGTCCTGGGAAATAATGTTGGCCTTGTAGTGACTGCAGACCCTTTTTCTATATGAGCTTTTATCTCATCTGCACATCAAGGAAGTCTGTGCTAGATTATTATTTCTGACCTCTGGGTCCGGTAGCCAGCAGAAAAAAGCTTTTAACCCCGCTACAAGTGACTTCCAGAAGCATGCGCACTGTGGTATAGAAGTCAAACATCACTCACTGCACAGACACAAACCGTTTTATTTCACACTGTAACCAAACATGTAGTACAAAGTGTTCTCCCTGTGCAAACTGTAAATAAAAGGATGTTTTATTAGGCATCAATTCCAGGAAATATGGATAAATGAAAAAATAAATTTCTGCGTGAAGAGAAATAAACTAGGTTCTAGGCTCTTTTTTGGTTTTGATTTTTTTTTTTTACAGTGTTTATGAATGGTCAGGTCACTAAAGTAAAATTGCACTTAGTAAAACTAGAATTATTTTTACAAGAACGGCCAAACCATGATGGGATTTACAAACAGAGCATATGAGGGTAAAGAATATCAAATATTACCTAGAGCCAGACTGCCTGTCCTCAAGCATGCGTGACACAGATGAACACTTTGTTCCTCTACACCACCTCTCAACTGCACACACACAACCAAATTCAGCAACTACACTGTCATCCATTTGTTTTTTTCTGCCCCCCCACCTTCTTCTGCTGTCGATGAAAGAATGTGTCCATTGTCTGGCTTCTTGTGAATGAGGGATGTAGTGTCTGAAATATTCTGAAAGTGGGTGCAGAGTTTCAGCGATTAGTGAGAAGGTACGGACTGCAGTGATTTGAAGCTCATCGGAGCGCAGTGATTTCAAATGCATCACAGCACAGTGATTTCAAAGGCATCACAGCACAGAGATTTCAAACACATCACAGCACAGTGATTTCAAAGGCATCACAGCGCAGAGATTTCAAACACATCACAGCACAGTGATTTGAAGCTCATCGGAGCACTGTGATTTCAAACACATCGGAGCGCAGTGATTTCAAACGCATCACAGCACAGTGATTTCAAAGGCATCACAGCGCAGAGATTTCAAACACATCACAGCACAGTGATTTGAAGCTCATCGGAGCACTTTGATTTCAAAGGCATCGGAGCGCAGTGATTTCAAACGCATCACAGCACAGTGATTTGAAGCTCATCGGAGCACTTTGATTTCAAAGGCATCGGAGCGCAGTGATTTCAAACGCATCACAGCACAGTGATTTCAAAGGCATCGGAGCGCAGTGATTTCAAACGCATCGGAGCGCAGTGATTTCAAACGCATCGGAGCGCAGTGATTTCAAACGCATCACAGCACAGGGATTTCAGACGGGTCCTCTTTGGACTTTTGGCCTCACTGGGCCGTCCGCCAGCGGATAACCTGTCTCTGTCCTCCCTCAAAACCTCGCATCACACCCAGGATTAAAAAAACAGAAGCAAATGTAATATATCAGTTATGAATGTCATGGTGGAGGAGGTGAACTCCTTTTCATTTGCCTGTTTTTGCGTCTTTTCTCCCAGTAATCATGGCAGTGGGTTTCTGCCCTACAGATTCTACTAGTGCTTTTCTGTCTATCCTGCTGCTGAACCACTTGCTAAGTCAGTGATACCCGACTTCCTCTCAGAAAACAGCCGATCAGAGGGAAAGAATATGGGTGGATATAATAGTGTATTTACTGTAAGCCTTGTCCCAGTGTGTGCTAGGACAAATGCATTTTAATGTGAATTTTTTCTTGTGAACCTGATACTCACCTTTAATGATAATCCTACAGTGCTATGCTTTTTATAAACACCCATGAGTGTCCTCGAGTGTACCTAAACCTGATAAAATTCAGACTCACGTCTCAAACAGACAGTTTTTTTTTTTTTTTTTTAAGGTTGTCATTTCTTTCCTCACAGGGTAATTTCCCAGAAATCCTGGCACACTCTGCCGTTGAAACCTTCTTTTTACATGAGCAGGAAGGAGAGCGTGTGAGTCGCAATTACTATGTGCATATATTTATTCATAATGGAAACACATTATAACAAGCAAAGAGGCCTGCCATAACATTTACAGTAAATACGAAAATACCAAAGCAGAAGCACTTTGGAAATATTTAACGGCCTCATTTGAGGGGGGTGGGGGATGGGGTGGGGGGTGAAACAGAGTTGTCTCTGTGTGGCACACAGTGCTGTCAGATGGTTCTCAAAGCCACACTCCGCCTCAGCATCAAACAGTCCCCCTGCCACCCTCCCCCACCGTGTGGAGCAAACGGGTGCCACACAATGCCGTCGATTCAGCCACGCCTTGCCATCCTCCTCAATGGGCTCCGCAGCAGAATCCCGTCTTTATTCACAACTTCAAAAAGCTGCCTGACTGTCCAATCTCGGGTAGCATCTTTTTTTTCTCGGGGTGGTCCTCTTTTGGAGTTTCCAGGAGGCCGATGAGTCGCCCCTTTGATGTGCGCCCTGAAAACGGCTCCCCTGAGCCAGAGCGTGAGTGTATGAGACATCTGAAAGGTGAGCTTCCCAACAGGAGCGTTTTGTGTTTTTCCCCCTTTTTTGGGCACCTCCACGGTACGGGAAAAAAAAGACACACTTTAGAAACCTTCAGCCATCTTTTACCTTGTAAATGAAAGCAGCTACACCGCTACATCAGGGTCTTCTTCACTCAGCAAGCATCCCGTAAACAGGACAGACAAGCTTCTCGTCGGTTTATCTGAGGCCTGTTATTCATGACTGTGTGCTAGATGAGCAAACACTGGTATGTAGCACAATTAGCACTTTACATGTTAAGTGCCTAATCTGAATTATGTGGTTGTATCATCTCTGTGGCGCTACATAGACATAAAAAAGAACTATTTATATTTCTGCCCAGAACAAAAAATTAAATAATAACAACCCTGACAGTAAAATACTCTACAATATTCACAGTATACAATAGTTGCAGATAATCTGTATACTACAGTTAGCAGTTCATAGGTGAAAATGGTAATCATATGTGAGCAGCAGATACCCACGCTAATACACATATAAAATCATATAAGCCGCTGAAGACTGAGAGAAGTAAAGAGCCCACAGGCTGAGCCCTCATAAGCTGGAGCAGGCTTTCCGCTGTATTTCTCCAGGATTCCTCCAGCCAGGGGTCTTTGAGGCCTTACTACACTGAAGGAATGATGGCTATTCATTTGACAAGTCATCCCAGCTGTCATACAGTATTTTGTATATTTTATACTCTTTGCTGGTGGACTGTACATTGGCAAACTGCAGGTACCAGATCTAACAGAGGACTCTTTTGGGTGATGAAAGATCTTCACTTGATAGATTTTAGAGGTGGACAGCCTGGCTCCAGAAAGTAAGAGTAATATCTATGCATTAATGCATTAATTCGCTCAACTCTTCAGTCAGGTAGGGGAGCGAATGAGTGAAATGAGCTGATTTAATTCATAGGAGGATCAGTGAGGTAGCGCTTCTGTTTTTGTGGGCCAGGGGTTTTCCACCTCAGGTTTAATATCTCATTCCCTTCCTCTCCTCATGCTACCCTTTTCCAAAAGCTCAAAGTGTGAGTACTTTCACATCCTCTCTCCTGACTTGGCTGCCGGTTTTAATGCTTGGCCCCCCATTGCAAGCAGCCAGTATCCACACTCACACAAAGCTATTCTCAATGATTTCCAGTGACCATAGGCCTCATTTACTCTGGGGACAGTGAGGACATGTCCCCACCACCTTTTAGTAGTGGCCCACTTCGTCCCCACCACTTTCCCCTCTAGTTAGTTGAACCCATCGTTGTCCCCAGCACTTCTCAAAACAAACTGACGCCCGTGCCAGTCACCATATCTGGCCTTACTTTCCAGGCTTGTTTCAGGCCTGTCTCCCGTTGGAGACCACTTGATGTCTCTCGGTTTAACTGCAATCTGTCCACATGAAGTATTACATGGCAGGACTTCCGCCATTCCTAATCCTTGGGTTTCAACACAGCATTTAAGGAGGAATGACTGGAAGGAAAGTATGTCTGACGCTAAAGCATTTTGACCCATCGGTTTTTTGTTGACAGGCAGTTCCTTAAAAGCTGGTTAAAGTACTTAAGCGGACGCACAGAAGAAATGATAGCTCTGGAAAATTCTCTTGGTATTTAAAAAAGTTTGGGTTGCTGGTTCTTCGGAGAGAAACTGTAAACTATAATGGAACAAATACATACCGCAGCACAGCCAATGGGCCGTTTGGTGATTTTCTGCAAAAATACTTAAAAAAAAATAAATAAACAAAAACCAGAGATTCACCCATATCCAAGGAACACACATGAGTAAACATATGCAGAGTGTCCTTGTTAAAAGCCTTTTAGAGTGCTGGTTTATGGGCCTGATGATATTTTTAATAGGCTTTTAGCCGCGTTATTGGGAGACATTCTTTGTGTATGTGTGTGTTTATCTTATCGTTCTGCGTCGGTGGCCCCAAGGTATTGACATGATGAGGGACTGGGGGGCAAAGGGGTGGATTGGGGGGGTGAGGGAGACGTTTTGGATGGGGGCGGGCGTTTCAGTATGAGGCGACGGACTCCTCACATTGTCCAGTGCAGCATGGGGAAACTTTTAGTCTCACCAATCAGGGGCTTGCCCTGGAGGAGCCCAGTTAAAGGAAACTGCTTCCTCTCTGCTTTAAAACTCCCCATTTACATTAATCTCTGTTTATTTTTCCTTCGCTCTTTAATTTGCTTAATGGACTTCAGCCGCAGGCGACCACCCCACCCCCCCTGCCCCCTCTCCACCACCCCCACACACCCCCGCCCCCACCCCCAACACCCCCAAAAAAAAACCCTGCACTCCAGTCCTGAGAGGAAAGTGAACTCTGCCATTCTGCCCCCTGGGGGGAGTCCTGATGTATTAAGCACTTTGCTGGATTATTTGGTCTGACTTTCATCTCAGTTCCCCAGCAGAGGCCTGCAGAGTGCGCTGGCCCTGTGTCTCCCGGTTCTGTTACTTCTTTAAAAAAAAAAAACAAAAGAAAGAAAGAAACACATGAGAGGAGTGTGGAGGTCCCTGTTCCTGCTTTCATAAGTATGCGTAGCTGGGCTCGGCCACGGTGCCCCCCTGCCCCCCACCCCCTCAGTTGTTAAGGACATGGTGTCACTCTTTGAGAGAGGGTCTCCGGGGTCAAGTTTACACAATGGCGGTTTGAAAGTGTGTATTCAGAAAGTGACAATCGACAGCCTGCAAGCTGGAGCCGGAGGAATGTCTATGGCCCTCTGTGATCCGTCACAAAACACGCCTTTCCTCACGACTCCAAAAGACACGCATCCCTTGGTGCACGGGTGGGGAACCATGCTCCCAGACAGCTGTAGGGCGCGCAGGTTTTTCTCCAACCCACCATGCAATTCACCTACGCAAAATCTCATCGGTATCAGTATTCGGAAAAGGTTTGTTAGAACTGAGTTGGCTCAAAAGCGTGCTCATCCCGATGTTCTCTAGGAGCAGAAGAGCAGTATTGGGTCTTTATCCCTGCCTTAGACAACATTTTTTTCATACCAGTTGAGAATATGCACACTGCAAAAATGAAACTTTTTGGAGTTCACATTAATCCTCTTATCTAACATGAAATACCAAGAGTATTTTTCCAAGTAGATTGGACACTTTGTTTTAGAAACCTTATTATGTTTAATTTCTTGCATATTGTATGTGTATTTTTTCCAGATGTATATTTTAAGTATGCCTACTATTGTAATGCAAAACTGCCTAAAACGTTACTATGGAGATAGTATTACAGTATTTCCTCTCAGTGCCATAAATATGATGAAGTTTCAGTTGATATCACGGAAAACATGGCATGAGGGTAAAAGTAAAAATGTCAGCTTATGATTTGTGTCTCTTTCTTTTGTCTGACCTGTCTGCTGTAGTCCCTGGGGAGGGTGAGGAGACATCAGTTGCCTTTTACTTTTATGGAAAAGCTGGTGTTTAGTTCCACTGGCATTTATGTATGTCATGTGCAATTCTATTTTTGGTTCTTTCCAGCATACTTTTTGCCACTGGATGGTGGTATGTTTTGCAGACGAATGGCATCAAGGTTTTTAAACATAAAAAGAGTCTAAGCTGAACATCAAAATGGTCAAGTGGCCCCAATGATTTGTGGGTAATTCTATACTGTGAAGCTCTCAGTCATTTGTTTTAGGTTGTGAACTTCGAAAATCCTGAACGTCTGTAGCTTTTAAAGGTTTTGTCACAAGAGGGATGCACACCAGAATTCCGGGATGTGACTGATGGCAAACTGACGGCAGTTGAAATGGCAAGTGAGGCCTTGAGGATGATCCAAAAACCTTCAGTAAAGAGGAGTTTCAAACACAGCTACGCTTATCTTCCTCCTTTGTTTTTCTTAAAAAGCATTCGACTCTGAGACATCCTATACAACGGCTATAACGTTAGAGGTCAACAGCTCATTCAGTGTGACCCACTATGGGTGGACCCAGCCGTCCGCTCTTGTGGAACAGTCCTGACTAGAGACCTCCACAAAGTCTTATTGGTCCAGGCGCGAAGGTTCTGGCAGTTGCCGGGAAACGGGTCTGACCCTCGGACAGCAGAGCCGCGCTGGGCCCGGCAGAGCGAAACCCTGGGGGACGTGGGGCTCATCAAAGGTTAGCAGGGCTCCCCGCCGGTCCCCGGATAAATAAGCCCCACGCATGTTCCTCAGTGCCAGCCTTGTTTCAATAAGGCCCTCTTATTGTACGCGCAGCGGGGGGCCGACTTTGAGCGCGCCCATTTATTCTGAGCTTCCTCCAGGATTACACATCTAAATATGTGGAACAAAGTGACCGTGGCAAAGAATTCCTGGCCACGCTGGATGAGGATCTCTGCTAACCTTTTCTTGAGAATCCATATTTAACTCTCCCTAACCCAATGTTTCTCATTTATATGACAATAGTATTTGCTTATTATTAGTATTTGTGTAGCATTAGCTTTCAAGTCAAAGTGTGACATCCCTTAATTCACATTTATAGCACTGTACATTTTTGTTTGCTATTACAAACCATAAAAGAGTCTAATGTTTTCAGTAGATACTGAAAACTGGTTATGAAATATCACTTTTTTCCTTTGTGGGGCTTGTGGATGTATTGTTTGTGCTAACACAGTTAATTTGCCATCGGATTTCAGTGGCATTACAAATGTACTCATCTGAGAATGTTATGACCCAGGATTGGTAATATCGTTCAGTTGATCAGCTGAAAGTGCTTACATTTTTTCACACTGTAAGTCAATCTGGATAAGAGCGTCTGATAAATGGAATACAGCATGTGTTCATATTCGGAGTGAAAGGTGTGAAATAAGCTTCATTTCAGTTCTCATCAATCTTCTGCACTCACCCTGAAGGTTGGTGGCAGCCCAGAAGAGGCTGAATGCCGAAGAAATGTAAAAACAGAAAGCACCCAGCTGGGACCCTGGACCCACAAACTCAAGGCCCATTAAGGCTCATGTCGCGCCCCTGGGATATCTGTGACCCACCGGTGGCTCTCTGTGGAATCAGTGTGCTCGGCTTGGAAACACTGCTACTGCTTTTCCTTACGGTTGCCCCCAGAGAAACCGCACGGTTTTGCCAGCTAAATGTCCTTATTGTGTGGTGTCGTGTCGAGTCAGGCCCGCCGTCCCCCTTCGGCGCTGGCCTGGAAACTGTGACAGCCCTATGTGCGTTACCCCCCACTGCTCTGCACTGGCGCTGACCAGCTCTGGTTCTACCTCATTTCTCGCATAAATCGAATGGGAAAAACAGTGGAAAATGGCTCCTGGGGGGAGTTTCGGAGTGGGGGGCAGGGGGGGTGGGAAGGGTGTCCCTGGAGAGAATATAGGGCCTAGATTAAACCAAACACACATAGGCCAGAATTCAATTCATATGCATTTCAACCGAAACAGACTTTTTTTTGATTGAATTTAAATTTTATTTTTATTCTTTTAATCATTCTAAAATAGAATATGCCATTGCCATGACAAATGCTAAAGTCCATTTTGAGTGACTGGCATATGCCCATAAGGAAGCTGAGCGTGTCTGATTTAATCTAGCACTGGTTGTCTGTGCTCTGGTTAGGTGGGAGTGCAGCCAGACATACTGAAGTCATGTGACACAGTGAGGGCTCTGTAAATGATAAATCCAAACACACAGTAGCCCCAAACTCACGGCTCTGTATTGTCACCTCCTCTCCAAAGGGGTGGCCGGTGCCTGGACAATACCCATATCAGCGCAGATAATGTTAAAAGGCTCACTGCCCTCCAGGCTCGCCGTTTGCTCCTATCTGAGGGCCTGTTTGGCAGATAACACACTGCTGACCACCGCGTCATCACCGCGTCACATCTCAGCCATGCTGTCTGCAGGCGGGGGAGCCGCCTGATTGGTCACAGCACTGCCCATGACTCCTCCCCTCTCAGTGTCCAGAGCCGAGCGCCTGGATGGTCAGGAGAGGGGGTGGGGGGGGGAATGGGGGCTGGCCCTAGCCCTGATGGGGGGCTGATGTGAGTGAAGCTTGTCATAATGACAGTAGGACACAACCTATGATCTGTCCCTTATCTGAAATCAGCCACTGAACTACAATTCTGTCTGTCCCAGCTGGAACACAGTCACCCCCACCACCACCACCACCACCATAACTCTTTTTTAAGAAACTGAAATGAAAAAGTGAGGCGGTTATCATGATATCCTATTGATTGCTAGCTTGATGGCTAAAACAGTATCAGCTTCTATCTGGAAAAATGAGAAAAATTTATTGCAAGTACCATGCCACATGTCTGGTTTGCAGACAGTAAAACCAGTAAATTTAAATTGTAATCTTTGGGTAAATCATTGTTTTTTTTTTTTTGCTTAGACAGCCTGTAATTCCTTTAATTTTAATTCCTTAATTTAAATCGTCTCAGAGACAATCTGTGTGCAATTTAATTACACAGACGTAATTAGAATCACATGGCTTTGAGGCTAGATGTCAGAAACTTCCGATATTGAAATGTTTTACTTTTGGTTATGCTTCAGATGACCTTTTGGTGAAAGAAAGCTAAATTGATGTCTTCATTATGATTTCACTATACAATAAAAAATACATATATTCAAAGCACAAAACAATAGACTCTAATAAATGCATTCATTCTTAATTAAACTTGCAAACATTAAATGAGAGTTCAATTCAGCTTTACTGCTCATGTGTTAGCTTGCCTTTGGTTGCTATCAAAGTTCTACTAATTTTCTTTGCGATAAAAATTACAAAGTGCTAATATTTTACATGTATCTCATATCCTGTGTTTTGAAGAAATATTCTGTGAGAAGGCTCTCTGTTTTTAAAAATATTAATAGAAATTCACATTTGCATTGAATGATTTGTGGAGTGCATATCAATCATTTGGTTTAAAATAAACTGCCAGTGCTGTTTTGCAAGCTGAGAAATTGTCCATAGCAGTATGTCATTCATCTTAAAAAAGGCTAACACAGAACATGAAAAGACTGACCTTGCACCGTGTATGATCCCTGCTTACCTTCATCTTTACGTTCAAAATGCCATATCCTTTTATTCCACAAGAGGACGGTATTTAGCAAACGTTGCAAAAGTCAATGTGGTGACATTGACATGAAGCTGTAATCTGCTTCCTGCACATGGTAACTTTATTTTTGCATTGAGACTAAACTGTCACATGTTTCTTTATATCCTTTAATCTGCTTGTTAAGAGGCCACCAAGAAATCACAATGTGCTTCTGTGGAAATAACTGCTAAAAAAACCCAGGGTAAGAGACTGTAAGAGCTGACAGAGCTAAGGTCATTATTAACAGTAATCAGCAGTGGAGAAATTGATGGTAAAGTTACTCAGAGAATCCAATCTGCTTTCAAAATCACTATCAATCAAATCTTTTTTGATTTGTTTTAACATCCATGTTTTACTGTATTGTCATACTTAATTTTGTGTTATGTAGGCTTTTGAACGTATTGGTGTACGCGTCTTTCTTGGCCAGGTCCTGCTGGAAAAAGAGATGACAATCTCAAGATTTTTCCCTTGAAAACTAAAGGGAAAATAAACTGATATAGCATGGAAAACATAATGGTTATAAACATATACTGATTACGTTTTAAATTCATTTGAATGTACTGGATTACAATGCTTCTCATTGCTGAGGGGTTAGGGAGTACATTAGCACCAGTGTGGCTACATGAATAGCTATTGTGCGCAACGGAATACTTATGGTGACGTGTAATCTCACTTCAAACAGTCTTTCTGCTCGGTCGATCATGCTTGGAGCCTTTACTGGTAACACCATTCATCCAGAGAAGTTGAAAAGTGTAATTGTTTTTGTTCCATATTGTATGCTGCGCCTCTGAAGTTGCCAGCAGTCAGGGAAGCGGCATTGTGAGCAGAGGGGAGTGCCGTTTTGGGTGGGGTGATTCTGTTGTAACCTTGAGCTAGGTACTTAACCTAAATTGCTTTGGTAGGAATCCAGCGGCCGAAACCGAAAGTGTGTAAAATGCGAGCGGTGTCGCTGCGCCTGGGTGAGGGCGGAGGCCTGTAGCTGGTAAATAATAGTAATGAGGGTGGCATGAGGCTACGCTGAGCAGGGTCCGGATTTCAGATCCACCCTGTCACCTCCGTGTTCCTCGGGCTCGGTCATCATCTCACACGTGACAGGAGAGGTGGCGCAGACCCCAGCACACACACACACACACACACACACACACACACACACACACACACACACACACACACTCACACCCACACACACACACACACACACACACACTCCCACACACACACACAGACACACAGACACACACACACACACACACACACACACACACACACACACACACACACACACACACACACACACACACACACACACACACTCCCTCACACACTAGGCCTCGTTTCCACTACAGCACAATGGAAGCACTTAGGAATGACACACGCCCTGGTGTTACATTTATTTATTTATTCAATTCTTGTGGGCTTTTTTTTGCATTTTACCTATTTATTTCATTCAGTCATTGATTGCAAGTCTCCTCAGTAGCTTTACCATGAACTGGTTGAACTTTGACCTTTGACCTTTGACCTGTGTCAGGACTTCATACGCAACAGGCTTCACCTCTGTGACAAACGCAGGCTCATCCCTCATGTCCTCACACCAGGGCCTGCTTGTTCCATGTGATTTAATGCCCTATAACAAACACCGGTCCAGTTTCCAATATAATTTTGAACCCTTAACTCTGAATACAGTACATGTCCTGAAATCCATTCAGTCTTTGTAGATGAAAGACAGCCTCTGATATTCAGCTAAGTAGCCCACAATCTGAAATGGGGGTCATGTACAATGTGACCTTATTCTCTAAAATGACAGCTGACACAGAACAACTGCTCCTAAAGACCGCAAAACAAGTGAAACGCTCACAGAAATCTGCAAGGAAGAGGAGACACAGCTGCTTCAGACCCTTTCAGATATGAAAAACGATCTTTCTGCATGAGTCCATGATTTATAATGGCAGCTTTCACAAAAGGTAAGCGTATTGGTTGAAATATGCTACCGAGGATTTGGCAAGAGGCCAAAACAAATACATTTTCTCTCTCTCTCTCTCATTGTATCAAAGTGACATCACTTAGGATAATCGGCCGGCGCTTTGATGTGGGAACACGCACTGGCTGTCGAGGCTCTGGGAATCCCAGTTGACCTTTTATCTGTGCGTCTCCCGGGATTCACTCATTGAGGACTGCAATAATGTGATTAACAATAATGAGCCCCTGAAAGAGAGACAGCAGCATCATCAAAGCACTGAACAGGAGGACTTTGAACTGCTCTGGCTGTAATCTGTGGGACCAGGACAGCAATGGAGTCAGTCACTCTTTCTTTCTCTCGTTCTGTCTATCTGTCTTTCTCTCCCTATTTTTTGACCTTTTTCCACTCTGTTTGTCCTTCTACGTTACTCCCTGCCCCCCCCCCCGTCTCTCCCTCTTTTTTCTCGCTCTCTCAATCTTTACTTGTCTCTGCACATCACACTCTCTCTCAGCCCTCTTCATTTCAAAATGGTATCAAGGATTTAGGCTGGCTTTGTTAGAACAACAGGAGATAAACACTATTTTCAAAGCATTATAGATAAAATGTATATTTCCTTCTTTCTCTTCTTTTTGGTCTCATTCTCTCCATTGACTCACTGAGTTTGAAAAGTTAATGAGTTTAACTATTTAGAAAGGTAAAGAGATAAGAAACAGTCAATTCTCTGATCAGGTAATAGCAGGGAATGGAAACTGTGTTGTTCACCACAGACGAGGGGCTTCACCCATTAACCATGACCACTGTCTGTCATGCACAACCTGTTCATTCAATGAGGAAAAACAGAAATAAAAAAAAAATATAAATTATTTGGTAGTAGGTATTTTTTTTTCTTAAGAAGAGGCTGGCCTTGTTTATGTATGTGTTTGTGTGTGTGTGTGTGTGTGTGTGTATGTGTATGAACTGTACTTTGACTGATTTCATGCACAAGTCTAGAATCATATTGGTCTTCCTACAGTCATGTTTGTTTAAACGTGTGTGTCAGAGACATGAGCGTTCATTGAATCGGAGCAGTAATTGAGCGG
Source organism: Albula goreensis (assembly GCA_022829145.1). Classification (NCBI taxonomy): domain Eukaryota; kingdom Metazoa; phylum Chordata; class Actinopteri; order Albuliformes; family Albulidae; genus Albula; species Albula goreensis. The sequence goes on along the minus strand of CM040753.1, from coordinate 6,684,479 downwards.
TTATATTTGTTTTCTGGACACAGTGCAAACACGCTTGGACACCATTAAAACAATCTGAGAAAATGTTAACGAAAACATGACGGGCCTCCTCAGGCTCCCACTCCACATGCCGAGTGTTTTCATTAATTGCTACAGACATGAGGAAGCGTTGAGTTCCCCTGCCAAAGAAAACGCCACCGCTGCTACAGCGAAACGTGAATTAGGCTTGAACGGGGCAGAGAGAGACGTAGGCCCCTGATTTCACCTCTCAATAGCGTGCATACACAGCTCAGAATTATTATTTTTTATCATTTTCTGAGGGGTGTGTGTGGGATGGGGTCCTTTCTATTGAATGAAAAGAGGCCTTTATGTTCGTCTGTAGCGTGCATGCACACACAAACCCAGACGACATCTGAAAGGTAAACACGAGATAGGAACGGTTCCGTTTCGCTTTCCTCCCGCAGAGATACGCATAAATACATACCCGCAACCCAGTTATGTCGCCGTCCATTACGCGCTACATCACGCGTCAGTTTGGATTTCAAATGTAGGACGAAAAAAAAGCACCGTGTTATGGTTTAGGAGCTAATCGAATAGCGAGGTCTGCTCGGTGACAGTCGGAGGAGAAATGAAGTCTGAGAGGAGGGCTATAATGAGTCTGGGTTTCCCCTGGTGTGCGGTGGAAGCACTTCGGCCGTCCCTGCCCAGACAATGTGGCTCAGCCTTCCTGCCGTAGAGGGCCTGCATCCTGTGACTGCGCGTGCCAAGGAAACCCTCAAATAGCAGCCAGCAAAGCGGCTTCCTCAGGGCCCGCAGACATGCCTCAACCTGGCTCTTTGTTTGTCAGCAAAAACACACACACACACACACTCACACTCACACACACACACATGCACACATATATATAATGAAAATCAGATAATGGCTTGGTTTCCTTGGAGACAGCTGTCAACTGTTTGGGTTTTTTTTTTTTTTATTTTAAACAGTGGGTTTTGTTTAAAGTAATGTGAGTTATTCAAGATTTCTGGCTTGGAGCTTTCCTGATTGCTCCACTCCACCAGTTAATGTACAGTAATGGAAGAAGAAAGGGGAGTAATTACATGTTCTACTACATCAGAGGACACAACATGGCTGTGGCCTGGTGGAGAGGGCCTTTATGCCATAGTATAGCACATACATTAGGCGGCCTATCCAGAATCAGTCCATTTTCTCAGCTTTTTGTATTTTTATTCTATATTGTCGTCCAGGTTAGCTTAACCTGACATGATATTCATGTCCCTCTTCAGTCTGATCTTGAGAGACTCATGCTAACGTTGATTTACAATGGCGAGGTTAGCGCCACTTGGCAGACTTTCAAGCTCTTTGATTATATCTCGCACAGCACAAACACAAGCGCAATATTTATCGAGACGTTTGCCCGGCACACATTCCTTCACCCCCCCCTCACGCCCCCTCCCCGTCTCTCTCTCTCTCTCTCTCTCTCTCTCTCTCTCTCTCCCCATCTCGCTCCCCGGTGACGGGCCTGGCTCAGATCCTTAGGGGAGACAAAGCCACCCGAGACCTGGGTAGAGATCTGTGACAGACAGAAACACTTTTATCTTTCCTGCAGCAGGGGAGATCGCTGTTACTGATGTCTGCATATTTACGGCACAAAAAAAGAAAAATCATCGAATATGTCTAATCCCATGGTGGCGCGTGACGGAGGTTGTAAGAGACAAAAAAAAAGTATACAAGTGTTTGGAGGAGTGCTGTCACGCTATGGTCAAATTGATTTTTCTTTGTGATACAAAGGGATTAGAGCAGAAAATCTCTCAAATTCTTCTGGGACTGAAACTCCTCTGTTGTGTCTGTAGACTCCTTGTTTCCTTGGATGGATGTCCAACCCAACGCCCTGGAAATTGCCCTCGTCGGTAACATAGCTGTACATCCGTCTGCATTACATATTTATTCTGAAATATAACATTTTTCTGTTTAATTTCACCGCTTGGCCCGGTGAACATACAATTGTGAACATGCTTTTTCCCATTTCCAGCAAAGAAAGCCATGTATTTGCAAGCACAAATCCATTTGTGTATGAATGTAATTATATTTTAGAATACATTAATTCCTTGTGCTGTTTTACATAATAACTGCATGCTAATTGGATTTGTGTTAAATGCTGACAGATTTGTTTAGATTTAATCTTGTGCTCAAGGGTTCTGATGTAGAGATAATTGAATACAGCGCTCCACACATTTTTTAGCATGTACCCATTAAACTGCAGCAGTGAGTGGAACTATTTGTACATGGAATGACAAATGAACTCCAATTTGAAATGTAAATATATGCTATTTTGGATGAAGGGGTCATCATTTGTCATAAATATTTATGTACTACATATTATGAATCACTATGTACTTTATAACATGAATCTCTATATTCTATGTATTATGGCTACATACAAAGGGTACCCTGCATGATTGTTCAAATGAAAAATATTTGAATGAAATTACATTAAATCTTTTGATAGCAATGCTACTTTAGCCAAATTCAGCCACAGTATTGTTCAGCAGAATGAGTGCATTTGAATGCACCTTTAGCCTCTTCAGATCCAGGAAAAGGTCTTTTAAACCACAGAATTTTGTCACCAGCAGTATCCTTAACAGTGAGCAAAACATTGTTTTGTCTTTCATTTATTCAAATTCAGGTTTTATTTTCTTCTTTTTCCCACAAATCAAATAATGTAAGCCCACATTTATTTCACACTGCACAATGGGGAAACAGATATGAAGCTATTTACTTAAATAACCGTTATTATGTATTATATAACAAGAAAAAAAAACATGCTGTTGAACATGTAGGGAATGTAGGGTTTTTCATAATTATGACATCCTGAAAGTCCAACTGTTCCAATTTAAAGAAGTGCTATGAATTCAACTGTAGTTGTTAATTTTGTAACTATGTCCTCTTGTTTATTTGAAGCAGGATTGGTATAAACAAATTATTACTGGCAGTTATTATACAGTTAAAATGTGCAATGCTTGCTCCTTCCAGAAGAGTGTTTTAAGCCTGAGCTCCTGTGGGCCAGGTGATGTAGGCAGGCCTCCTCTCTCGTCTGGTGTTCGAGCGTCTCACACACACCCCTGTTCATAAGCTGGAACAGATGCAGATTTGGGAACTGGGCTTCATGAGAACCTCACCCCTAACTGGATAAGAGGGAAATGGGAAGGTCGCATTACAGAGAATTCACTTATTGGACTGAGGAGAAGAATCATAGCTTTTTTCAGCCGGTGAAGACTAAGGAAAGTGTATGACTTGCATGCTGTTCAAAGCCTGTGTTGAAAGATGGCTATTTCCATACAATAACATGATACAAATCAAACCCCAGACCAATACTGGTTAGGACTTGGTGAAGAGAGCACTTGTAAATAAATTATAAGGCAAATCTATTGTGGAAAATGTTCATTTTTTATCCTTTTCTAAGGATTTCTTAACTATTTGACCAGATCATTAAAGTGGCTAATTGGAGTCTGTGGTAAGCACATGAAATAGCATTACCCTCTAATGAGGGTCAAGTATTCAAGTTCAGATGGAATTTTGCATCCTAGAGCTCATTTTTCACAGTTAACAATGAAAATAAAAAAATGAAGTAGATCACCACTGACCTTGTATTCAAATACCAGCTGCATAACCGGTGCCCAGGGGCTTTGCAGTATAAACCATGAAGAGAAGCTTTGGTTTGTGCAACTTAGAAAATGTCATTTTGACAATCATCAAAGTTATCTTTGTTGAATCTTGCTACAAGGCATGAACTTCCCAAATTCCCCAAACCAGGCTCTCCAAATCTATTTGTACATAAATCACTCACCATAAATCGTAAGCAATGTTTATGATTTACAGTGAAGGCTACGGTGAATCTATACAGTGAAGGCTGCGGCCATGATTCGGCGGTCTTCTGTCATGCCGATTGCTCTTGCCTTAAAATGGCGGTTTGAGTCTGAATGCAGTTGAGTTTTAGTAAGACTGAGTCCTACATGGCGGGACATGGGCCAAACACGGTGCATTAAACGGACAGCATTGCCAGGAGGCTGCTGAAGAAAACAGCCCTGTTAGAGACACAGTTGAAACCTTAGTCTGGCTGTCGCTGCTGCTCTGTAAATAAATGAATGATACTGAATGCATGTCGCCCTGCCATGTAATCACATTAAATACAGTACTCTGGTGATATGTAGACTCATGCACGGACACACACAGGCATTAAAACACTGTTGACTTTAACACACTTTTTTCCTTGATTAATTTAACATAGAAGCATGGGCTACGATGGAATATTAGTTAACATGTAATATGAAGGGTAATTACAATGCAATAATAATATGTATGAAGTGCCCTTAAAATAATATGAGGTGAATTATCCTGTTACTGTAGAATGCAGACAGATCAGGCTACCTCACTGAAAACTACATTCTCAGTCTCACTGAATCTATTCTCAGTCTCGTTATAATGAATTCCAGCACCGGAGCCAAACTATGTCTCTTGCCATTAGACGTTTCATTATTCCCAGGGAAAACAAAGCAAGACAGGAAATTAAGTAAATGCAGTGTGATTCTTTTAAATGACCACCTCAGATTGGACAATTGCTCCCAGTCTTTATGATGTCAGCCTTCTTTTCCTATCCCCTCTGAGGACGCTCTCTGAGGCAGGAAGAGGTTTCTGCCCATTAGTAATCCAGATAGTTGTGGTGGCAAAAATAAAACACTGCCGCGGTGCTATTTGTTGAGCTTGGTAGACCTTCCGAATCATGTGTTTATACGTTACTGCGCAGTCATTATTTTTCCCTCTCTGTTAAACTACTTCATTCCTCTTTTGTAAATAGGGTCCTTTGAGATGCCCCGTAATTTTGAAGAGAAGAACACCAGATTTTCTGTGTCATTGGTGCGGCTCAAAGCTGTAATTTGTTTAATGACAATGGAAAGCCGTGGGTCAAGAAACAAATGGTTTTCCTCTGCTTCTGGTCTCCAAATTAAATCGGAGGAGTATCAGGCCAGCAGTGGAAAGGAAGAGGCCCACTCCCCTGTATGTTTCTGAACAGCTCAGCCTGAGTCACAACTGTATGATAACTGGGTTCCTGCGTCACTCTCCCTGTGGTAAACTGGCCCTGGAATGTTCCAGTCATCCATTTGGAGGCTCCGTTTGGAGGTGCGGTTGATTAAAAACCTGTCCACTGAAGTGGTGTTCTCCTAAACAGGGAGAGGGAGATAGGAAAGCTAGATTGCTTAACCTACTGTTATTGGTGCCTCATGTGTAAAACTGTAAAAAAAAAAAAAATAAATAAAAAACATTTTAAAGAAAAAGAAGTTCCATGATAATAACTTGATGCTAATATTTTTTGAGCAAGTATTGGAGTCAATGCCTTCTCAAATATCAAACATATTTTATTTAAATATTTTATGATTTTTCAGTTTAGAAGTTGGGCAAAATTATTCAATTTACTATGAATGTTTTAACGTATTAATATGAAATGTAGATGTAATGACACCTACATTTCACACGTATCTTAAACTCTTTGGCATGGTCATGTTTGTGAATTTATTTCATGCTTAAAAATTACGCATTAACAGTTCAAAGTAATAGCTAAACTGAACTAAACAGGAAGAAGCAGCACTGTTCAAAATGCAGTCTCATGAGTGCAGCGGATATGTGAACCTCTTCCTTTCTGGCGGGACCGACCCGGCTCTAATCAGAAATTGATTTGGGGGGCCCCCCCCACCGCCTTGTGGGACATTTCAAGCACTCTTAGGGACCCTCTGGTGGTCACGGGGGCCCTAAGCAGGCGTTTAGTTCGCTTATGCCTGGGGCCGGCCCTGCTTTCTGCTCCCCTCCATCCAGCACTGCTCTGCTGAATGATTCTCCTCCACCCTGCATCAGACGCTGTCATTAGAAAATTCAAAATATGATTCCGCCACCAACTCACAAATTCATAGCGTAGGTGGTTCAGATTCTAGTAAATCCTAAAACTATTCATTCAAGTGCCGCGGAAAGCAAAGCTTGGCACCGTATGTCTTAAATATAAGATGTTTTCCTTAAGTTCATTACACATTTTTTGACATGTCCAAGAACAACAACAACAAAAAAAAAAGTTGAATGTGTGCTTTTTAACATTCCAGCTCCATATGGCCGATAGTTCAGAAAGAGATGCATTATCAGGTATATAATCACAGGCTCGGAGGAAACGCGCGCATGGTCATTTTCAGAAAAGGTCTCCTGTGGAAATTGCACAGCACAGCTCTGTCCCGGTATGTGCCTACACCAGTGCTTATTATACTGTTTAGAGCTGCATTTTCCTGGCTCTCACAACAAGAAGGCCTAGTCTTAATCTCAGAATTAAAGTTTATTCAATCCGATCCAGAGCAGCATCGGCTTGCTTTTCTTGGACCGGGCCAAAGCAGTTAAATAATTTCATTTAATGGCCTTCGGTTGAGTTGGGGAAACATTTCTGAAAACTCACAGCACAGCCGTGCAAGATGTATCACCCCATGTGTAGCCCTGGCATAAAACAGAGTCAGGATTTATTACAGAATATTGTGCACCCTCTTCGCCCCCGGATTCCCCCCCAAAGAGAAATAATCTTCATCTTTACCCCTTCTATTCATGGTGAAGTAAATGACTGCAGTTCGCCTTGCATTCCTGAAAAGTTAGGTTTCTTTGGCTTAGGAGAGCTCTTGGTCGGCCCATGCTCACGTTACTTGCCGGGCACAGATGTTTCGAGTCCGAAAGAGCTCAGCAAATGAACAAACCATATGTGCTTCGGCCTCACAAGAGAAACCGTTGCCTCCTTGTTCCCATTGACAGAACACGCATCATGCTGGAGCTGAGGAAAAAACCAGGGGCCATGATGCAGGCATTTCCAGGCCCTTAGACCCTCTCTGTCTTCATTACCTACGCTCCCCTTCTGGGCCAAGGGCTGGTAAAGGAGGGCCCATTAAAAAGCCTCTGGCCCCAGGCCAAGGGCCCCGACACAAGGCCAGGATAAAGGCAAACAATAACTGTCAAGTTTCCTCTTGGTGGGCTTAATTCTGTTTACCCACATGTCAAATTAACGCCCGGGCTCGCCGAGCAGCTCTGAGGAATGAACATGGTTCAGTTTTACATCAGGCTGCCTGGGAAACTGAATGTAGAGAAATACTGCTGAGCTTAAATGAACAGATTTAGCTTTAATTTAATGCTGAATAACATTATTTTGCTTAATATTATGAGTATTATGAAATATAGATGTCATAAAATGCATCTGTAGAATCTTTATGTTAATCATAATGACTCTACAGATGCTTTATAATGATAAATATCATATACTAATACTAATCAAATGAAAACTATTACTTTGCAATAGTTTCCAATAAGCAAGAAGTCTTAAGCAAGAAAAACATAGATCTGTTATAAAAATGACATAAGACCTTTATAAGCACTGTATAAGCATTCGTATGCTTCTACTTATACGAGCTAATATAGGCTGTGATAGTGCGTGTGATCATTCCAAGCATTGCTCTATCGTTACAAAAAATCAGCCCGTGATTTGTGAATATATACTGTGGCACATAAAATATACATGTTACAGTATCATTATGAACTATGCATTGATATGACAGTTTAAGAATGTCTGAGGGTGAGAACAGACATGTTGTTTTAATCATCCATTCTGATTGTGCAGGATGAACACAAGTCTATGTATACAGATTATGTTCATTTGTATCAGTTTTTGTGCATACTTACACACTGTATAAAGTAGGATACTGTATGAAGTCAGGGAAAATTACCTTGTAAAAACAGCTTCTGTCAACAACTAGTAATCCAAAAGCAGTGGGGCATGACAGTCCAGTGGATGTACCTTTGTAAAAATGTATGCAGGTTTGTACTTAACATTTAGTATGTCTACGTATTGCATTGAGTAGATCGCTTTCCAGAAAGACATTCATGTCAGCTGCCCCGCGGGGATTTGGATGTGTTCTTATCTTTCAAGTCTGTCTCTCTTAGCGAAAAGCACCTCTGGTTCTTGGTCACTCTCCGGGTGAAGTGGCTGTCAGCTGAGTGGATCAGGGCCCACACAGGGGTGATAGAGGCAGGCCAAAGCAGGGTCCTGATAAATTTAGGGGTGAAAGCCAGCTGGTCAGGGCTGGGGGTTATCTCCTGCGTTTTTTCCAGAACCTCCCATCACATTTATCAGCCCCTCTCATACTCCGTCTCTGCACCCCTGAAACAGCCAGATGAGGCCTCATGTACCTAAAAATCTCCCCATCACTCGATTACCAGGGCCGGGAGGAGGAACATCGACAGTGCCTGTTCCAGCTGTCCGGTCCCCAGGAGCGGCCATTTTGGATCCAAGCCCTTCACCCATAACACAGCGATCACAGAGTGATCTCTATGCACAGGCCTGACTCTCACCCACAGAGGGCATGTTCTGAGCTGTTTGTGCTGGCATGCAATCAGAAGGGAAGGACAGGATCTAAAGGTGGCCTCTAAATCATGCAGGTTCAAACAAAGTTCAAAAAAATATACAACAGATAGATTCGGAAGTATAATTATGTTATATTTTTGTGGTAAACTCCTGTGTTACATTTCAATATTATTTATGGAGTTATGCGTCCTCTTGGTAAGTGCCTTCACAAATTGAATCACTCAAGAGACACAGTTTATAATATTTTGAATCTGAGTATCATGGTGTGAGAAAGAGACAGAGAGAGAGAGAGAGAGAGAGAGAGAGAGACTGTGTGTGTGTGTGTGTGTGTGTGTGTGTGTGTGTGTGTGTGTGTGTGTGTGTGTGTGTGTGTGTGTGTGTGTGTGTGTGTGTGTGTGTGTGTGTGTGTGTATGTGTGTGTTGGAGTGGGGATCAGTGCATATTCTGTATGTGTGTGTGGGCATGTGTTTGTGTGGGTGGGTTTGTGAGAGTGCTAGTCTGTCTGTGTGGGTTTGTGAAGTCTGAGTGTGAAATGAAAGACAACCTTAGCACTGGTGTGGACTAAAATACTGCAGCAGAATATGTCTCTCTCTCTAGCTAAATAAACATCATGTGTAAGTGGGTAAAACAAAGAAGGGGAAATTCATGCATAAAACAAGAACATATTCTCAGCGGACGCAAAGGAAAAAAAAATACATGAAAAAAAGTCAGACAATAGAAGCGTCTCAGCACCCGAGGACTGAACAACACACAGCCTGTAATTCTCCGCATTCTGGAAGGAGCTTCCAAGCCAGACTGACGTCGCTTTGGCCGGGAGAGAGACGCCTAATGGGTAGTGTTTACCACCACAGACTTCCTTCATCAGTATATAGCTCTATAAGTAGAAAACGTAAGCAGATACGTGGTAATTTCAGTCTCCGGGGGGAGAGGAGAGAGGAGCGGAGTCCGTGCTGGGCCGAGGCTGGGCCCGGCGGACGGGTTTTTTTGGCCCCGGCTGCTTCAGGTTCCATGAAAATTCCCCCAGAGGGGACGCCAGTCTCCACAGCACGGCCTCCCTCGCCACCGCGGTCGGGTCCCATATGCTCTGAATGAAGACACCACGACAGGAAATTCCTGGGAACCATTAGCGCAGCCGTTATTAGTCTCTGTAGGAAAGCACTAATTACACACAGTAGCTGTGAGAGAGAAGCGCCCAATCAATTTGTCCAAATGGGAAAATTGCCACCGTGTCACTCTCCTGGCTCGACGCTGGTGAGCAGTCACGATCTGAGTGAAGGATGATATTTAGGTCATGCCTCTGATGGCTCTTTGTTCCCTTCTGGCCTTATGCTGAGACCACGATCAAACAAACCCATCATAAGACAAACTGTCTCAGGCTTAGGGACCTTAGTGGTGGTCAGAGCAGATCCATTATATCGCCACCTGCAGGCCCTGCTTGGCATTGCAGGTGGCTCCCAGCCCATTTCTGTTTAGGCTATAGAAACCTCAAACTATGGGAGTCGAGTGTGGGTGACAACAACCTGAATACTGAATGCTGATTAAAATGAATAAAGCAGGGAACGCAATTCCAAATTAATACTGAATGGAACTGTTATACGGGACTGCCCCAAGAAAAATGGAACATTTTGTCACCCTTCCCAGATACTTCAGTCATTCTGGGGTGGCATTGGCTTTTGGAAAATCACAGGGAAGCCACACTAGGTCAACCAACGTCTGGTCAAGGACTCCCTCAAAAGTGCAGACTCAGACTGACTTAAGCACCTCTCATCTTTGGGAATTATGTTTTTTTTTTTTTCCTTCAGACTCGATCTGGTCTTCCACAATTTTAACCATGCTTGCTCTGACTGGCGCTTGAATACCAAAGCATGTATGTGTCTTGTTCGAGTTTAGTCTAGGTCATTAGACGACTATAAATGGGCACCACTGTGGAGGCAAACGTACGCAGTACTACATGCTCAGTGTTCCATGCGTAGATGCCAGTCAAGCAGGGACTTTACAGGAGCATTAGCATTTTAAGCATTGAGTAGCGGCCATTTTCCAGACCGGCTTTTATACACTGTCCATTCATACAGCTGGGTATTTGTGACTTGGGAAATAAGCCTAGTTCTCTACCCATTTTACCACACCGCTGGCCCTGATGTGAGAGATTCCCACAACCTGAAAGAAAACATAAATGTGAGTTAGTGTCATCTGCTCAGGTCTCTTACCGTTCACGTATTGAAGGGTTAACAGGAGCTGCGTCTGCCATCCCTCCCGTGACACGTGACTCATCGGCCAGCACACGCTCAACGGCAGAAGAGACGCTCCTTCCTCAGAGACATCCCATAATCATTGATAGCAATCGGCCGTCTGTGCCCCAGTTTGTTGGTCTGGGTGTGAGCGCATCTGGACCACTGCCCGACCATTCGCAGCTCAGCACTTCCATGCTCTGTGCTTCGTATCCACAAGGGATTTGGACCCAGCGAAACCCCAGTTCACCATGGTTTTATTTCCTTCCTTCCAGTCCGCAGTGAGGTGAGGGTACATTTTTAGGCCCACAGTGCATGCCTTTGTACGCTATCACTTGTCCAGAACTAATGGCCTCCATGCTTAAGTATTAGCTGCCTACGCCCCACCAATGATGTTTCCGTTTGCGCGTCTCGATGGAAAATCAGCACACGCTGAGTCATACGATAGGCTAATTTAGCAAGCAGGAACAAAGACCCACCATGTCCTCTGCTCAGCTTCATGACGATCGCATGTTTCTTAATTAGATCTTAGCAGCGCATTTTTACCCATAATTTCTGTGATGACAATGATTGTCACTATAGCAATACCCTTCAACATCCCTTAGCATGGTCCTTCATGCAGATTATGAGCGTTTTTAGTATTAGGGATGGAGAACCATTCCCTGAGCAGTATGAACCGTTCAAGGGACATGTATTTCAGGTCCAATGTGTGAGTTTAGGTATGTCGACCTGTTTTTTTTTTCAAGACTCATTTTCTTGAAGAGGAAACTTGAATAGCTCAAACAGTTATGCATTTGGATGCTGTTTCCAATGCTGAAAAAAAATGTAGGACAATCCATGATGACCGAAACATATTCTTTTTATTTGTCATCATTACTTTCTGCTTTCAAAATCAGAATAAATTGAAATAGATTTATAATGAATGGTTATACTTCAATACACAGGAAAAAAAAAGACTGCATTTGTTTCTCTTTCAAATAACACATCATTGAATTTCAACAAAGCTGCCATTTTTTTTTGCCATGGCACAGCTTATAAAAGCTTCGGAGGGCAGACTCTCGGAGGCCTGAAATATGGCATTAAATTGCATTATGTTCCTGACAACCGCAGGGTACGGGGGACCGAATTCCCCCAGGCAGCTGAAGGCCGGGCAGAAATGATCCTTTGTCTCCGTTTGTTGCCGTCACACGGACGGTTATGCGATTAATAGGATCAATGTGTCAGCAGGAAGCAGAAAGCATGCTTTGGCTCCAGACGTTCAGACACAGGCACTTGGCAAGAAGGATGATTTCATTCAGTAAGAAAAAAAAAAAATATATATGTATATATTTATTTACAAATATAAATAAATATCAGGCTGGCAGATCAGCCCAGTTCTACACAAGGAAAAGTTTAAGAAAAAATGAGTTTTATGAACTGTAGATGCTATCAGTGCGTCTTATTTAGTCTATTGTTAAATGCGTATTTGTTCATATGCGTGCATGTGTTTGCTCATGTTTTTATGCGTGAAAGAGTGTGTGTGGAAGCTGGCATCCATGTATGTGGGAGAGTGTGAGTTTGTGTGTGTGTGTGTGTGTGTATGTACGTATGTGTGTGTATTTTACTTAGCGGCATGGTAATGAATATTTTTTTCCTCTCTCAAGTGTATAATTTTCTCTCTTTTTTTTCCTGGGAACTTTTCGCCCATGAATTGACAAAAGCCTTCCTATTCCCAAGATTGTATAATGGCCTTTTCTGAGACAAAGTGTTTACTTCACTGACACTGCTTTGAGTTTCATTCTGACCTCTCGGCAGCTACACCAGTGTTTATAAAGGGAAGTGAGGAGGCTGTACAGACCGTGCAGCTCCTGCAAACTGATTTGTGGCAAAGCCGTGACAGGGAAATTGTTATTCCTAATGTGTGTAGTTTAGAACACTTTTGGTTCTGGGCATTTGGCAAAAATTATGAGTTTTTTTGGGATTCTGAATTTGTGGGTTTTTTTTTTTTTTTTTGCTCTGTTAATAAACACAGACGGCAACATTAGCACTGTCAGCACACATGAGTCCATTGGGCTAATAAGCGCAGTGGAGTATATCTTGCTTTTGAATGGACAGAGTCTTGTTATTTCAAGGCTGTGTTTACAGACAGGAACAAACTAAATAAATAAATAAAAACAACATCAGAAAGCAATAAACCGGAACACGGTTTTGAGGATTTAAGCGGTGTTATTTTATCTTAAAGTAAAATAATGGTTCACAGAGGGCCGTTTTTCAGCCTCTTTGCCAGGCAGCGTGTAAAACTGAGGAGGTGGGAGGGAAGCTGTGATCTGACTTCAGAGAGCTGCTCATGTCCTTCATTTAAAAGTGGTTTCCGAAAACCCCACATTTTTACTTAAGAGCAATCCAGCACTGTGTGTGAAATACAAACTGCAGCAGACCTTTGTCTTACATGCTGGTCTGTAATGGGGCCATTAAATTTAATTATTTTTCCACTGATTTGTCTGAAAATGTTTAATCCAGCAAATGGATGACTGTCTTCAAAAGGAAAAGGATAAGGAGTACCATATAATTGTTTATATAGAGACTTGTTTTTTAAAAAAAAAAACCTTCGTTGTACCTGAGCTTTTTGTTATTTTTATCCAGATGTGCAGCTGTTTCCCGCTGTGATGTCATAACTTTATTAGCCTACTCACTGTATACTAAATGACAGGATAACAGATCATGAGCAAAAGTGACAAGTCTCTCCATTGTTGTGTATCAGCATGGATTGAACCTTCCCCCAGAGAAGCCTCCTTGTTTCTCAAATTCTCTGAGGCAAAAAACCACAATAGTTAACCATCGCCCACCCCCATGGAAGCAGTGCCGTCCTTTAAAAGTCTTAAAATGACTGCTACCTTTCCACTCGCCGCTTTCTCAGATTCTCCGATTACAGAAACGCAGCAGAAGTGCCAATGTGACCTTATTGTCCATCTTCCAGCTGAGATTTCTCCATGGGGTTGGAAAACCCTGGCTTCAGATAGCAGAAGCGATGCCATCGTATCTGTTCCACCCATGCACTGAACCAGCTGATCTAACTAATTGCCTCTCCTACCTGGCTGAAGAGTTGTGCTAAGTTAAATCAGCTGGTTTAGTGCATGGGTGGAACAAAAACATGGCAGAACTCGTGCAGTCTGAAGCCAGGGGTTTTCACCTCTGGACTTCTCACATTTGCGATGGGTGTTATTTTTGGCACGCACCGGTTTCAGGAATCGAGATTCCCTCAGCTCTGCCCAATGAACCCAAGCTCGGTTCAGCCAGGATCTGTTATGGTTCCACTTCACCGCTGAGACAGGCTACAGTCGGGCCCGCGCTGTCCTCTCCCTCTCTCTGTGAAAGGCACACCTTTTGTCCAATAATTGAGCATCTAACAATAAACATGTTATTATCTGAATTTCTCTCAGGCGTATAGCCATCCCTGATAATTGACCCTAACCGATTGAGGGGGTATTTCCCCCCCATTCTCACAAAGGCACCTGTCACTCAGGGTCAGCACTTATCAAATTAAACACGGCAGGCAAAATGTGATTCTTTGTCATCTCTCACAATGTGTGGGAAAAGAGAAGAGGAGAAATATAAGCCTATTCAGGACCCTCAATGTGAATGAAAAGGCCTGGGGAAGGGGGGGGGGGGGCATACCCCCAAAATCAATTTTGGCCACTGACTGTGTACGATTACAGCATTTACCTGTGACACTTTGCATGCCCCTCACCTGTGTCTCTCACCCTGGTTCCATGGAGCACGTCCCCTTCACTCTGAACCCCTGGGACACTAGCACCTGCTTGTAAATAATTTTGTTATGTGTGTATAGTATCTGGAAGTACAGCACTCTTTGAGTAATGTTAGTACATATTGTTTGTGTGAATGCAGTATTCCTTGAATAATATCAGTATAACTTTGTTTTTTTTTGTTTTATTGATTGTGTGTGTGTGTGTGTGTGTGTGTGTGTGTGTGTGTGTGTGTGTGTGTGTGTGTGTGTGTGTGTGTGTGTAGATGGATGAATTTGGAAGTACAGTAGTCATTTAATAATAAGCCTATCCAGTATATCCATTCTCCTCTTTGTTCTACACTCTGCGTGCATTTGGGTGTTTGCGTATCTTCGTGTGTCTGTGTGTGTGTGTGTGTGTGTGTGTGTGTGTGTGTGTGTGTGTGTGCATGGTCATGTATCATGGGTAAGATAAATGCTTACCTCTGACACATCATGTCTACAGTCATAATTATCAGAATATGGACCTGAAAATATGTCACTGTGTAATCAATGTGCTGTTCCCATAAGGCACCGGGGCTCTTTCAAAGCCCTACATAATAAGAGGGCCTGTTACCTGTCACTACAGTAGCCGTGTCATTAATGGGAAGGGTGTAAAAGCTAACGTACTGGGAAATATTTCACTCCTGCCACTGTTTCCTGGCCTATTCATAGAGCGCTGGGAACACCTGAGCTGCTCAACACAAACCCATTTCACAAACTATTCATGAAATCCGGTCCCGGCCTCTTCGGAAAATGTCAGACTGGCAGGAGATGAAGGGCAGGGAGGCCGAACGAGGAAGCGGCAAGTTTCCGAGGTTTTTCAGCCACCATATTTGTCCAACATTTCAACTCACTCAGAACAAGTTCAGGTAAAGTTCACGAAACGGCATGCCTCCTTCTACTGTACGTTTCCAACAAAACCTTGCTTTATGTCCCATATACAGTATGAGAGTGTATAGTGCACAGACCAAATTAAAA
Source organism: Albula goreensis (assembly GCA_022829145.1). Taxonomy (NCBI): domain Eukaryota; kingdom Metazoa; phylum Chordata; class Actinopteri; order Albuliformes; family Albulidae; genus Albula; species Albula goreensis. Next base: position 6,669,100 of record CM040753.1, on the reverse strand, counting down.
TATGTATGTGTGTGTGTGTGTGTGTGTGTGTGTGTGTGTGTGTGTGTGTGTGTGTGTGTGTGTGTGTGTGTGTGTGTGTGTGTGTGTGTGTTTGTGCGTACGTGTATGGAAGGAAAAGTGTTAAAGTTATCTGCCATCATGGATTAGGAAGTGGCACAAAAATACTAGGTTTGTATTTACTTTTTAATTTCTTCCAATTATTACACCAGAACAGGTCCTGTGGTAAGACACTGTACATCACAGCACTGACTCAGAATTTATGAGAACAGAAAAAAGATAGAAACCACCATCATTGAATGGATCCTTCTGTTTTGAATTTTAGTGTATTCATCTCATTTCTGATCATCATAACCCATACACACACCCATTCACAAGTAAACTTTAAAAACAACCATTTATCCCACGTTGCAGCTTTCACACTGAGACTATGTAGGGCGAGACTCAATCAATTGCTGGTGATCTCTTGAAGGGCATATGTGATTCAATCAAAATGGACTGTATTCTCTTGAAAGGCATATGCTATTCCTCTTTCAAATTAACATTGCATACCCTAAAAAACATTCCTTCTTGTTTCCAAAAAATATAACTTACTCAAAAAAAAAAACATTTTAAGATGTTAACTCTGTTTTGATGAACTGCGAATGCCTGTAAAGAGACGAAGTGTGGTTGACTGAATTTGGCCCTTAGTGTTTGTATGCAACTTCACACAAAGTTCCCCCCTTTAAATCCAACACTTTCCTTTTTGTGCTTTCTCAAATCCTGAAGCTGTCTACGTTTGTTTTCATAGCCTAATTTACATATTTTGTAATGCCGTAAAATGTCTTTGAGGACAGGAAATTACATTTCAGGGGAGTCGTGTTATTTTATGAAAATGTGTGACTCATCGGCAGCTCAAACAACACGTGGCTGTGGTGGTGAGAATGACGTAAGATTTATGCCCTGTCTAATGCTTTCTGTGTGTATGTGTGTGTGTGTGTGCACATCACATTTGTGTGTGTGTGTATGTGTGTGTGTGTGAGAGTGTATGAGTGCACATTTGTGTCTGTGTGTGTGTGTGTGTGTGTGTGTGTGTGAGTGCACATTTGTGTGTGTGTGTGTGTGTGTGTGAGTGCACATTTTTGTGTGTGTGTGTGTGCATGTAAGTCTGTGTGCGTGTATGTGTGTATGTGCGCGCGAACAAGCGTGTGGCAAATTTTTATGCTCAGACTTGAATATCCCTATAAAGTTGTCCCGCATGAAATAAATGTCAGCCAAATTACCGAATTATACTGAAACTGCAATAACACGGCAGTTAATTCAGCGAGAAAGGGCTTTTACTGGCTCCATTCTTTCATCAGCTCCTCAGGGCTTACTTTTGGGGGAGGCTGGAGAAGAAGAAAAAAGATGCTTATAAAGGAAATATGGGCTGCTCTGTGCGTCGTGTGCGGTAGGGGTTCCGGGACTGAGGACAGCGCACTGCGGCGGGTTCCACAATGGTGCACGGGCTGCCAGTGCGTTTCCACGGTGAGAGTTTTCCAGACCAGCGAACACAATATGTTAGCGCTGTGGAGGGAAAGAGGAGGAAGTGGGACGGTTTGGCTGCATGCTGCCTTGCTCTTGATGGGAATGGGAATGGGAATGGGGGTAGGGGGGTGGAGTGGGCACTCTGTTTAACTGGAGAGATCCCAGCAGCACTCACGGGACAGAAGGGCTTGGACATGACCTGACACTCAGCAGATCACTTTTTTTTTTTTTTTTTTTTTGTCATTCGCACACTTCGACCCAGTCCTAGTTAAACATATTTTAATTATATAGACCAGGTGTTCCCAACCTCAGCCCTACAGTACCCAAATGTCTGCCTGTTTTTTCCTCCGACAAAAACTGTAATTCCTGAGTTATAGTTTGCTATTTTCAATTAAACACTTTTAATGGAGAACATAATGCCACACTGTGTCATTAAACTAGGTCTATGGTACATGGAATTCAAATTCTACATTCATTTGACTTTTACTCAGCTAAATGAGTTCTAATGATAACTAATGTTTCTGCAATTTGCTGTGGTACAGACCTGGAGATAACAGCAGTGAAGTCCTGAATGCAATTTTCTTCCTTGGCATGTGCCAACATTCAGATTTTTTTTGCATTTGCAATTGTACAGCTACATGCATTCACGGGTACTGCTGACATTATAACACATAAATGTATAGCTCTAAATTTTATTGTAGGCACTGGCTCATTTCTACACTTCCAAGTGTTCTCCTGGGGATCTCTTGGGATCCGTTTCGAACCATGAAATGTTTTGATTGAAGAGTAAAAAATAGCTATGGGGAAAGCTTGTTACTTACGCTTAAACAGTCCTTGTTTATAATTAATATCGGACAATATTTCACAGGAGCACCACACCAACATACAAACATACAGATTCAGTTCACTGAAGCCACCATAATTCTGAGGCAGCTGTTGTCTGTAGTTTGGCCAATGAAAATGTACAATATATGATATACAGCACTGTAATACACTTAACGTTCATTTTATGATTTTTTTTCTTTTTTAATTAACCACTAAATGGTTAAAATTGATCTTTCCAGCACATTAAAGCCCTGCTTGACAGCACTTGGTTTTAAGCTAACTGGCCCATCTCGCCCAAACTGTTATTAATGTTGTTTTAATTATGACATCATAATGTGAACCTGTTCTATGGAAGCCTGGCACAGCCCATTCATTTGTCTGGGGATAAAGCTGCCCCGGGGTGCTCTGTATTTATACACATTCCACATTGCTAGTCTCCATGACTGATGTTCCACTCATATTCCATATATCACAATCATATTCCATTACATTCTGTGGATGAGGGGAGTTGGGGGTGGGGACTTGTGTTTGGGGGGAGCGGCGGCTATAGGCTTTCCTTTAAGATACAGTAGATAAATTCAAAGGGAGGATTGGCGACAGATGGCATCAAACGGATTGTCTGTCTCGTCTATAAATTCCACGCTACACCCTTGCTCTGGGGGCCAAAAGAGCTACATTCCTCCAAAGTAGTGCAGTGGATTTCCAAAGACTGTCAGCCATGAACAGATCCGCACCATGGCTATCCTAGACTGCAAGGACTTTTAAGTACATGTCAGCTGAAAGTGAAGAGGTCCAGGCAGTGTCTGCATTAGCATGTCATCCTCAGAATATACACACAGGATTCAGTGATGTGGAATTTTAATAGCCAATTTTGTGTTAACTGCAGTTTTGCATTAGTAGCCTAAGAGTTATCTGACCCAAGTAATGAAGGGCTGCTCTATACAGGGCTAGGAACAGAGCCCACAATACCTACTGTGTGGATATCAGTAATGGACGCAAATGACATTAATTCCCATTACTACTGCTTTGTGTCATGAAAATAAAATCCTGGTACCAAAAATTCTTAATATTTGAATCCAGAATGAAAATTGTAGGAAAAAAGAAAGTGGGTGAAATGTATATAAATGTATATATGCAATATTAAAATTAGTCTGATTTGCTGTGTTTGACAACTGGAGCTAGTAGGGGTTTTGTTAGCATGGCCAGATAAAATAAACGTGAGGACATCTCATGTTTTGCATGAGAAAAAGGGCGCCAGGCAAAAACAGGTCAATTTGAATTCAGGACTGCATTCAATCAGTGAATTTCTGAAAACATACATGGAAATTCTGAGGAGTGAGACACAACTGAGCCAATCAGTTAAAAAATTATATCTGATATTCAAATACAAAGAGTTGGTCTTTTGAGTGATGACATCAGCATATGCTATCGAAATGATGATACAACGCACACAGCAGCGACTTATCCCGCAAGCAGTTCTACTTGTGCAAACTAAAAAATTCAGATGACGTAAACATTTGGAAGAGCCTCGAGGAAAATGATTTTAATTGAGGGGAGACCCAGAGAAGTTGGTGTTGGCACAGAATTTCATAAGGAAATAAAATGTTTAGGGTACAAAACACTGGGCAGAATGTTTCCGTCTGAGAAATGCTGTACAGTACACGCACATTGTGGTGTGGAGGTGGACTCAATCAAGCCGCGATCGCCATGCTTTATGCCCGTACCAGGACCAGGTCGCACAGACAGCCTCATACCTTTTATGGATATGCCAACCTTTTGGCAATCATGCCCTCTTGTCTGCTTACCAAGAGCAGACACACCCAGTGGTATCGTTTTAATGTTTTTGTTTGTGCATTCCAGAGGAATCCTCTGAAAAATCCATCAGAACACATTTAGTGTAAGCACAATGAATGGATGTCCATGGGAACAGAGACTAGCTTCAATAATAAGCAAGGAAGTTAACGGGAGTGAGGGAATCTTCCAGATCTTATACGTTTAAAAGTTCTGCAGGACGTTGTAAGTTCCAGAAACAAGCTGGCTTAACACTGTTTTGGCTCACTAGCTGCACACCAGATAATCTCTGTTAGCTGCCATGCTAACTTGCACTTTGTTTTCAAACCCAATGTGGTAGCTGTGTCACGTGGTGCAACAGAAATCAAATCAAGCTGGGTGGAAGACAATGACTCTTTGACAGTGTTGAGCACACTCCTTTAATGATTCCATCCACACCTGCCCTTGACTCTGTGCCTAAATGCAAGTGTTTGTGTTTTTATTCACAAATGCAGTTTGCCAAAACACTGACCCAGTTGTTTGAAATGCTGGCATTAAGAGGCGAGGTGATGGACTCTCATTCACCGACGGCTGAAGCAGAAGCAACACAGAACCCCTGCACAAACAGCTGCCACAAACAGGCCTCGTTCCTCTAATTCAAATCATTTGCTCTTCATTCCGTTGCGACCCTGTGCCGGAGCGCTACCCTGCCACGCGACCTGGGCCGAGCTAGCTCTAAACCGTCTCTCATCAGCCAGCCCCAGCGCCACGACAAACCCTCTGGGCAATTACTCGACACAGAGATTTCCTTCGGGATAAAGATATCCCCTCGCCAAAGGCTGCGGCCGCACAGAGCAGACCTCATTCCAGCCCAGACTGGAGGTAGGCCACCATTTATTTTTACTCCCACTGAATTCGGTTTTGGTGGAAGAAGGGTTGGGGTGGGGGGTGTATGAGAGACCACTGCTGCATTTCCCATGAGTCTTCTATTGTTTCCCCAGGACTCTGAGGCAAACAGCTCTGCTTCTCTGTCTGTTGACATGACAGCACTTCCCAGTATTGAAACCGAGTTCACTAAAGTAACTATTTCTGGTCTGGTGTTTAGTTTACACAACTGCTTGACTCATCCCAATGTTTTTCAGAGATATGTTATTTTCCATAGCTTGAAAATGTTGTTGCACTCAGTCATTCAAGTCTGAAAATCAACTATATTACAGGTATGACGAAGCTATCTCATAACTAAAATTATTGAGCAAATGATGGGGAACTGCTTTTATCACTACTTTGCAAACTTCTTACCATTTTATCCACAAAAGCATGCATCCTGTCCAAATTAAAACAATTTCATGAAAGAGCAGCGTTGATAATAAAGCTTAATTCAGTGTAAATTGACTTCAGATTTAAGTTAAAATTTTGATTTGTGTGAATTTGCCATCTTCAGAGTGCATTCTCTCCTAACACACCGTGTGAGGCTGTTCCTGAACTACAGCAGAGATTTTTGCTTCCTCCTTCCCGCCGGCTCAGCTCGGACAGCGGATACAGTCAGCACAGAGCTGCGCTTAGCGGGTTCTCCTGTTTGTCTCAGAGGAGCCGAGAGGTACACAGGAAGAGGTTGTGCAAAAACCACACTCAGTGGATCTGAAATTTGAGAGGGGGAGATGGGGTGGGGTGGGGTGGGGTGGGGTTGGGGTGGGGGGTGCTCTTTATTCAGTTAGTAGTGCATGTCTCTGGCACTGCTGCAGCGCCGTCAATCCCACTCTCTCTGTGGCCAGTCCGGTGAACTGGCTCCATCTCAGCTAGCACATCGGCAGGGTTGTTGAAGACACTCAAAGGTGTATTCATAAGCCGGCTGTCAGACTCAGAGTTTGTCAGCAGTTTGGTTGACGTCAGTGTGGCGTGAGCAGCCATTCGCATTTTGCAAATTATTTTTGCCTCACGAACAGTCATGGTCAGAGCCTGAGGAGGCGGATTGGATTTTCCGTCCGCACACCGGAGCTGCACTGTATGGCAGATGGAGGCTAAATCCATCGTAAAATATTCAGAGTAATAGAACTCCAACAGAGTTTATTTGAGTCCTACAAGGAACGCCTGTACTTCATCCCAATAAAAAGTACACAATGAGATGGTTTATCACTGGGAATTTAAATTTTTGTGTGTCTGTGGGTGTGTTTATGTGTGTCTGTGGGTGAGTTTGTTTGTGTGTGTGTATGTGCGTCTGTGTGTGTTTGTGTATGTGTGTCTGTGTGTATGTGTGTGTGTGTGTGTGTGTGCATCTGTGTTCGTGTGTGTGTGTGGGTGTGTGTGTGTGTGTATGTGTGTCTGTGTGTGTATGTGAGTGTGTGTGTGTGTGAGTGTGTGTGTGTGTGTGTGTGTGTATGTGTGTCTCTGTGTGTATGTGTGTGTATGCGTGTGTGTTTGCACTGCAGAACGGGCCAGTCTGATCCCTCTCCAGTAGATAAGGGCGCTCCTCAGTAAGGTGTGACTGAGAAAGGGCAGATCTCCTTTCTCTCCTCTCGCTCCTCACAGTGCAGCTGTCACCCCTCCACTCATCAAACCCAAACAGACTGTCCTCACCAGTACAGCACCCTCCACACTGGCACCATCATAACCACAGGCACGGCACTCCATGGGGAGTCTGTCAGTCACAGCCAGTCCTTAGCACAGAGGGCCCGTAACCAAGCCTAAACTTTATGAGACTGTCATCCTGAGGTTACCCTCATCTGAGGTCAAAGGTCAATGGCACACAGCCATTCCACCTGTTAGCAGAATGAACCTTCCCAGGGACTGGCCCCTGAGCCCTGAAAAGATCATACTGGTATAATGGTTACTGGTTTTTGGTAGTCTTTGGAACCCACCATTATGGTGAAGCTGACAACAATGCATGCACAAAATTGTGTCTTATTAAAGCAAGAATTAGACTGTTTTAATCGCATATTCAGAGAGGGGGTGGATTTTTACCCCGCCAAGCAAAACTTTCAACCGATAGCAGGTGTTTTCTTCAGTATGCTCCGTTCCGCGTCCAGTCATTCACAACAAGGCATGAGCAGCTACCAGATGAAAACATTGCTGTGCCGCCGAAAATGAAAACCAGCAAATATTACCAATATAAAGTTACGTTTGTAATGGGAAACCATATTGCAACGATGAATCTTAACTATGTCCCAAAAAGCTAATTATACTGGAATTTTCTTCTAAAGCAGGACGGGCGTTTGGAGGATGCTCTTGTGGCAGCCCCATCCGGATGTCATGCCCCGGCCTGTTGAAACAGCTGCTGTGGGTTCAACCAAAAGTGCTCTGACTCTCCTCCAAAAAATTACTCCTCGGAAAAAGAGAAAAGAAAAAAAAAGATAAATGGCTGAAACTGCTGAATGGCAATAGAAGGTTGGACCAAGATCAGGGATATATGCCGTTTCTGGGCCCAGCATGTTTCATTAAACAGTAACCAAGAAAGGAATTGTTTGTTCTATCAACACTTTGTTCAGTACAAGTTCTAAAAGCCTGATCATATGTAGCTCAGTCAATAACAAACACAACTACAAATCATTTTGCCATAACAGTTTGACTGTTATATAACAAGCCTATTGTTTTAGAACAGTAATGAATGGACATGCTTATTGTTTCCATGGATCCTGGATAAGCAACATTGCCCATGTCCGTGCAAGTGCAGAGGCAGTCATCTTGATGGCAATGACCTTTGACCCTGCCCATAGAATAATAGGAACAAGAATGGGCACAATTTTTTGGACCAATCTTGATCTTGACCACTCAAACAGAGCCATAGAGGGAGGTGGATCAGCTCTTGCAATATTGCTGTCTGCCATTCCAAACTCATACCAGATGGCCTGCCGTACCTCGAGGTGAAGATCTGGGCTTTCCACACAAGGGTCTCCAATCCGTAAAAAAGTGTGAGGACTTTGGCAAACCTGAAAGGACCAATTTGTTAATGTGGAAAGTTTGAGGAGATGCAATTAAGATGACTTAAGTGAGAGGAAAGGAAGTGGCAGTTTAAAATTGACACATTTTGTGCTGGAGTACAGGCGGTGGTTTTTAACTTGCACAGCAGAATCAAAAAAAAATTTAAAAAAGGAACAATAAATGGCAAAGTTTTACTCGATTATATCATTTGATGCATCACTAAAACTTCCCCTGACCGCTTATAAGTACAATTCACAATAACAACAAGTCACAGCACTTCCCTCAGCCTCTGTGGGGATACTCCCAAACTCATTTCCCTCAAATGAGCTCTTCTTGGCATTCCCGTTTCACCCTAACATTATTACCCTCATTCTGAGCTGATTTAATGCTGCTTGTTCGCCCCCATTGATATGACTAACATAGTTTTGAACTGAATTACCCATTCCCAACATGCAAATAGGCTGGCCCAGAAACACTTCATTTCTTTTTAATTCATTTTTAAGGCTACCCAAGGCAGGCTGTGTGGTAAGGGGATTGAAATGGCACGGTGAAAACCCAAAGACAGCAGTCAGAGCCAGATTGGAGGCATGCATATGCTCTTTTTCCTGTGTAGGCCAAGATGATCATCGATGATTCTTCCAGGCTACACGCAGGAACTTCCCTGGACGACTGACGCTTTTATGTTGGAGGTCAACCGATTAGAGCACACTTACAAATGACCTCTACCATCCAGTCCCTTAGATTCCAAAGTGTGAGCATTTAATGGTCTGTGCTCCAGAGGACTGGGTTTAACAATGATGTTTGTGTGTAAAGAATGTCGACAAAAGGGTCCAAAACTAGGCTTTGGGGCCTTCGAGTAGCTCCCAGTGTTGGGTGCTGAAATCCCAGCCTCATCATTTTCGGCCGTGGCTACAGGTCCACGGTGGTGAGGCAGAAATTGGCCCTGCCTCACAGGGGATAGTAGGTTGGCTAAGGGTTCATTGGTTCAATGCTCTCTAGTGACCCCTCCAGTTAAGCCAGGTGCTAGCGGGTGCACAAACTAAACATGCAATAACTGTGTGATCCTCTGACGGCATAGGTGGTGTGATTGGTGGTGCACCCACAGCATGAGAAGAAGCAAGGGTCCCGTTATCACACGAGCTGGAGGAATCCTGTGCCATGCCCCCCCCCCCGGGTTGGTGGGAGAGGGTTTCTGCAGTGGGCCATTCTAACAAATTTAACTGTGTTCAGGGTGGGGAAACTTAAAATGTAAAAAAAAACACTTGGCTTTGGAAACTTCCACTGTCAAAGCAGGGAATGAGGTGGACTCAGTCCAGATCCAGCCCTTGAAAATCCTCTCTGCAAGTCATTTCCATGGGCCGTTTCTGGTTCTTTTATCTCCGTAGTTTTGAATAATTCATTTAAATGAAAATGTCAAAAAAATGAGCACAGTGTTCCGTTCACTGTTCACAAACCTTCTCTCAGTTTCTGACTCTCCACAGCTGCTCCTCCCTTACCTTTTTTGGTGGGGAGGTGTGTGTGGCCAGGGGTGTAACTGATAATCCAAATTAAGCTGATCTTTTGAAGTTTTGGCATACATGATATGGCTTTGTGTTTTAACAAGGCTTTTTTAAGCTGGTTCCAACCGCACAACTCCCACCTCCACAGACACTTTCCTGTATTGAATCTTGCACTGGGGTCCATCATGAAGTAGTTATGCCAGTGTGTCCAGAATAAATCAACATATGTATGGATGGGTGTATGCGCTAAAGGGGCCAGTAACGATGATTAACTGATAACTGCATAAAAGCCCACAATACATCAACAAAGGTTTCAGCAAATATATTTTTTTAATTGAGACAAATGTATGAGCTCTAACTGTATGACTGAAAATTATTTAAAATAATGAACAGACGTACATACACTCAAACACACACACACACACAAGACCCATCATAGTGAAGAATGAGCAACAAAGCTCATTTTAAATGAGAACTATATTACTCAGCAGTGAAAAGAAATGGAGGAAAGCTTTCTTTGACCGCAAGCGAATCCTTTTTCCTGAAGGGACAGTAGATGTTTGGAGTGATTAGGTATCATATGGGTTTCAATCTAAACATTTACACAACCTGGGGTTCATTAAGCCTCAGAGAAGCCCTTTTGTGCATGACATTTTACCCTCTGAAAATATCAGAGCATTAGTGTGGTCAGAGAGCACTTAGCACTAAGTGCAGTTCGCCCTCTGAAGCCAGATCCAGCACTGCTGCGCTCCCCGGGCTTTGAGTAAGCATGTGAGCTCCCCCATCACTTTGTGGCCCCCCCCTCACTGTGGCCCCCCTCCCTCACTGTGGCCCCTCCCTCACACTGTGGCCCCCTCCCTTCACACTGTGAGCCCCCCCTCCCTCACACTGTGGCCCCCTCCCTCACACTGTGGCCCCCCTCCCTCACACTGTGAGCCCCCTCCCTCACACTGTGGCCCCCTCCCTCACACTGTGGCCCCCCCCTCCCTCACACTGTGGCCCCCCTCCCTCACACTGTGGCCCCCCCCCCTCACACTGTGAGTCCCCCCTCCCTCACACTGTGGCCCCCCTCCCTCACACTGTGGCCCCCCCTCCCTCACACTGTGAGCCCCCTCCCTCACACTGTGGCCCCCCCCCTCACACTGTGAGTCCCCCTCCCTCACACTCCTCACACTGGAGTCCCCCTCCCTCCCTCACACTGTGGCCCCTCCCCCTCACACTGTGCCCCCCCCACTCACACTGTGGGCCCCAACTCAAGCATTTTTCCTTTTTTCCAGACAATTATGTTTAGTTCTGCGGTATTATACATAAAACAGGAAGTGATGATAAACTGCTTGACATGCTAACACAAACAGAAGCAAGCAGATCACAGAAAAGAATGCAACCGTCACAGTAAAGAATAACTGCTTCCACAAAATGCTACATGTTGTGAAGATGTCAGTTTATTCATTTAGATTAAGCAGAGGTTTCCAGTCTTGGTTCTGGGGCAGAACTGTGTACCCTGGATTTAGCCCTGCCATAATAGTGATTCATGGTGTTCAACAAGCTACTAACTGCTTTAATTGGAATTTGATAAAACAAAAGTTGTGGAGACATATTTTTCAGACAACCCCTCACCCGATCAACATCACCAGCCGAACCGGAATACACTTCATTCATTTAAACGCCACATACCTCCATTCCCATCGCACTAATCACTTCCAGCATCCTTCCTCCTCCCCATCTCCACCTTTCATATGCTGTTCTCCCACCTTTCCTCCTTTTATTTTTTCCAGTGGTCCATGGGGGTACACGACTCAATGTCGAGGACGGCGTTGCCCCCTATGGATTCCAAGCCCAAGATCTAACTCCTGTCCAGATAAACTACTCTCATATTCAACAAACTCATCTGAATGCATTTTGTTGTCTGGAAAATTAATTCCACTGAGCCTCTTATCATTGCATTATGCCAGAAACTGGCGGGATGAGTCACACAGAATAAATGTTGCATTTTCATCAGACAGACCAGTTCTCAGACAACAAATACTTTTATTTGCATATATATTTTCATATTTAATTATGTGTGCTCTGGAAGCTGATTCATGTAAATGAGTGTACATTTTTAATTGGTTAATTGGCAGTCTTACCACTGATATCATCGAAGTCCCAAGTTATGAAAGAACAGCTTGTGAAGAACACTTTGTCATGGAAACTAAACCTTCTGCTCAACGACAGAACATAATGAGCCAAACATCATGTTACAATCTGAATTTGAGTGTTTATAATTATGAAACTGAAACACACAACCATAAATACCATAATCTAAACCATAAATAGCATAACATGACATAGAGAAAGAAAAGTGTAAACATGTAAACATTTTTCAGATATTGCTGCTATGATTGAAAGCAATACATACTTCAAAGTTGTAATATTTGTATTGCTGTACATTAGTTTTGACTTGTACAACTTATGTTAGTTTGAAAGGGCACAACGCTATAAATGAAATTACTCATTTATGTATTAATTGAATCTACTCGTATAAACATCAAATACCTGTGTGCTATTTTGCTGCCCTATCTCTGCTCTGATCAATGTAGAATTTGAGGATTAGGTATTTCGCTTACTCACACATTTAAATTCATGTCAACCATCTTTTGGATCCTGATTTATTATCCTTATTTCTGGCACAGAAAGCCATTTCCAGCTCCAGAAACATCTCTGCCATCTACAGATCCCTGTCCACCAAAGAGCTTAACACACCACGCCGTCCTCAAAAATACATGAGAGCACTTGTGATATCGCTGCAAGTGCCCCTGTATATTTTAAGCACAAGGGTGGTTATCAGGAAAACACTCTCATACTACAGCTATTCCACAAATCCGGAAGACCAGCGGTCTGGGAGAGCACAGTAAGCTGCGATATGACGATACGGGAGAGGGAGGGAAGACAAAAGGGAATGATATACAGCCTCAATTCAGTTGCTTGCCTGAAACTGGTAATTGCTTTAGTCGTTGCCATAAAAGCAATAAACTGTTATCCTTAGATAAATATGACTATGGCCGCATACGGCTGAGGACAGCTATAAATATTTCACAATTATCAATAATGCAGTAGGATGGCGCCTGATAAATCTGTTTTCAGGGTGTCATCACAATGTTGATGCCATGACAACTAATTGCCGGGATAAGATAGTTTTACATTCCACTCCCCTAATGTCCTCGCTGCTCAGTCTGTCTTAAGGGGCATGCTCAGGGTTAGCAGGGAGAGGCTAAAGGGAACAGTTAGCCTGTCCTCTGTATGCATGACCATGGGCTCTACAGAGCCTGCCCCAGTGGATCTCACTAAGGAGTGTGTGCTTTCAGCAAGGGAAGATGTCTCCTTTCTAATTTATGTCACATTAGGCAGCACATGGGCAACAAGAACATCATTGCTGTTGGGCCCTTGAGCAAGGCCCTTAACCCCACATTGCTCCCAGGGAGGATTGGCTCTTGGTTAACCTAATCAACTGTAAGTCACTGTGACATAAATTAAAGTAATTCAGCTGGTGATGTGATCCAGGGTGACTCACAATGTGGAAGAATATGAGTGCAGTCACCTGAATAGTGCCACACCTGACCAACAACCTGAGAGTACATATACCTAGTAATGCAGCTTAACTATGCTAACCAGAGCTAATAATGCAAATCCTGGGTACATTCATAATAAACCCTTACAGGAAATAAGGAAAACAACCACAACAGTAAAATAACATAATTTCAGTTTGTACCAAGATTTGGTGAGATTTCAGCCTCATTCCTGAGATGCCCACCCTAGGCTTGGGTAAAATGTGGGCATATTTGTTTCAAATTGAATCATTATTTTCAAATACCAAAAGAATGTTTGCATTATTCAAATACTTTCTATAACAAAATGCATGCAAAAAGTTACATTGTCTTTTCTGTTATAAAGTTTTGCATGCTTTGCCTGTTAATATTATGACTTTGCTCTCAGTGTTGTTGAAAATTAAAATTTGCTGAAATCTTTCCAGGTTCTGAGGGCATAAACGGAGGGCCTGGTCAACGTCCCCACGGTGCTTTTCACTGACATGTGACCCCCGAGTGGAGATGATGGTCCATAATGTTTTAGGGTGAGGCTGTATGTGTTGGGGGGTTTAAGAGTTTTTAAATGCTGTATGCTAAGCTGCAGGTTGTTTAGTAGCCCTGTTGGGGGATTTATCAGGGTTATCTGATCATCTGATCACACTCTCTGGCCCTAGGCCACTCTCCCCTGGGACAAAGACCACCCCCCCATGGCCTTTCTGCTCTAACTGGAGGAACGAGGGAGGAGGAATCTCAACCCACCCGCTCTACTGGCCTGGTCTCCATCTTACACTCACACCATCTCAGACGCATTGTCTGTGTGTGCATGCGTGCGTGTGTGCATGCCTGTATGTTTGTGTGTGTGTGTGTGTGTGTGTGTGTGTGTGCGTGCGTGCATGTGCATGTGTGTGTACATGTGTGAGCACATACATACATTTAAAAATGAAGGACTGCTTGTCCACTTATTTCGATAAATTCAAAAACACTGTAACTGATTTATGTGTATGCCTCTAAAAAGCAAAACATGACATAAAAGCTTCTGCTTTTTTTGTATTTTAATTGTTGTCTTGTTACAATTAATGCATTGCATTTGTCCATTGCCACTAGGCCAGGACACCTTTGCAGAAGATATGCTCCTCTCAATG